>CM067375.1:93338600-93421450 GCA_034401795.1 Chaetoderma sp. LZ-2023a
GTTATTGAAAAACATAACAAAATATTAAATCTATTAAGCCTACTTCCAAAGAATTGTATTGATGACTAAAATATAGTGATCCGAAACTGCCGATAATCCGGAACTGTCGTACCCAGTGTATCTACAAATTCTTGCCTTTAAAATGAGACAAGATTAGCTAATTAATTCACTAAGTTGTAGGATAGCTACCGCACGTTTTGTCAGACTAGTATTGTAATGTAAGCGCCAATTTTCACCTCATCTAATGAAAATATATCATTATTATACATTATCGCAATGTTTTTCGAAGAAAATTGAGGATTATGCCGTGCAACAAGTGCGTGTGTGCGTGCGTGCGTGGGCTGGCGGGCAGGCGGGCGGGCATGTGTCTGCGCTCAAAAATATATTGTAACACATAGATGGACAGCGGACGGATGGACGGACGACGGATGGATGGACGATGGACAACAGGCGGACGACGGACGCCCGCCATGACATAAGCTCAGTTGGCCTTTCAGACGGACATCAACAGCGTAGGTATATGCCATATATGCCTAAAATGTATGCATTATTATCCCCAAACGTTTTGGGGGAAATGGTTTGAAGAAAATCCCTCCAGGGATATTAAAATCGTCTTCACCCGTCCGTCTGTCCGTATGTCAGTCTTCCCATCTGATTATGTCCTCGAAAACGATTTACAGGAATTCAACAAAATTTGTTATGGGTTACCCATATCATTAATGATTGAGAGGCTACATTTCTACTTGGCTCTGCTCCGCGGTTCTTTTTGAAAATTTAACCTCTGTAGGTAGTCGATCGAGTTCTCTGACTCTGGCCTATGGAAATTCTGGTATGATGGACAGACTACCGGGTAAGAAAAGTAGTATTATTCCCTAAACCTACATGCCGATTCGATTGGTACACGTGTGTCTAGTGATTGCGGGAAATAATACGGGATTATCAAGGTCGCATACGATTGCAGATTTTGAGATGATACATGAATTTATTGCGGGCTGCAACCCGTGATGGGTGCGTGCGTGCGTGCGTGCGTGCGTGCGTGCGTGCGTGCGTGCGTGCGTGCGTGCGTGCGTGCGTGCGTGCGTGCGTGCGTGCGTGCGCGTGTGTGTGTGGTGGATGGGGTCAAAAGGTCAAATATCATAAACATTCCTTCCACCACTCTTTCCCATCTGAAAGCATTTGGTGAACTCCAACCAAATTGTTACATCCCCTTTGCATGGGGTAGGTGCGGGGCCAAAAAGGTCAAAGCTGAGGAAAGTGGTGGGGATTTGTGATTGGGTAATTAAGTCTAACAGATATGGGAAAGTGGTGGATAAGCCAGACAAATAATCCGACGGGAACTCTACTATATATAGTTCGATGTTTTTTTGGAATTTATTTGTTTTTATACAATCAAAATGTTCTAATGTAATTAATTGATTAATTCATGAAATGATTACTAAATCTGAGGCTCGGCTAACACGGTTAGAATAACCAGGAGGACTACAGCAGTAACAGTGGCTACGCATTTAATGTATTATTAGAGCCTATATATAGTGTTATTATTTTGTTTATTTCATATGCCACTATACCAGTGAAAAACATGAGTGTAAGGATTTGTAGCATAGTTAACGCTACGCAGGGAAAATGCAACAAGAACTTGCCCGGAATATGAGTGACTATACCTGTGACGTTTCACCATTATGACGTCAGAATTGGATGATCATTAATGCTAAAATAGCATTGATTACGACGTTAAAAATGCCTTATTAGATCGCGTTATTGGTCTTTCTAAATCGGCTGAAAATGACAGTTAATGGCATGAACGATACTGGGACTGTATTTTATGCGCATAATACATGTCCAGCGGATTCCGCCGATCCCTGAATATTCAATCTAGTTTATCTTGTTGTCAGCAATATATTTCGATAGCAACAGCTTTATAGAAGCAATTTTTGGGGTGAGGGTGGTGACTCAGGGATGTGGCGTGGTACCAGTCGCAGGGTTGGGTGGGTGGGGTGGTGGGTTAGACGGCGGGATGTGATGAGTTGGGGACTCTTCCCTCCTCCAATCCTGAAAAATATGCTCTCAGAGAGCATATCTAGCCAAATGTGGACGAAATATGTCAAGCAGCTATGGAGGAGTAGCATATTGACCATTTCCGGTAAATATTTCATAAAATCTAAGAAACCCCCAAAATTGACCAATCAAAATTTTGAAGAAGAAAAATGGTGGGTACCAGCATAGGATCCTTCCAGCCAAATTTGGTTGAAATCAGCCAACCCGTTAAGGAGAAGGGATTTGACGGACGGATGGATGACAGACGGACGGCCGGACGGACGACAGACGGACAGACAATGGACGGGCGACGGACGGCCACCATGGCATAAGCTCACTCGCCTTTCAGGTCAAACGGACATCAACAGCGTAGGTATATAAGCCTAATATGTGTGTGACCTCTACATTATTATCCCGACACGTTTTGGGAAAAAATGATTTGAAGAAAAACCCTCCAGGATTATTAAAATCTCCTCCGCCCCCCCCCCCCCCTCCCCCCCCCCTCTTGTTCATATGTCAGTCTGTCCATCTGATTATCTCATCGAAAACGATTTACAGGTATTCAACACATTTGTTATGGGTTACCCATATAATTAATGATTGCAAGGCCACATTTTACTTGGGCCTGCTCTGTGGTTCATTTTAATTTTTTTTTACCTGTGTAGGTTGATCGAGGTCTCTAACTCTGGCCTATGAAAATTCTGACGTGATGGACAGACTACCGGGTAAGAAAAGCAGTTTTATTCCCTAAACCTACATGTATTACGGCCGATTCAATTGTTGCACGTGTGTCTAATGATTGCGGGGAATAATACGGGATTATCTCGGTCGCATATGATTGCAGATTGTGATATGATAGGCCTACATGTATTTATTGCGGCCTGCATCCCTTAATGGGTGGGGGAGAGGGGACGGGGTCAAAAGGTAAATAAAAAATATCATAAGCATTCCGTCCATCACTCTTTCTCCTCTGAAACCATGTGTTGAACTCCAAGCAAATTGTTATACACCCTGTGCGTGGGGTAGGGGCGGGGCCAAAATGGTCAAAGCTGAGGAAAGTGATGGTGGATTTGCGATTGGGTAATTAAGTCAGAAGTTGTGGATAAGCCAGATATATATATAGTTCGATGTTTTTTAGAATTTATTTGTCTTTACAGGAATCAAAATGTTCAAATATTTTAAATTAATTCATGAGATGATTACTAATTCAGAGGTGCGGCTAACACAGTTAGTATTACCCAGATAACCAGGGGGTGGGGGGGGGCAACAGTAACAGTAGCATCGGCTACGCATTTAAATTATTATTATTATTGGAGCCTATAGCATTATTTGTTTATTTCATATATGACTATACCAGTGAAAAACATGAGTGTATGGATGTATAGCTATAGTTAACGCTCCACTTTAACGTCGGGAAAATGCAACAAGATCGCTGTGTTGGTCCTTCTAAATCGGCTGAAAAATTATAGTTAATGGCATGAACGATACTGGGACTGTATTTTATACGCATAATACATGTCAAGCGGATTCTGCCGATACCTGAATATTCTTTCAGGGCGAATCATGAATTTTATCGAATGTTGTTTCTCACGGCAGCCATATTTATCTGACTAGTTTTGAACTGAAGACGGCTCTATGCCAGGATCTTGTTAGTACATGTGTCCGCTTGGAGCATACACGTACTTTAAGACCTGTTTTATGCGATCACCTCGCAGAATACATTCAATTAGTCATCATAATATTTATAAACACCGAATAACCTGCTACACAAAATCTCTTTTCGAGACCACCTGTCTTAAAGACCTACGCTGTAAATCGCCGGTGTTCTCGTGAGCAGTTGTGTACGAAAGCCATGAGGGGACGTCCGACTTCTGACTTCCGACTTCCCACTTCTGACTTCCCACTTCTGACTTCCCACTTCTGATTTCCGACTTCTTTATTGTTTGATATTGACAGATTTCCAAAATGGCCGATAATGAAGACGCTGGAGAGGTAATGTCCTGGTTTAACTGTCCATAATGATCTTAATTAACACACACGTGCCATAACCGTTTGTCTGGTTATGCACCTTAGCTTGTCTTATCTTATTAACAAACTGAATTCGCCAGCTCGCTCACCAATCTTCGACCTCAAATGACCACGTGGTGTGCCAGCTCATTTTCAGGTAACGGCAACAGCGGGGGATTCTCATAAGCTTCCAGTTGAGGGTATATACATCTCAAATGTAACAGCAGTGGATCCTAATTCATGAGCTTTGTAAGAAGTCCACGTTACGTTCAATCATTTAGCATGGACGGGAAAATCTGCATTAGAACCCCTGAATTTCACCTGGGAACACCCCTGTTCAGAGTGTGAGGCCCACGGGAGATAAGTAATTTAGATACCACGACAAACAATGAGGGCAGCCCAATATTCCAGTAACGGCTGCATGGCACGGTACGCAGCTAGGCTGAGCTGCGATCTATTCCTCTACCTTATGGTGTACTGCACATTTGCACGCAAATTGGTCGATCCAATATTTGACCCATATATCCCACATATGTAAGGTTTTAGAATACCAGACTATATAGTATATATGGTGTATATGTGGGCAAAATAAACAATTAAAATCTGGATAAATCTTAACCAAATATGGGGCTCTTCTGGGCATGATATTGTCAGTATCATTCCCATATGTGTCCCGTATTCTACCGACTGACCACTACTGCTACTGCTGCTGCTGCTACTGCTACTACTACAACAACAACAACTACTACTACTACTACTACTACTACTACTACTACTACTACTACTACTACTACTACTACTACTACTAATACTAGTACTACTACTACTACTACTACTACTACTACTACTACTACTACTACTACTACTACTACTACTACTACTACTACTATTGCTGCTGCTGCTGTTGCTGCTGCTGCTGCTGCTGCTGCTGCTGCTGCTGCTGCTGCTGCTGCTCTTGTTGCTGCTGCTGCTGCTGCTACTACTACCACTACTACTACTACTACTACTACTACTACTACTGCTACTACTACTACTACTACTACTACTACTACTACTACTACTACTTCTACTACTACTACTACTGCTACTACTGCTACTACTACTACTACACTACTACGCTACTACTTGTCATTGCAGCCAACTTGATATAATAGTAGTAATCTGAGACCTTTGGCCAGTTAGATCCTGCGAAAGGCATGCCATCTTCTCATCTCATGAAAGTACCAGTACTAGTAGTAGTAGTAGTAATAGTAGTAGTAGTAGTAGTAGTAGTAGTAGCAGCAGCAGCAGCAGCAGCAGTAGCAGCAGCAGCAGCAGCAGTAGTAGTAGCTCCGGCAGCGGCTGCGGCGGCGGCGGTGATGGTGGTGGTGATCGCCTGGCACCAAATCATGCAGTGCACTCGTGCCCTCAACAATACAATACCATAACATAATCCATATACTACCTCCACATGTCGTCGAATGACTGTCCTGCTCTATTCTGCCCTACCGTGTACTAGCATAGCATATCCTACTTACTGTGCCTTAGATTTCGCTTTCACATACCCTAGCATACCCCAACTATTTTACGTCTTAAAACCTTACCTTACTATGCCATAACTATCATACAATTGTAACCGTATGATGTCAACCCCACCTTACTATCCTATACCAGATATACCACCGTATACCAGTCCGTGTTGCTTCAATGCATAGCATGTTCCCGCCCTATGCTATTTTCTTCAACTTTACCCATTCGTACAGTACAACCCACTTCCCGTCCTGCCCTATCATGACATAGACTAGTTTCAGAGTTCTACATTGCATGCCATGCCCTGACTAACCCTGAAATACCTTAGACTATCCTGTCATTTCTAACTTCGATGCTGCCACTACCCTCTTTGACATACCCTACACTGCCCTTAGTAACACGTTGTACTCTAACATGCTCAATGCTAATATACATAGACCCCGAATACCGTATTATACCATACTATAGAGTACGTTACCATACCATGCTATATCCAAAGATCCAAAACCCACCTGATCCCTGCCATACCAAACCAAACCAAACCAAACCGTAGCGTAGCATATAAGCTATTTTCAGATAAACACAGTGATGCAGTTGTGCTTTCTTAATTTATTTCTGGTTCAAACAAGCGAATATCATTTGGAGAAAGTAGTGTGACGCGAGAAAGCATTTAATGTTTTTCTATTTATCTTACAGGCACTGTAGACGCTCAGATTAGTCGCCGTTACCGCCCATAACAGCATGGATAACAACGGCCCAGTTCAGCGTGCATATCTTCCGTGCTTAGGTAGACCTACTGTCCATGAAACAACTCGTGATGTACTTATTGAACGATACTTCAAACATGGATTTTCTTATGCAGAAATTCGCGTCGTTCTACACGTCAAAACATAACCTAAACATTAGCTAAGACAATTGAAGCGACATCTTCACCGACTAGGGCTCAAGAGACGACCAATAGGGACACATCTCTCTAGATTAGAAAACGTCATTCCGATCACTTTCTCTGAAATGCAAAATAGTTGAAGTTGTCTTGGTTATCGTGCTATTTGGCGACGTCTCGTTATTGATCATGGTTTACGGATTAATCGAGATTTAGTTTTGCAAATCATGAGCATCATTGATCCAGAAGGAGTTGCTAGTCGCAAAGTGAGACGACTCAGAAGAAGACAATAAATATGCCCAGGGCCTAACTATGTGTGGCACGTTGACCGATATGATAAGTTAAAACCATTTGGGTTTGCGATACATGGCTGTATCGATTGATTCAGCAGACGCATTCTGTGGCTACAAGTTTCAGTAAGTAATAATGATCCAGCAATTATTACAACTTATTATTTGAACACTATGCAACAACTTGGCGTTGTCCCTAAGCTATTGCGGTGTAATTTTGGTACAAAGAATGTAACATTGTGCAAAGTTGCAAACTCCAACCTTTTTTAAATTATATAGCAACCGATCCAGATGCTTGGTTGCAAATCTTTCTATATGGGAAAGTACGCCTAACCAAAGAATTGAAGCATGGTGGGCGATGCTACGAAGGCTTGGTGGAAACTGGTGGATACACTTATTCAAAGATTTGAGGGATTCAAACGTTTTTCATGATGCGAACCCTCTGCATATTGAATGTTTGAGGTTTTGCTTTATGGATCTTCTTCAAACTGAATTAGACCGAATTTCAAAGCACTGGAATGTACACCCCATTAGTAAAAGCCGAAATGAGGAGTTTCCCCGCGGAAAGCCTGATATATTGTACTTCGCCCCGAGATGTATAATACTGGAGATTATGGGAATAATATTGATCAAACGGATGTGGAATTGTGTGCGGAGTTATATGGAACAGATCGGAATCAACAAGCATGTTCTCGTGAATTTGTAGAGCTTGCGAACCTGATCAAACCAAACCTTGTAATGCCAAAGACTGCTGCCGAAGCTCTTGAATTGAAATTACTGACAGCTTCGTTGATTATACACAATGACGTACAGCATTTTGCATAAATTGTTGAATATCTATCTTATTCAGTGCATTGTGTGATTATCTGTTTAACAATATTACAACAAAGCGTAGTGTAATATAAAGGGATATAGCAGTATAGCTATATTAAGCTAAAGGATTTACAACAAATATGTGTTACAGTATATTCTATATCTGTTAGATATCTTGAGCCACATGGAATAATGGTAAAATTGCATAGATCATGGATATTGATGTCAGAATGTGAAATAGAAATGTGACTTTCAACACTTTGTTTCATAGCTATTAATAAGCAGTGGCGTAGCGTAGGTGTAGCAAAAGGGACGATCGCCCCACCTGACAGAAAGTCGGAAAATTTGAGATCATTAGTAAAACATTTGTTAACTTCATATTTCTGTCAACGAATAGCCAAATTCCTGCTATGTATGCCTACATCTTAATATAAACAATTTCTTTTACGAATTAATTAAAGAGCCCTACTAATTCGGCATGTTGTAGTACTATTCAGCTCGTTCTTTCAGGTTTTTAAATTTAAGACAACAGTCTGCTTTATGATTCATGTTTTGTTTGCATGATCATGATGAACAATCAGAGACCATATGTAAAACTCTCGAAATTTCCAGTTTAACCTCTTCGGTAATTTTCATTAGTCAATGTTTTGGAAGCCATTTTTGATTTTCTGAAGAAATTGTGTCACCATTTAAAAAACGTGCTTACTATTAATCAACCGTCCAATTTCAACAATGATTTAATGATCATATGGCGGTAGGCTTCAAAATATCAAACGAGAATTTTGATTGGTCATGTTTTTTTATGGCATCTTGCATTTTATCTGCAATTATCTATCATTTCTATTGAAATGCAAATAGTTCAAATGCTAATGGTCGAAATGAGCGTCACAGATCCTTGAATCTCTTGTTCTGTCATGTAGACAGTCAGGCATGCCACTAGACTTACGCGCAGACAGACGGGGCAGATCATACACGTCTCTTTTATGGCGGTTGTGGTGGCAGCGATGGTGGTAGTGGTGGCGGCAATGGTGGCGGTGGTGCTGCTGATGCTGGGCTGGTTCTGGTGGTACTGGCCGTGGCGGTCTCGATGGTGCCGGTGCAGGTGGTGGTTGTAGCGCTGTTGATAGTAAGAGGTGCGGAGGGTGGGAGGAGGAGGAGGATGATTTTCATATTGACTAAAACACAAATTATACACAAATACAAATGACTGTGAAGTTTTACACATGTCTTCAAATAACACATTATTTATTATTCAATAATTAGTATCTCAATTATTCAGATCTTTTACAAAGATTACAATAACTAAAATATAATACTTCTATCACAATGTAAATAGTTCATCTTGAAATCATTTTGTAAAAAATGTATTATTATTATTATTATTATTATTATTATTATTATTATTATTACAAGATTTTCTCAAAAAGCTGAGATGTCTTATGAAAACAAAATATATCCCAGTGACTAGAACCACTATCCTATCAGATAATTACTTCCTCATTAACGTATCTGCAATTATAGCAATTTAGGAAACATCAGTAGAAATGTAATTGTTCTGTATTACATAATTCACGGTATGAACACACCACTAGTAAGCTATTATTATGCAGTAATCCGTAAATGATCGTTGTAAACACCACATAAATATCTATCACAAATGCAATATATGTCAAAGAATCTGGTTATGATGCTGATTCTATTAACATTGATTAATAGATCAGTGGATCAGTGAATCACACGACGCGGAGTAGCGTAGTTATATTGTAGAAGGCCCCCAAGTAGCCTGTATCCGCACCTGTAATTAGTCATCACTGGTACGAACAAAAGAAATGAGAAGACCACTGACAGATTTTAGTAATCTAATTTCTGTGGAGGCTTAATCAAGTTTTATGTAATTTAAACGTGCATATTCACAGCAAAATTACTGAAAATAAAATTGTTTAAATTGTATAGATTTAGAGGCTTAAATTTCGGGACTAGTTGTAATGAAATGAAATAAATATTAACATGTGATGATTGCAGTACTTATTAATTACAATAATTTATTAAGTTGTCAGATTGAATTAGATGCCCGGCGCGGGCCTCTAATTCAATTTGACAACTTAAAGAAATTATATTAATTAATGCGCAAGGAAATCATCATATGTTAATATCTATTACGTTTCATTATTTTGAGATACATAATTTAAGCCTCTAAAACTATACAATTTAAACAATTTAATTTCAGACATTTTGCTGTAATATGCACCTTTAACTCAATGGTTAATAAGTGGTACTTTATATGACTTTTTCAGAAAATCCAAGAAGGCCGCCAAACACACAGGATTGTGATTGGTCATCGGAGGCTATGGTATTTTTACGTATCAACATTCTTTGGATCGAATTTAATGAGCCTTAGGCTCCAAGCAAATTTCTCAAAATTCAGCCTGATCTGTTTAGTGAAACTGAAGACTAGGTCGCTTTCACGACAGCTATGTCATCCAAAATGGTCGCTCATTCATTTGGGCAATCAAGTTCCCTTAAGCAAACTTGGCTAAGTTTATTACCCTGATCAAGTTTCAAAATTTTTTATTTCGATTCGTTATATGGTTTTAGAGATTTTAAAGCCGTTTTTACAAAGCCGCCAGAATCCAAAATGGACACAGCCCAGATTGGCCGATCAGCTTCATTTGAACAAACGCGCTGCCCTATGCATGATTCCTGCTAAATATACTTGCAATTGGCTCCGTGGTTCTTGCGAAGACACTTAATTTATCATCGCTTTGGTGAAAACGATCTAAGATGGCATGTATCTGAGATGTTTAAAAGTTGCAATTTTCAAATCGGCATACCCGAAAACCTATAAAAAATAATTTCTGGTTCAAAGTTCATCAACTAAAACATCCAAAATGGCCACCAAACACGCTACCTTTTGTTTAATACACAGCGGCCATGTTATTCAGTTGTCAACTTCTCTTGAACAATTTTATTTGTCCTTAGCTCCTAATTCTAGCCCTTGCCCTAGATGAAATGGCATAAGGTTTGAATCAATCCCCAATTGATTTCGGAGATTTTTAAAGACCTTTCTAAAAATCAGCCAAAATTCAATGAGGCAATTGTCCGATCGGCTATTATTTAACCAACTTGAATTCCTATGCCTTATGGATACATCCTGCCAAGTATAAGAAGAAGACCTTTAACAGAAAAAGCTGACCCCAGACAGACATACGGGCGGTCACCATGCCAAATGCTCACATGGCCATTCTGGCCAGCTGAGCTTATAATTATTGTCAAATTGTGGTTGCACAGTTTGTCTTTGTTCACTCTGTCGATTCTGGTGATTCCTACACCCAAGTGAATGTGCATGCATGAGTGCATGTAAGTGCGCAATATGTGCCCATACGTGCATGTGAGTGCATGTATCTGTGTGCGAGCGTGCGTACGTGCGTGCGTGCGCGCGTGTGTGCGTGCGTGTATGCATACAGGCGTGTATATTTGAGTATATGAGTGCAAGCGTGCATATGATTGTGTGGTCATAACTGAGCGAAGGTTGACATGGGTGCATGCATATGTGACCGAAAGCATGCACATGAGTAAGTGCTGGAATTGTATGTCTAACTAGTCATTCACTGTTATTATATGAAAAAACCAAAACTCAAATGATGATTACACAAATATACACTGGATTATTTTATGGAATAATTCTGCTAGCCCAGCTTTATTTACTGTCACTTTGTGCTTTGTTGCGTTAAAGACATTGTTTTGTGTATTTTCAGCATTCAATAGTCATGCTTTTTAAACAGTAAAGTTGTATTAATTCTAATATATATGAGAATACAGAATGGGTATATAGCGTTTCTTTGCTTTTAGAAAATAAGAAGACATATATAAAAGTGTGAAAAGTTATTTTCAACAATATTAACGTACACAGGATTTATTAACTCTTTAAAAAGTCTCGCCATTTTAGTTTCACAGGGATTACGCCTAAAATACACACATACTAATTTAAGCCCCTGTTCATTATATTTTGTAATTCCACTATTTAACGAATTATCTGATTGAGTTACTTTAACACAGAGACGAGGGTAGTTCCAATACTATCAAATTACCAAATTTAATATATGCTGGCCAACAACCTACGAGTGGGCTACTAATAGCGCTAGGTAGTTTCAATACATCATAGCGTATTGCAATAGCACCCATTCTAAGATCCGCAAAGCGAGGCGACTTGGCTCATCTTTGAGAGGCGATCAAATCATATTATACCAAACAAAAGGCAATATATCAAAATGATGTTCAAGCTTAACTTTAATTATTAATGTATCCACCTTCTTATACATAATAAAGAGTGTCTTGTCTGTGACGGTGCATAATTTCAGGAGAAGCATGCATGACCAAATGTGGTGGACAGTGACTTATGAGAGTGACAGTAATTATAATATCATGTAAATAAATGGTTGCAGAAAAAATCAAAATCAAACATCTTTGGAAACAAGTTTCCATAATAGTCAGTCCCGCTATGTTTTGATGAAATCGATAAAAGGGTTAACAAGAAGTGGTCATTAACGTGATTACCCAACGATATAGAGACAATTCTAGATGGTCACTGGAAGGATTGACTAAACAAATGTTTGTATAATAGTTGGAGGAGGTTCTAAGTAGGCTTATTCGAGCCAACTTTCAAATCGACCAACAAGTTAATGAGGAGTAGTCATTTTACCGATTTCCACACATTTTACTGAGTCCAAGATAAGATGGCTGCTGGAAATTTGATCACTCTAATTTCTCATTTTAACTCTTGAATCCTACCAGGAGAGGATCCATATATTCAAGTTGAGCTCATTTGTTAGGGATGAGTAGCATTATTATTGATTTCTAGAAAATTTCGGAAAACTCCGCCAGAAGAATCTAGCAATCAAAATAATGTATGCATGTAGTTTTCATTATTGTCAAACATTAGTACTATGAACACCGTCTTTGACGATGCACTGGCACTAGGATCAGGTTATCCATCATCTAGAATTCAAATTTTTGTCCGACTCGAGTGGGGTTCGAACACGCAACTATACAGCACCTTTTGCCTAACGTTGGGGAAGCGAGTGACTTATCACCAGACCACCATCCCGAGGACAAAATCCTCTTTCACCGGATTAGCTTTCAACCACCATGTATTTATCATATGCGCGCGCGGGCGTGCATGCGTGCGTGCGTGCGCTGATTTGGTAGGGTATGATGCATGATACCCTACCAAATCAGTGTCATCGCATAGTAAGAACGCACGCACGCACCCACGCACGCACGCACGCACTCACGCACGCACGCACGCACACATCCACACACGCGCACGCACGCATGTACACACGCACAGATGTGCACACCTACGCAACTGGTCATTCACTGGCAATGATACCTATTAACATTCACACACATTGATCTTAGTATCAGAATGCTAAGTTAGGTAACTGAATATTAAACGTTCGTAGTATTACAAACTAAGGGATATAGAACATCATATAGGATACCCAAGCCTTAAAGGATAATTAACCTCATCTCAGATATCTATACAGGTGATCCAACATGCCACTCTTAAACTATGCAGGTAATTCTAACGGTTTTATTATCCCATTAGAGAAAGATATTCTGGCTTTAGTAGTTAAACGTTGGTACATTACTGTAGCTTATGATGGCTGCCATGATTTGCTTTTCAACCAATCAGAAAACACATAGCGTGTCCGCCACGGTATATGCGCTCAATCATATAGGTTCAATATATATGTTGACAACGTGGTATACACGCAACCACAGAGGTAAGCTGCTGGTTATTTTGAAACTAATTTGACTGAAAGTTGTTGCTGCCTTAGTGACATCGCCCGTTGTAATAGTGGCATTAATTATGCCCATAGTTGAAAGCTAAAACTACATCGTTAATGGAAAGAGGATATCCATCTCACTTTCCACTTGCCTACTAACATTAAAATGAGTTTAAAGCTGTAAAGCTTTATTGACCTTAAGCATACTCATAATGCGGGGCCGCATTTCAGCATTATAATCAAGGCCAGTGCCTATAGATTGGCACAATGTCAGTGGCAATCCACTCTTGCATAAGTCGTCATATGTTTTTGGGGTTTTTCTGCCTATTCATATGTTCAATGACTTGTGTCATTTCACTAGACATTTCTAGAGACCAAACCGAATTTCCGATAAACAGCTCTATTAAGGTACAGCACAAGCTCCAGACATCTGATTCTTTTGATGATTTTCGTGTGTTAAGTAGCACCTCTGGGGCCTGATACAACGGCGTTCCGGGCTGTGCTATACTATGAGAAAGTGTAGATTACATTGTTTCTATGGCTTTCAACCTACTCACACCAAAGTCACATAGTTTTGCTATAAAGGTATGCCGATGTATTATTATGTTTTCCGGCTTAATATCTTGATGTATTACCGAAGGCTCAACATTGTGTAAATATGTAAGTGCTTGCAAAATGTCGTTGCTAATACTAATCTTTTGTGAAAATGTTAAATTTATATTTTCAGTATTTTGGTCTTCACAGCATCCAAATAATAGCTCATCCAAATTTGGCCCATCAATAAATTCTGATAGAATGTAAATCGTTGATCTTTCTATGGCATATGCCATTAATTGCACAATGTTTGGATGACGTATTCGTCCATGTAACTGAATTTCACCATGCAATATGTTTTGAAGTAACTTGATTCGTTTAACTTTTACTTCTTTAATTGCTACTGGTGTCCCTATCCATTCTCCTCAGTACACTTGTCCAAAGGCACCTTGTCCGATTACACGTAGGTTATCAAATACGATCTCAGATTTCTCGATCAGTGGTATAGTCACTTTGATTGATTTTTCCTCCTGATTATCACTGGAAGAAACGGAAATGTCAGGTATCAATGACTCACTTTTTGTTGATGAGCAGTCTGGCTGTACTACACTTTCGTGTTCATCACCTTTTGTTATTGCAGGCCGAGATGCGTCAGTTGAAACTATGCTGCGAGAAGTAGGGTCAACACGTGTTACACAATAACTGCCACAATCAGAAGCCGCCACTGTGATGCTTGTGTCGTGAATATACAGCACACCACCACATAATATCCCGGCTGTGTATGTTCCTGCAGTATTTGCTTCGACTAAGCACAGGTTGGGTCCCTTTAGATATTCAATCCCATTCCTATACCATACGTAATCAAAACATCTGTCATGGCAAGACACTACAATGCCAAGTAGTAGAACATCACTGTCCGATTCATATCCATATATTTCATCCATGCAATGAATTATAATATCTTTCTCCGATCTCGTTGATTGTGGGAATTTATAAGGTGTGCTGCCATCATCATGAAATCTTCCATCCAAATATAAGCGATCATCTTTTTCGATGGCCATTACTGTATATCCATTACTTAGTGGATTATAGTGTTCCTCATGTGCTTCTATTGAAAAGTCGTTTTCCTTGTAAATCTGTAGACTATAACAAAGCAACCTTGCCATTACCTCTGAATATGAACTTTCTGTTTCTTGTAAATACTTAATATTGAGTCTGTTATCGGTATGGTTAGTTGTAGTCTTGTCTGTATGTGGTGTTTGCAATAAACTAGTTGTTGGTGTTGTTAATCCCACTGCTGTGGTATCAGTTTCTGGAATCAATTGTTGCTCATCTGCTGATTCGTGAATACATGCAATTACATGCTCGACACATTCTACAATAGCTATCTTTTCTGCACGTGTCAAGAGATAGACGTTGTGTTTTGATGTATAAAACCCATGACAAAGTGAAAATACTCCTGAAATGTACATTGTCTGCCATATAAATCACAGAACTCGTGAATAACTTTCCCAGCATAATTGCCTAAAGATACATCCATTCCTTCCACCGGTCCAACTGAGCTCTCGCCATTTGGGGAAAAAAGTTTTTTGCCAATATCAATGAAGGTATTGACTGTTTGTGGCTCATTTATATCGTACTCTACTGCACGGATTCCACCACCTTGATTTAACCGGCGCATCTTAAAGGTGGCATGTTCATAGGACTCACAATGTTTCCATCCAATAAATAATGTATGGACCTTGTGTCTGCCATGTGATAGCGTCTGTTTAGCGCCATGTGTATTAACAGCCTTCCTTTTGTTTGATATATTTTCGAAAAGCTCCTTTATCTTGTCATTCCTTGATATGGGTAAATCTGCAAACATAAAACATATAATCATAAGTCATTAGAATAGGATCCCTTAACCACCTGACATAAACCGATTAGATTTGTCAGCGAATATTTGAATATGGTCACGCCCACTTTTTACCTGCCAAAAATACTCGAGTCTGATTGGTCGAGAGCATTTTCTATTGATTTACTCTCGAACAATCAGATTCCAGTATTTTCGGTGGAATAAATGTGGATGCAGCTTTATTCAAACATTGATTGCGTCATTGATGACATCATATGCAATCAGAAGAGAAGCCCATCCAACAGCCTCTCTACTCAGACATGGCTTCGTATCAGATACAACGAGGCCAATCAAAGCAGTCACTTATACGGTCGCCATTGTTCAGTGTTTTGGATATATTGCCCTTGCTAGT
The DNA here is from genome assembly GCA_034401795.1 of Chaetoderma sp. LZ-2023a. NCBI lineage: Eukaryota > Metazoa > Mollusca > Caudofoveata > Chaetodermatida > Chaetodermatidae > Chaetoderma > Chaetoderma sp. LZ-2023a. Next base: position 93,354,709 of record CM067375.1, read on the forward strand.
GCTGAGTTATGAACCTAATGAGTCCTGAAAGTATTAGTGGCGTGGTCTAATTCAAAATATTGATGATGACGTCATAACTTTCAACCAGGCCAACCGCTTATACAGTGGCCACTACTTGAGAGTTAGATCTATAGGCAGATGTAACGAGGTGGGAAATGTCTATGATGGGTGGCTCAATACAAGGTAATGTGAGCCCTAGAGGCCAATCATAGCAGCTGCTTATACGGTCACCATTGTCCGAGGTTGAGGTGTCATTAGGTTATGCAGTTCCTTGCTTCTACCAGCATAGCTGCTTATACAGCCGCCACTGTTTCGCATGTATGGCTATTATTAGTAGTTATTGGGCTTCGATAAACGGGAGCTTTTGATTGGCTCATACAGGCACGCGACCTCTGACGTCATCACGGCGCAATTATGTCACTTTACCATAAGATAATAGACCTTATATGGGCATACAGTAAGGTTTTACTCATGATTCCTGAGGACGTTATGTACCCACACCCATTTCCGATGTGAAACTCCACATCCAGATGGGAAACTCTACATCGGCAATTTTTTCTGGAAAAACTAACTCATCATTGGCGGAAAAGTTGACAGATACTTGCAAACCACTTTATGCAATTCGGCACTATCTAATAATCGCTATCTTAGAGTATTGGTAATAAATGCTGAGAAATGTGCTGACTTCAGAGAATTTCATCCTGAAGGTTACCCTAAGAAACGTGGCATTTATATTAGTGAAAGCGCCTTCTATGACTTTAGTGAACTGATACTTGAATTGGAGGAACATTGTAATGGTTTATTTGGAGACTACAATCGTGTATTAATTGATGGAACCCGGATATGTGTAAGTGATTAGTTTCCAGGTGCTGACATTCGAAGATATTGGAGATTGGAATTGTAATTGTACCATCCTACACATAACGGTATTCATTTGAGAATTCCAGACCTGAGAAGCATTAAGAGTAATGTAAATGATATTAAAGTTGCCTTGGGATTAGATGCTTCATCATCTGACTTGGAAACTTGGAAGACTCCTGAAGAAGAAGCTGATAACATCGAGTTTAGCTTCCTCTTCCTCCTAAGAAGGACAAGAAGAAAATGAAGCGAGATGGTTCAAGCTCAACTGGAAAGATCTGACGATCTTTTAAGCATACAAAATGTTTGCAAGACAATTGATATTGGTGAAAATGGAATTGACCTAAAATGTGATAAAGCTCGTGAGGAACTAATTGGATTATTTGGAAACTCTCCAAGATCAGGCCGTTGTATGTATTTATGTTGTCTATTTAAACATGTGTGATGGTCTGCTACTGTCTGGATAATACATGGATAATACATGAGAGATATCAGTGAAGTGAAATCATATTTTTGAATGGTTGATGACTTTCTGAGTATAGAAAATGATGACATCATGATTATAAGACGTATTGGATTACAAGATCTTGGATTTAAGTACTGATTTCCTAGAGAGGTACTGGAACATTTGATCCACCGTTGACTAGAGAAATGGATTATAAACAGCCAGGGCCGTGAAACGAAACGTAATTGGATTGATCATCTCAAACCTAATTCTAGTGACTCTGAATGTGATTATAATGACGTAATTCTGACTGAATGTAGTAGTCTACCTGCTAATGTTGCTAAAGAAGATGTAGATGAGAGACATGGATCTAAGAATGGTGAAAACTTAAAAAACTGTGACTTATGTATTCATCTGATGACATTTCTAGAGTATCGATATGGACTAAATCATCACTATTGTCCTAGTTTGAATGTACAGAAGATAAAAATTATCTATACTGAAATGTTATCCAGTCTAATAGATAGGATAGCAATGGAGGAATGTAATGACTGTCAGATTGGTCACGGGAGTCAACGTGGACATTCTTGTCTCGGTGTTGACTATCATCTTAACCGTGTTGGTGTTGATAACATTTCACTTTACATCGAGGTCGCTTCTCAGAGAATCAGTGTTTTTGAATTTTTACAATCTCTGAAAGGATCACAGATTCCGTAGATGCGTAGAACGTGTTGGTGGGATGAAGTTATATGTCTTTTCTAGCAGTTTCGGGGAAAGTAATATTGAATATTTAACGTCAGTATTATCATGATATATTTGATTGAATTAAAAAATATCATTTATCATATCACATATATTCTACTGTATAAGAACTCTACGAATATTATATCTGTGGTCTATATTCAGTAAAATCTTAAATAATAACTGCCCATTTGTGTTGTCATTTTTCCATAATTACTCTTCCCCTTATTAGAACTCCCTCATATGATGAGCTGTCTATATAGCACTGGAGATATTTGAACTGTCATTCAATATTCTCTGTCATTATGAAATATGTTAGAACTTCCTCATATGATTAAATACCTCTATGGAAAATTGAAGAGATTTGATTCGTCATTCAAATATTCGATGTCATAATGAATTATGTCGTGTACTGTCTGACGTCACAATCCCAGTTGCGCAGGTTCATCACTGCAACTCTGAGTTTATCACTAGAGAGTGACTGTTTCATAAATATATCCATAAATAACTCCCAGTCCAATTAGTATCAAAATATTTAACATGGTGTCTAGAACTTTATCTACTATAGTTTTACAATCTATAATCTGGACATTCAGGTTTCAAGTTTTTAATTCAAATTCAAACATGTTTATATAAGTGATCACGGCTTAGCTAGAAATGCATTTAAGACCGGTATAGCTAGAAAATGAATCTCTGTATTGACTTTTTCTATTTATTACTCTAGTATAGATATGTCCATTGTCACTCACACATGCATACAGACACTAGGACTCCAGCTTAATGTGGATGTAGTCAACCCCTATTCCCCAGCCACCCACACTGCAGGAAACAAGATTACATTATACTACAGGGAAGTTATATTCACGTAGATAGATCTAGTCTAGCTTACACAATGAGATGACCACTCATAAACCAGAAATATGTTCAAGACTATTCTTATGTGGTATGTAATGTTGATCACTTTTAACTGCCCGACTGTTGAAAGCTAGTCCTAATAATTTTAATCAATAACTTTGAATCTGTCTAACATTTTTCTAAAACTATTTGAATGTGGTTGTTATTTTAAAAACCGACTTTTAGTACAAATATTTTCAAAGTATTTAACAAATTCATAGTTATTGTCTATTGGAATTACTACACCCTGGGGAGGAACAGTTTTCGATTGTCAGTTAAATAGGGAAGGAAATTGTTCAACATTTTAGTAAAACAAAAGCGTTTTAATGCATTAATTGATATTCAGGGGAACAAGAAAAAAAAAGAACAACAACAACGATGTTATCTGAACTACATCTACTTTACTGAAGCATCATTCACTATGCTGCTTGCAAGTCTTACTCAGAGTGGAAAGACTAAACTTATAAAACGTTATCTCTACAGATGTATCCTGGAAACAGTAAATATTTGATTGAACCCTATAAGAATGCTACGCAGACACATTACCCATATCTGTTACTAGATCTTAAACAAACAGCTCAAAATTTCCTCACCTATGAACAAGAATTCATCCGACTTAAATTTGTCACGTTTATATTCCTAAGAAGACATAGCCCTTATAGTAGGATTGGTCCTCACATAATATCAAAACATTTATCGATCCTAAAACACTTATCTAAGACGATGTACCTGGTAGATGCTCGAAAGATCTTATTAACTGCTTATGTGAAGCATCTCAGAATGTTGTACATGATAATGTAAATCTGTCAGACCCATCTTATAGGAAACTCGAGAAATATAAGAAACATCTACGTCTACTTTCCAAGAAAACAATTTTATCTGATTCTCGAAGGCAAAAAGTGCTGCACATTGGGAGCTTTCTTGGTGAATTATTACCAGCCATTCTCAGGAGTGTAGTACCATTGCTATGGAAGTTGTTTGGATGAATGGAACATGGTTACTCAACTTTTTCTGAGAAAAACATTCCTGTCCGAAAGAATATGTCCGAGTGGGTGTAGTGACATTACAAGTCATCTCTAAACACAACCCGTAATTGTATCCTTGGGGGTTATGTTTATAAAAGACTAGCTAGGACGTTCTCTTGGGAGACTAGACATGTGTGTCCTATAGCAACGTTCGTCTCTTTTACTTATCATGCCGGAAATGGGTGGGGCTACATAACTTCCTCAAAGTGAATGTGAGAAATTCTCACCTGAACAAATCCATTCCTATCCAGGTAAGTTCAAACAGTTTCCGGTCCTGAAGTTGAGTTTCTGGTCTCGATGTGATCTTATCACACTGGAAATGGGTGGGGATACATAACGTCCTCAGGAAGGATGACTAATACCTTCCTGTATGTCCATATAAGGTCTATTATCTTATGGAAAGTAGCATATTTACGTAATGATGATGTCAGAGGTCATGTGTATTAGCCAATCAAAAGCTCCCATTTATCGGAGCCCAGTAACTACTGCTATTGACACAGGTGTGATGGATGTCGTAGGACTAATTCAAATATTGATAACTTTTAGCCAATCGGGGCAGCCACATATATGGTTGTCAATGTTTGCACTATGAAGCAGTTGAAATGTATAATGGGCCATGAAACTGTTAGGACGTTTGGGCGGTAATTTAAATATTGATGGCAGCATAACTCTCAACCAATCAGTAGCGCTGTTGCCACAGGAAATGAGATGTGAGAGTGCTAGGGGCAAAGGCTAATTCAAATGTTGATGATGTCACAACTCCCGGTCGCTACTCCCAGTGGGCCAGTGAATGGGCAGATGAGGTAAATCAGTCCTTAGACATTCTTTCCTGAGTCTGTGCATTGGAATATTGTCATCCATCAGAATAGATGCAGCTCGGCAGGGGTGGCATTCACTGGTTCCAGGTCGACCAGTTATACAAAGTGACCTGGTAACAGGCCGAACCAGAACCAATGATTTCCGCCCTTACCTGTGCTGAGACTATTTTTATGGATGGTAGGATTGAAATGCATAGACACAGGCAAGAAAGATACAATTTACCTCATCTGCGTATGCACTGGGTCACTAGGAGTAGCCACGTAAGATACGTTTTCTAATAGGGACATGCTCACGTACACATGGTGCAGCTGAAGGGGGGGGGGGCACCTTTATGTTTTACATATTATTTTATCTTCTTTCTCGCAATAATGACAATGATCGCAATGTCACAGTGAGTGTTCAGTACAATTAGAAAGCCTGGTGATCCCACTTTGTCAAGACGACAAACGTGAGTACATTAAAAAATGTAGCGATCATAAAACTGACATTGAACCCACATGAGTAAGAAAGCCGATGAGCTAGTCACATTGATTGGCTGACTCCTGCTTGGATGCTGATGTAGCCAATATGGTTACGTTAATGACACATGATTGGTCCAGGCCTCACGGCATTCCTAACATGCCATTCACAAGAAGATAATGAGATGCATTGCTAACTAGCATAGAAGCCGCCAGTCATACGCTGGTGGTTCGACAATGGCTATGGTCGACAGTCCTTTGTTCCCTCTTCACTTGTGGATTTCACTGCAGGACATTATGCATTTTGACTGCTCAGTATGAGACAACATCTACAAAGCTGCCACTGCACGACCTCTCTTTTGTAACCCGGAACGATCACCCTTGAACAGTATCAACAAATTTTTTTTTACGTTGCTCATGACGGTCTAGGCTCCGACCGAATGATTCACCCGACTTTGCGAGCGGAGAGGTTCTTGCTTAACTTAACCAATCACATCCTGCTGCAGCCGCATGAGGCCTTAGCAAGCAAAACCACATAGGCTAGATAAACTACTGCCTTGCACAGGATCCTTCAAATGCTAGCAAGAGGCACAGTTAGAATGCCAGCCTCTAGACATTGCCTGAAAACATTAGGTTAACCAGGCGATGACAACTACCATGGTTTCCAGTTGTAGTGGCACCCCCCGTCATCTCCTCGTCCCACGTTTACGGCGCTTCTGCCGTCTCATTGCTGCATCTGGAGTCTAGAGTTGTCGAATGGTGGTACAGTAACTTACCTCTAGGGCTGGTGGGAAGATCTCTTCCCAGTGAGGCCGGGCGAGCATTCTCGCCAACAGTTTGTCCCACACCGAAATTGAAGATGACCGTGTCATCCCAGCTGTTAGTCAAGCCAGTGTGTCTTGACATTCTTGCAGATCTTTTAGTTTGAAAGTGCATTGAGTTAAGTGACTGGCTTTCCTGGCAAAATGTGTAGATAGACGTCAGATGCGTCACAAAGTTCATAGATTCTCTAGCACACACGATATCTGTGAATGGCAGCTCTCTTCTTGTAGTTGTGTCTCTGAATAATTTGTCAGAATTGACAAATTTTGTGCTCAGTACGCAAGCTATTTCTATCTGCTCTCGCGAGAGATACCTTATACACCATGTTTAAATGGTGTTTGCCACCACAGCAGGAAAGGAGCCTCATTTGGGCCGCCAACCTGTTTCAACCTCAAGGCTTAGGGCTGAGGGGGATGGTCCAAAAGCCAGACCCGCCCAGATATGAAAATATAAACTAATACATAGAATATAAGAGTCCTATAAGAGTGCGTGCAAAATTTGACGCATAAATAGTAATGGCCAATGATTTTGACAGAATTCGTCAAGCCAGATCAAGATATATGCTCATTTAGTAGTTGTCACTTTATTTTGGCGGTTCTTCTTCAGGGAGTTAGCCTACAGTTAGTCTTTTAGCCAAGGGGAGTATTAATTTAGAGTGATAGACAGTTTGGTCAAATTCAACACAAACGTTCCATGAGCGGGTGCGTGTTGAACATGTGTTTAGATGCCAACCAAGAGACAAAGATTCCCAGGGCGACCGCGACGACACCCGATGAGCAACCATGTACCGATGTCATATGGAATCAAGAAATAGAGATAAAGAGATAGAACACACAGATAGAAAAGAGAGGTTTTTAATAGAAGGAATAACACTAGTTATGGCGGGACCCGAGATGTAAAAAGGCATAGCAGAAGTGCTACTCCTGAAGGCCAGGATATCAAGCTCCCACTGACACTCTTATTAAACAACTACACCACTACTTCACGATCCGTTACCATTGGCTGGAGCGAACCATGTAGGCTCGATCCCTAGGATTCTAACTGTTATAATAACGATTAAGTTTATATTCAATTTCCCTAGAATTTACTACTGTGACTGGATCCAAGCTATGTGTATACAATTTGTATCGATTTCGTAGTGAATTTCTTCTTTGGCGTAAATGCTAATTTTCCTATAGGTACCAGTGAATGTACTGTGGGACGTGTATGTGGAACGTCACCGTTTAAACCTAAACACTCCGAAGATCTTGCGATCTCTGGGGTCAGTTTTCGATTCAACCAGTGGCAGGGGCATATCTGACAATTGCTACTGACCAGTGTGGTCGGAGTAGCGCAAAGAGAGACAGCTGCTCCCTTGAATTGAGTAGGCTTGTACTAAAGTATACTAGGCCATGCCGAACGAGTGGCGTGTTTGCCATGCCAAGGAGATGCTGTATAGTATGTGACCAGTTGTCCATAATTGCGTTTACTTATCCTATACAAATATCTGAGCTAGAATATTACGGTTAGGTTGTCACCGTTACAAGTGTCACAGAGAGGCACGTAAAATGGTCTTACTGAAAGATTGTTGCCGTAAGAGTGGTGCCAAGTGTGTGTGCGTGCGTGCGTGCGTGCGTGCGTGCGTGCGTGCGTGCGTGCGTGCGTGCGTGCGTGTGTGTGCTAGAGTGTGTCTGTAGTGTTTATCACGTGCATGTGGCAAGATTCTTATTCCTAACGAATACTAGTGAGATGTGTATATTCAAACTTAGTATATCAACGGCGAAGCCGCTACTATTTAGGTAAGGATATAGGAAGTGGCATGTTTAACTGCATCCCAGAACGGCACAATCTATACAGTATATGATATATATGTCTTATAGTGCTCGGGTTGTCTAATAGTGGCAAAACGGACGGCACTCGACGTTACAATCTATACAGTATGTGGACAAGGTGATCAAGATGTCCACGAGATGTAAACACGTTTTGGCAAAAATGTCTTCGTGAAAGATGCTGTATTCCAATTCCAGCACACGATATAAGTTAGCAACAGTTTAGAATTCTTGGTTCTTCTTGTTTGTTAGGTGGCACAAGACGATTGGCGCCGTTAGCTCAATGTTACGAAGCCGAAAGCAATGTTCCAGTGATGTAGCTTGGTAGATGCATTCCCCAAGCAAGTGAATGTTGGTAGGTATATGGATATATCTCTAGCTGTGTTGTCAGAACATGCCACTAGGTCTTAGTTGGGCGAGGCTGGACAGTAAACACTTTTGGCAGATCTGCCACTGATCTGCCCCTGTTGTAAGAGAGACAGATCTGCACTATTTGATCTAATTTTTGGCGTGAGTGTTCCGCGACGGAATTTAGAAATGGCTTAATTTTTGCCATTTATATGACGCAGCGTTCTTATGGACTGTGATCTGTATCGAAGCACTAGCCTCGGCCCAACTGATTTCTCATCATTTCGGACTGCTATTTATACTGTTCAGGGCTGATGACGTCATCAGCTTTTATCTTTCAAAATGACCACGTGCTATGGCATGTGTCCATAAGTCCAGCTGCGTTATCGGTAATAACTAGAGTTGGTGATATGATCTCTGACTTTAATTACCCTTGTAGCCAAAATTATAAGGAATTTCGTTGCCTGGTGATATCTTCGTCAATACTAGTCCGATTACAATTCTGAAAACAGATTTGGAATCATGTCAAATTCTGTTAATAATGGGGCCAAACATTGTCGGAATCGGCCCAGGATTAGTGATTTAAGAAATATCACTAATACCTGCCTGTCTCTAATTAGTTTGCTCTCTGACCTCGTAGTGGTCGCTGTCCGAGGGGGAGGGGGCTTGCTACAGTAGCCTGAGGTGGCTGCAAACATGCGCACCAGGTGCTTCACTCTTCTTTTGGAGACGCGTGTCAGACTGTATCGGCTTAATAATGTGCTAGTCAGTTAGCCAGTCATACAGAGAGCGGGGTAGAGCATTAACACTTGCTTGGCCATTGACAGTGGTCAGCGCAGACACTCCGCGTTACACCAGCGTAGATTCGTCCCACCGAGGACAGCAAATTAGAAATGCACCGTTCCACTGCCTTCAGAAGCTAGCTTTAACATCAGCGACTTTTGAGACCAAATAACCATGTATAAACTCATGGGACGAATAGTGACTGTTAATGATGTAACGACTGCATGGGAAATAGTGTTGTCTCTCCCTCCCTCTCCTCAAGAACTGCCCCACATCCTTGCAATGAATTCCCGATGGACAACTCCTCGCCACCTAACAGGCCATCCCGCCTTCCGAGCGACGAACCCACCTACTATGGAAAGAGAGAGAAGACTACCTCTCCTATTGAGAGGACCGCATATAGCACTGAACACAGCGTGTAGACAGCAACACCAGGGAGGGAAATGACACGCCACTCTCTAGGGAGGGCTAGGTTCCCGGCTTCGTCAAACTCAGGCACACATCCTTGGTGGCAATGCCCGATCGGACATGTGCGTCTCCAAGGAGATTTCATCTGATTCTCGAAGGCAAAAAGTGCTGCACATTGGGAGCTTTCTTGGTGAATTATTAACAGCCATTCTCAGGAGTGTAGTACCATTGCTATGGAAGTTGTTTGGATGAATGGAACATGGTTACTCAACTTTTTCTGAGAAAAACATTCCTGTCCGAAAGAATATGTCCGAGTGGGTTTAGTGACATTACAAGTCGTCTCTAAACACAACCCGTAATTGTATCCTTGGGGGTTATGTTTATAAAAGACTAGCTAGGACGTTCTCTTGGGAGACTAGACATGTGTGTCCTATAGCAACGTTCGTCTCTTTTACTTATCATGCCGGAAATGGGTGGGGCTACATAACTTCCTCAAAGTGAATGTGAGAAATTCTCACCTGAACAAATCCATTCCTATCCAGGTAAGTTCAAACAGTTTCCGGTCCTGAAGTTGAGTTTCTGGTCTCGATGTGATATTATCACACTGGAAATGGGTGGGGATACATAACGTCCTCAGGAAGGATGACTAATACATTCCTGTATGTCCATATAAGGTCTATTATCTTATGGAAAGTAGCATATTTACGTAATGATGATGTCAGAGGTCATGTGTATTAGCCAATCAAAAGCTCCCATTTATCGGAGCCCAGTAACTACTGCTATTGACACAGGTGTGATGGATGTCGTAGGACTAATTCAAATATTGATAACTTTTAGCCAATCGGGGCAGCCACATATATGGTTGTCAATGTTTGCACTATGAAGCAGTTGAAATGTATAATGGGCCATGAAACTGTTAGGACGTTTGGGCGGTAATTTAAATATTGATGGCAGCATAACTCTCAACCAATCAGTAGCGCTGTTGCCACAGGAAATGAGATGTGAGAGTGCTAGGGGCAAAGGCTAATTCAAATGTTGATGATGTCCCAACTCCTGGTCGCTACTCCCAGTGGGCCAGTCAATGCGCAGATGAGGTAAATCAGTCCTTAGACATTCTTGCCTGAGTCTGTGCATTGGAGTATTGTCATCCATCAGAATAGATGCAGCTCGGCAGGGGTGGCATTCACTGGTTCCAGGTCGACCAGTTATACAAAGTGACCTGGTAACAGGCCGAACCAGAACCAATGATTTCCGCCCTTGCCTGTGCTGAGACTATTTTTATGGATGGTAGGATTGAAATGCATAGACACAGGCAAGAAAGATACAATTTACCTCATCTGCGTATGCACTGGGTCACTAGGAGTAGCCACGTAAGATACGTTTTCTAATAGGGACATGCTCACGTACACATGGTGCAGCTGAAGGGGGGGGGGGCACCTTTATGTTTTACATATTATTTTATCTTCTTTCTCGCAATAATGACAATGATCGCAATGTCACAGTGAGTGTTCAGTACAATTAGAAAGCCTGGTGATCCCACTTTGTCAAGAAGACAAACGTGAGTACATTAAAAAATGTAGCGATCATAAAACTGACATTGAACCCACATGAGTAAGAAAGCCGATGAGCTAGTCACATTGATTGGCTGACTCCTGCTTGGATGCTGATGTAGCCAATATGGTTACGTTAATGACACATGATTGGTCCAGGCCTCACGGCATTCCTAACATGCCATTCACAAGAAGATAATGAGATGCATTGCTAACTAGCATAAAAGCCGCCAGTCATACGCTGGTGGTTCGACAATGGCTATGGTCGACAGTCCTTTGTTCCCTCTTCACTTGTGGATTTCACTGCAGGACATTATGCATTTTGACTGCTCAGTATGAGACAACATCTACAAAGCTGCCACTGCACGACCTCTCTTTTGTAACCCGGAACGATCACCCTTGAACAGCATCAACAAATTTTTTTTTACGTTGCTCATGACGGTCTAGGCTCCGACCGAATGATTCACCCGACTTTGCGAGCGGAGAGGTTCTTGCTTAACTTAACCAATCACATCCTGCTGCAGCCGCATGAGGCCTTAGCAAGCAAAACCACATAGGCTAGATAAACTACTGCCTTGCACAGGATCCTTCAATGCTAGCAAGAGGCACACTTAGAATTCCAGCCTCTGGACATTGCCTGAAAACATTAGGTTAACCAGGCGATGACAACTACCATGGTTTCCAGTTGTAGTGGCACCCCCCGTCATCTCCTCGTCCCACGTTTACGGCGCTTCTGCCGTCTCATTGCTGCATCTGGAGTCTAGAGTTGTCGAATGGTGGTACAGTAACTTACCTCTAGGGCTGGTGGGAAGATCTCTTCCCAGTGAGGCCGGGCGAGCATTCTCGCCAACAGTTTGTCCCACACCGAAATTGAAGATGACCGTGTCATCCCAGCTGTTAGTCAAGCCAGTGTGTCTTGACATTCTTGCAGATCTTTTAGTTTGAAAGTGCATTGAGTTAAGTGACTGGCTTTCCTGGCAAAATGTGTAGATAGACGTCAGATGCGTCACAAAGTTCATAGATTCTCTAGCACACACGATATCTGTGAATGGCAGCTCTCTTCTTGTAGTTGTGTCTCTGAATAATTTGTCAGAATTGACAAATTTTGTGCTCAGTACGCAAGCTATTTCTATCTGCTCTCGCGAGAGATACCTTATACACCATGTTTAAATGGTGTTTGCCACCACAGCAGGAAAGGAGCCTCATTTGGGCCGCCAACCTGTTTCAACCTCAAGGCTTAGGGCTGAGGGGGATGGTCCAAAAGCCAGACCCGCCCAGATATGAAAATATAAACTAATACATAGAATATAAGAGTCCTATAAGAATGCGTGCAAAATTTGACGCATAAATAGTAATGGCCAATGATTTTGACAGAATTCGTCAAGCCAGATCAAGATATATGCTCATTGAGTAGTTGTCACTTTATTTTGGCGGTTCTTCTTCAGGGAGTTAGCCTACAGTTAGTCTTTTAGCCAAGGGGAGTATTAATTTAGAATGATAGACAGTTTGGTCAACTTCAACACAAACGTTCCATGAGCGGGTGCGTGTTGAACATGTGTTTAGATGCCAACCAAGAGACAAAGATTCCCAGGGCGACCGCGACGACACCCGATGAGCAACCATGTACCGATGTCATATGGAATCAAGAAATAGAGATAAAGAGATAGAACACACAGATAGAAAAGAGAGGTTTTTAATAGAAGGAATAACACTAGTTATGGCGGGACCCGAGATGTAAAAAGGCATAGCAGAAGTGCTACTCCTGAAGGCCAGGATATCAAGCTCCCACTGACACTCTTATTAAACAACTACACCACTACTTCACGATCCGTTACCATTGGCTGGAGCGAACCATTTAGGCTCGATCCCTAGGATTCTAACTGTTATACTAACGATTAAGTTTATATTCAATTTCCCTAGAATTTACTACTGTGACTGGATCCAAGCTATGTGTATACAATTTGTATCGATTTCGTAGTGAATTTCTTCTTTGGCGTAAATGCTAATTTTCCTATAGGTACCAGTGAATGTACTGTGGGACGTGTATGTGGAACGTCACCGTTTAAACCTAAACACTCCGAAGATCTTGCGATCTCTGGGGTCAGTTTTCGATTCAACCAGTGGCAGGGGCATATCTGACAATTGCTACTGACCAGTGTGGTCGGAGTAGCGCAGAGAGAGACAGCTGCTCGCTTGAATTGAGTAGGCTTGTACTAAAGTATACTAGGCCATGCCGAACGAGTGGCGTGTTTGCCATGCCAAGGAGAGGCTGTATAGTATTTGACCAGTTGTCCCTAATTGCGTTTACTTACCCTATACGAATATCTGAGCTAGAATATTACGGTTAGGTTGTCACCGTTACAAATGTCACAGAGAGACACGTAAAATGGTCTTACTGAAAGATTGTTGCCGTAAGAGTGGTGCCAAGTGTGTGTGTGTGTGTGCGTGCGTGCGTGCGTGCGTGCGTGCGTGCGTGCGTGCGTGCGTGTGCTAGAGTGTGTCTGTAGTGTTTATCACGTGCATGTGGCAAGATTCTTATTCCTAACGAATACTAGTGAGATGTGTATATTCAAACTTAGTATATCAACGGCGAAGCCGCTACTATTTAGGTAAGGATATAGGAAGTGGCATGTTTAACTGCATCCCAGAACGGCACAATCTATGCAGTATATGATATATATGTCTTATAGTGCTCCGGTTGTCTAATAGTGGCAAAACGGACGGCACTCGACGTTACAATCTATACAGTATGTGGACAAGGTGATCAAGATGTCCACGAGATGTAAACACGTTTTGGCAAAAATGTCTTCGTGAAAGATGCTGTATTCCAATTCCAGCACACGATATAAGTTAGCAACAGTTTAGAATTCTTGGTTCTTCTTGCTTGTTAGGTGGCACAAGACGATTGGCGCCGTTAGCTCAATGTTACGACGCCGAAAGCAATGTTCCAGTGATGTAGCTTGGTAGATGCATTCCCCAAGCAAGTGAATGTTCGTAGGTATATGGATATATCTCTAGCTGTGTTGTCAGAACATGCCACTAGGTCTTAGTTGGGCGAGGCTGGACAGTAAACACTTTTGGCAGATCTGCCACTGATCTGCCCCTGTTGTAAGAGAGACAGATCTGCACTATTTGATCTAATTTTTGGCGTGAGTGTTCCGCGACGGAATTTAGAAATGGCTTAATTTTTGCCGTTTATATGACGCAGCGTTCTTATGGACTGTGATCTGTATCGAAGCACTGGCCTCGGCCCAACTGATTTCTCATCATTTCGGACTGCTATTTATACTATTCAGGGCTGATGACGTCATCAGCTTTTATCTTTCAAAATGACCACGTGCTATGGCACGTGTCCATAAGTCCAGCTGCGTTATCGGTAATAACTACAGTTGGTGATATGATCTCTGACTTTAATTACCCTTGTGGCCAAAATTATAAGGAATTTCGTTGCCTGGTGATATCTTCGTCAATACTAGTCCGATTACAATTCTGAAAATAGATTTGGAATCATGTCAAATTCTGTTAATAATGGGGCCAAACATTGTCGGAATCGGCCCAGGATTAGTGATTTAAGAAATATCACTAATACCTGCCTGTCTCTAATTAGTATGCTCTCTGACCTCGTAGTGGTCCCTGTCCGAGGGGGAGGGGGCTTGCTACAGTAGCCTGAGGCGGCTGCAAACATGCGCGCCAGGTGCTTCACTCGTCTTTTGGAGACGCGTGTCAGACTGTATCGGCTTAATAATGTGCTAGTCAGTTAGCCAGTCATACAGAGAGCGGGGTAGAGCGTTAACACTTGCTTGGCCATTGACAGTGGTCAGCGCAGACACTCCGCGTTACACCAGCGTAGATTCGTCCCACCGAGGACAGCAAATTAGAAATGCACCGTTCCACTGCCTTCAGAAGCTAGCTTTAACACCGGCGACTTTTGAGACCAAATAACCATGTATAAACTCATGGGACGAATAGTGACTGTTAATGATGTAACGACTGCATGGGAAATAGTGTTGTCTCTCCCTCCCTCTCTTCAAGAACTGCCCCACATCCTTGCAATGAATTTCCGATGGACAACTCCTCGCCACCTAACAGGCCATCCCGCCTTCCGAGCGACGAACCCGCCTACTATGGAAAGAGAGAGAAGACTACCTCTCCTATTGAGAGGACCGCATATAGCACTGAACACAGCGTGTAGACAGCAACACCAGGGAGGGAAATGACACGCCACTCTCTAGGGAGGGCTAGGTTCCCGGCTTCGTCAAACTCAGGCCCGATCGGACATGTGCGTCTCCAAGGAGATGGCCGGTCACTCCTGCCATCAAATGTGTGTGGCAGAGCCCCAAGAACATGTCCAAGGTACATCGTCGCAAACCCCGAAATATCTAAGGCAAATCGACTTTAATTTGAAGAGTTCTTGCCCGATTGTTACCAGCAAAACCTTTCCAAAATGACTGTAGACATTGCTGCCCAATAATACGCTCTATCACTATATTTCTAAGGTACATGATGTGAGTATTGTTAAAAGGTGCATATTCACACCATGTGGGCATATAGGTAACGATATACGAAATAAATCTTAGCATATGATGATTTCATTCTAAAAAGAATTATATTAATTTATACGGAATGAAATCATCATATGTTAAGATTTATTTCGTTTCAATACACATAGCCACATAATTTAAGCCTCTAAAAGTATATAATTTAAACGATTTTATTTTCAGTCATTTTACTGTGAATATGCACCTTTAACTGTTGCCAGTTTATAATTATTCAAACTTAATCGCTGAGCTAGATAACGTATAGAGCTCCATAGTCGACACCTTATTTACAACTTATACCAAGTTTGATGTAAATCATCCAGTCGATATTAAAGTTGTTTTCGCTGCAACGTCGTACCTTTCACAACATGTTAGCCAGATAAAATTTATCCATGGCTATGCATTGGAATTTAGAATTATTAATCTAGTTATCTAGTTATTTACCCAATAAAATCTTAGATCACAACAAGTTGTTTGATAATTGAGGATACCCTGTGCATGCCACGAAGTTTTTACAATCTTCTTGACGTTATCTAATTTTGCTTAGTGTTGTAAGAAAACATTTTCTTAAAATAACTTCTTTTCTTCTTTTCGGCTTAGCAGACTGTGCACGGACTTTAGTAAAACCATTAGGAATTAAGAAGCTATTGGGTTGATTGACGTCTATCGTGTCCCTGTTTACAGGTCCCATTCAAGCAATTCTAGCCTGCTTTATTTCAGTCATTATTGGTAAATTTCCCAGTTTCCTTTAGACTGGTACCCATTTGACCAAATCGACAACCCAAGACCCAGAATGTGTAAATTCTTCAGTAATAACCATGACCAGCACAGCATTGTCGCTCCAGTTTTGCTTGAGTATTCTTCACGCATACCCATACTACATGCTCAATCATTATTAGAGAAACAATTACGTTTGCTTCTTCCTCAAGTGTAGACACACATGATTCTTCTTTAATGATAACCTCTGCCGATCTGACAAGCATCAGCCATACGGTGCACTACATAGATCCGTGTTGTTTCCTGAAATCGTTGAAAATTCACTCAAAGAGATTTGTAGCTGATTAATTCCAACAGGAAAGCATATTATTCAGTCTCGTCATTGGAGGCACTAAAGAAACATACTTTGGTATCATATGCAGTTACTGCATTTCCCAAATCGCAACAGTAACATGCATATGTTTATTATAATTTTTCAGCAGTTTAATCCAGTATGTACACGTGTGAACATTCGCATTCCCTTTATGTGGTCTTGAAATGAGTGTGACAGTACTACGCCTGCGGCGCGCGCGCGCACACACGCACGCACGCACGCACGCACGCACGCACGCACGCACGCACGCACGCACGCACGCACGCACGCACGCACGCACGCACATACACACACACACACACACATACACACACACACACACACACCGGGACCAATTTCCTATTAAATGTCCTTATTCTGGGAATAATGTGTGTCTAAATGCCTAGCACCCTATGATTAGGAGATCTATTGATTTCGTCAGAGGAATCCCTAGCCAGAGTCTTAAACCAAGGATGGTCATTGGCCATACAATGATCAACTACCTAGATGACCCATTGTTCCAGGCAACAACTGTTCAATCAATCGGTCTACACAGGGTCGATTGTCCAGTTTTAGAGCTGTTATATAGTTAGATGCACTCCGATATTTTAACCATGAGTCCATTGTCCAGATCCTTGGGGTGATATATGGCTAGACTACATCATCCCTTGGCCATCTAAGTACCCTACTCATTGCTCCATTTGTTGATTGATTAATCTCCAGTACATTAGGCCGATATGTGCTATATATGCTTAGATGTGCATCGTTTGAGGTACCTACCGCTGGGATGATGTATGTCTATGTGTACAACACCTACCAGTTACTACACGTGGCTCTCTAGCAGTGAATAGATGGTATGTTTAATTTCTCACCTGGCTTAATCAGAGATGATCTTATCTTGGCCACGTCGCCGAGTTTGAAACCAAGAAATTTCAGCCCATCATTATCTATTTGTTTGAGCACATCCACTGTGTGTAGCTGAAAATTAAAAATATTACTTCTGAGGCTTAACGTTGTTAATGTTTCTGCATATTCTATGCAGCACACATTTAATTATTGTTTGAAGATTAATGTTTTTCGAAAGATCTTGTGAAAAAAGTAAAGCTCAACTACAGTGCATGCAAAACCTGACAACCAATATTCGAGTTAATAAAGAATTTGAAAATCGAGCATATATGATAGCTCTATGAATTCTGATTGTCTTTACTTTTATATCAAGTTGTCATTTATTTGTGTACTCTAAGTATAATTTAATAATCATGTAGGTAAACAAGAAATTCCTCCCGCAATTAATTGTGCGAGCAGTCAGTTATAATCGGCGGTAATAGACTACCAATTACACAGATTAAATTACCTTTTATTTATATCAAAACTGACTATCAATAATGCTTATAAAATCTGAATTCGATTCTAGAATGTGATCAAGGCAAGGAAAACGTATATCTTTCAATAGTATTTGAGTAATGATAATGTTGACATTCTGCTGTCATCAGCATAGCATTAGTGATTAGGCTTCGCCTTTAATCTCCCTCCCCCCCCCCCCTCTCTCTCCATCTAAAGCACTGCTATTCTTTTACGTTCATTTGAGCTAGCATTACAAGTGATAGCCAGAATGAATGTCAATGTGGTTGCATCAGCCATGCTCCTCACAATATATTTATATTTAGAAATGTTGAAGGTTTCAGTTACTATATCCGATACATCTAATTAAATGTAAGCTTTTCAGCTCAGCTGACTTGTCAGTCAGCAGAGCTATAGCAATCACCTGACGTCCGGTATCCGTCTGTCCGCCCGCCCGTCTGTCTGTGCATCGTCAACAATGATGTCACGTTTTGTTATTTTTCAAAAGATTTTAACCAGACTTGGTCAAAATGCTCGTATCTGGATCTAATTTATGCATTATGAAAATGAGGCTGATCCTATGAAAAATAACAGAGTTATTAACCACTGGAAATTTTCATCAGTATGGGACTCTATGGGGAAAGAAGATATTACATTGCTGGCGATGGCACGTTGTGCCATTTTTAGGCCTATTGACTTCTAACTTGGATGGTGGCTAAATATGGGCATACTCTACCACACACATAAGAACTAGGTCAGTTTGACCTAGTTTCCAGATAATATAGGTCAAAGGTCAATTTTGCCATTGGAATCAATAATAACACATTTCATCAGCACTTTCGGCTATCTTTTGAGCAGCTTATATCAAATCTGGTCCAAAATTGTCCTATAGGCATCTAATATCTACATTAAAGCAATTCTTAATGAACCGCGAATTTCGCATTAAAATATTAGAATGTGACGTATGTAAGCATGAGACACAATGTGACGTATGTAAGCATGAGACACAATGTGACGTATGTAAGCAAGAGACACACTGTAACGTATGTAAGCATGAGACACAATGTGACGTATGTAAGCAAGAGACACAATGTGACGTATGTAAGCAAGAGACACAATGTGACGTATGTAAGCAAGAGACACAATGTGACGTATGTAAGCATGAGACACAATGTGACGTATGTAAGCAAGAGACACAATGTGACGTATGTAAGCAAGAGACACAATGTGACGTATGTAAGCAAGAGACACAATGTGACGTATGTAAGCAAGAGACACAATCTGACGTATGTAAGCAAGAGACACAATGTGACGTATGTAAGCAAGAGACACTATGTGACGTATGTAAGCAAGAGACACAATGTGACGTATGTAAGCAAGAGACACAATGTGACGTATGTAAGCAAGAGACACAATGTGACGTATGTAAGCAAGAGACACAATGTGACGTATTGTAAATATGGGATTGTCTTGTGGGAGTCATGACCCGCCGGATGTCTTATGTTTTCGAGTAAGTCCCAAGAGAAATTTATGATTTGAAAACACCGGGTGAGCTAAGGGACTGAATGACATTTATGTTTTAATATATAGCTTAATAATTACATCAGCCAGTGCTGCTGATATTGTTGATAAATATTGGCCATCTATCTTTCCGCTAAATAGATGGAGTGCTAATATAGCACACTGAAACTAAATGGATGTAGTTGTAGAATAATATTTGAAATAGGCGAATTGATTAGAATAGATCCCACGGTTCTGAGTTGATGTGTATTTGAAAATAGTTTGGATGAAAGTTGTTGCTGTTCAGTCGGCACACATGTTTATAATATTCAGCAGTTGTTTGAATCGATAGTTTAGAAAATAATCGATGTATAATTATCAGTGGAATCGAACGTGACAAACGGACTTAGTTGATGACGTAGGCATTCTAGATTCTCACACGAGAATAGAACAACACCAGCTGGCAGTGAGATCATACAGCTCATGTGCCTATTAACTCTAGCATCCTACAGGCTTATCCATCAATAGGCAATGGACAGGACATGGACATTGTAGCGTCCTGTAGGAATTAATAACATAATCGAAATTTGTATATCAACTATATGTCATTCATACAATGGCATGCAACAACAACACATTCCGTAATGTTATTAGTTAGCTGACAGATCGCATCAAATCAGAACCAGTTACCACCGCTTTGTCTATGTGAGGCAGCATCTCCATAGAAGAATAGCGCAGAGTTTGGTTGGTCAGGATGACGTCATAATCAATGAGCGTCGATCAAACTCTGTAGCAAAGAATTAAGTAGAATAGGTTTTACATCCAACAACGAAATGAAAGGAACGTTGATTGGTCAGGACTAATATTTATTAGGTAGGAACCTCTAGGAAGGAATAAGCAGAAGTTGATTGGTGGACTGATTGTCCGGGCCAATCAAGGTGTGCTTATGACGTGCCTAGAAGAATCATTGAAACAGATTCAGGCGGAATCTTATTATTACGATATGTATAGAACCTCAGAATTAGGGATTCTGAGTACTATAAAAGATGAACTTTCAGGTCGAGAAAGTTATTCAAACTCACCACTCCGAATCACTGAATATCTCGCTGACGTTCAGTTATTGTGTCAGAAGGAAGATTTAGTCAAACTTCTTGTTAGCAGAATCTATTCGTTCGTACATGTAATTGTACTAAGTTTGATTGTTGAGCAATATTGCTCTCGATTAGAATTCGTATATAAAGTTTCAATAAATCTATTTAACTTACGTTGATGTAAGTCAGTCGTTTGTCGGTCGATTAGTTTAGCAAGATAGCATAGGAATCTAGCCTGAGCTGAAGGCAACCTTCAGTCCTTACCTGGTACACCACGACGTCAGATTAGGCCCAGCAGTCTTTACAAATATCGTCACTCACCATCTCTCGACGAGGCGAGCCAGACTGCCACGTTCCTTCTCCGCCGCCGGCAAGTGGTTGTCGCAGCAACCTTACATCATAAACTTACCAGTAGCGAAGCGGGACCATCGACCCGTCAGTAAAGAAGAAGAAAACCGAAATCTTCAGTATGTAAGCAAGAGACACAATGTGACGTATGTAAGCATGAGACACAATGTGACGTATGTAAGCAAGAGACACAATGTGACGTATGTAAGCATGAGACACAATGTGACGTATGTAAGCAAGAGACACAATGTGACGTATGTAAGCAAGAGACACAATGTGACGTATGTAAGCAAGAGACACAATGTGACGTATGTAAGCAAGGGACACAATGTGACGGATGTAAGCAAGAGACACAATGTGACGTATGTAAGCAAGAGACACAATGTGACGTATGTAAGCATGAGACACAATTTTCATATCTTTACTTAGTCACCTAAGAAAGATGTTTGATGTTTGAATGTGAAATTTCAATGTACTCCATAAGTTTACCGAGGCCTCCATTGCATAGCATTTCACACACTATCCAAGTCGTCATTCTGGCTCAGGTGTAAAAGTCGACGAGTAAATTATATTCTCAAAGGTCAATTTTGCCATTCGGATTAATAATAACATATTCTGTCAGCACATTCGGCCATCTTTCGGATGCCTTATGTCAAAGTTGGTCCTAAATGGTCATATAGGCATCTAATATCTACATTAACCCGTTCATCGATGATTTTCCCATATCTCATTTTCAAGATAATCATACAGGAAATCTTTTGAATATTTTCAAAATAATTTGACTGGAAGCTTCCCCTTGGTCAATTACACTGATTACTCTTGTATCATTGGTCAATGCTGACAACTACACTTGCCCCATTGACAAATTGTAATTATGGTTTAGTTCTTTTTTAGCTATCTTGAGAGTGTGCAAAAGATTTTATTAGACCAATTAATAAAATATTCAGCAGGCACATTTTGTAATTACTATTATCCATTTAAAGAAAAGATAGCTTTTAACTCGGCTATAGATAGAGCATGTATACAATCACATTGTTAGGCAGCTGAACGTCAAGGACCTTGGGCCGCTTGTTTCTTTTAGTGAGCATACAGCACAACGTTATGGCCTAAAATTATGATGAATTATGAGGTCACCCAAATATTAATCATATTCTCAAAGTTAAACTAATGTCTCGTCATATTGGAAATGTAATACGCTTCCCATAGCTCTACCTGCACGGGCGAATCTTAAATGAGATTTAGTCTATTTGATATAGCAAACTCAAGACTTACATTTTCCTGTTGACATCTTTGAATAATATCGTCAGCTCTATCCTCCACGAGATTTTTCACAACGGTAAGCAACTATATAAAGAAAAATCAAATATATTATGTAAAATATATACATTTTAAATCGTGGTATGAGAAACGATTGTAAACTGTATTTAAATAGATGAATGCAATATAATCCAATGGGGTGACTATAATGCCTGTACTTATTTCGCAAATTATGGAGCTCTATGTTAACCGATATGCTCTTAATTGGCAAAATAGTGTAGAGCAGTGCTGAGATAAAAGTAGTAGAAAACAAGCAAGAAAACGCATGTGCTGGTCTCAGATATGGAAACTCAACATACAGATTTTTATTATGATGCAGACTAGGTGGACTCATTGTAGAAATGAAGTCTCGAAAGATTTAGTCAATCAACATGATGTATCACTGCCATTAGAGGCTATCCACATCGAATTAAAGATGACATTTCTCTCAATACTGGGAATGAAATATCGCTGTCTATTCACTACCGTAGGTTGATTTAATGTCATCCTAATGATGTATTATGTGTTTGAATGCTTTGATTATTTAATTTTGTCGCGTATTCTTATACGTAGCAATGCAACGATCTTAGCATATTATTACTGCGTACTGAGTTGTATACACGGATTCCGACTATGTCACTCATATTTGTATGTTATTGTTGCTCCAAATTAATAGAGTTTCTTACATTTGTTTACGGAAAATTCAGATTAGGGGTGGGGTGGGGGTGGGGGGGGGGTGCTTCGACAATCTGAAATTGAGATCAGAGATCAGAGTCTAGCAGCGCCGAACGCTGAATAACAACCATTTATAGAGTTGATATAAAACGAATTAATCGGTTGCCGTTATTACAAAGATTAGGCCTCAACGTAACCGCTCCCGGGTTACTAAATACTCTGTCGCGCTGGGAAAATGTTAGTTCCGTTTACGTGTGCAATTTTAAAGATTGTGAAATTCATAATTCGCATCTTTTACTATTAAGTAATCGTATTTATAAGCAACGCTGGGGAGGGTTGATGGAGACGAAGACGTATGCCACTGGCTTAAGCTGGGGTGTTCACTCTTCAGCAAAATTAATTTCAAAATATGCGTGTTTGACACCATAGTCGTCCGATTGAAAAATATATGAACGACGCGGATATAATATCCTTACTATCGTCCACCTGGAAAAGATGTTCTGTCAATACTGGATTACATTTTTTTACACAAGCGCGGAGCGCTGATATTGTTTCGGCACACTCGCCTACAGAGTCGGAGTACGTCATAAATATAGACGTACAAGGCGCATTGACCTTACGATGACGTCATATCCCAAATGACGTCACTCTAGATACTGAATGAATTACCGACAATGATGCAAACATCTATCACAAGGCTGGTTCATCGTCCTAGCCTAATAAAAGTCGAGGGTCGTGGGGACGAGATTTTTTATTGCAATAATCTAAACATAAGGACAATAGGCCTACAAGACAATTAATAAATGCAAACTATCGTAAAAATGCAACTATAGTATGTGAATGGAGTAACAAATTATACAGTTTATATATATATATATATATATATATATATATATATATATATATATATATATATATATATATATATATATATATATATATATATGGCTAAATGGTGGACAGAGCGATAGCGCTATATAGGTTACGTACATAGCGTTGAGGAATAGATCGCATCTCAGCCCAACCTGGTAGTGTACGGTGCCGTGCAGCCGTTAAAATTATATTGGGCCGCCTGAATATGAGCTGGCTCAGATGGCACGCCGTGAGGGTTAGTGTGTGATAATTATTATTATTATTATTATTATTATTATTATTATTATTGACAGTTAAACTAAGACATTACCTCTCCACCGTTGTCGGCCATTTTATAAATCTGTCAATATTAAAGGATAAAGAAGTCGGAAGTCAGAAGTGGGAAGTCGGAAGTCAGAAGTGGGAAGTCGGAAGTGGGAAGTCGGAAGTCAGAAGTGGGAAGTCCCCTCACGGCTTTCGTAGTTGTGTGTACTTTAATATAATTATTATGATTAACATCAAAACTATGTACCTTCGATGACCTTCAATAGTTAACGTTTATTCCATCTCGTCATAGAGCTGATATCTTCCCTGATATTGATTGAGATACAAGTTATTGTTAACCTGTATGTGATTACTTTGAGAACGTTTTGACTGAAAATCCAAGTCGTATTAAGAATATCAACTCTATTTTATTGTTTATCTAGCTCCTCGAACACGGATTCTACGATATTCCTGATATAAGCTCTTAAGATAAAATCCAAAGCCGACAGAGATTATGCAATCCGGATGCTGGCGTATAACGCGGCATCGTAGGTGCCACATCCGGGTCTTCGTTACAATCGATTTTAGATATTATTTATAGCCGTACTTTGATATTCTAATCATTAACCTCAGACAGACTTCGGACACATGCACACGTGTATTTTTCTTAGCCTGTTGCAGCGCAGAAACATCTGGCAATTAAAGGAGCAGTTACAACACAATCTAAATCCTAAGAAATAAGTACTACGCGATAAAGTAAATATTATTTCACATGATTAGTTTACATTTAATCTTCACTGATGTGAGATGTATGACGGTAAAAGTTACACTCCTCAAGCAGGCTCGCAATCACGCGCGCCCGTACGTACGAACACACAGGCCCAAACGCCCGCGCTAACAGGAGAAATCACGCACGCACGCTCTCAGTGATCTCGCACGCTCTCTATACGTTCCTCTCTCTCTCTCGGTGTGGTCGTCGTTGTCGTCGTTGTCGTCGTCGCGTCCACGTTTAAAGCAACTTAGACATTATCTGGTGAAGTATTATTTTGCCCGGATGCGGCATAGAGCAAAATTGGATAGGATCTTCCGTACACTGTTGAGAAGCACACTGGGCCACAGATTAGCTGCGGGATGGGGGTGGGTCTGGTATGTGGCTTCTTGTGCTTGGGGCGCGCGATAAGGGTGCCTTGGCATACAGCAGCGATGTGAAGGTGGTTCATAACAGTTGAATTCATTCGGTGCGTGATCGCTTCTGAGATAATGGCACTTGCGTATTTGAATAGTTGATTGCTCATGCCATCAAGTCTGGATGCACGTCCCTGTTCAGGGTTTTGAGTAACTTCACACCTTCTACTGTCTTAAATGGTGTTATTAATGGCCTGGTGTTTCCTGCGAACCTGTGCAAGGGCTCATCATCATGGTCAGTGAACTGTTCCTTGAACCATTCTTGAATTGCCTGGGCCTTGCCCTAGTCAGTCCCAATAACGTCCCCTTCAGAGTTGTGTACAGTGAGTGGTTGGTGGTGTGTAGTCAGTAATGCTCACTGCTCTCAGCGTGGTACCAGCAAGTAGTAGGATCACTAGCCGCAGCTCATCTTCATTGCACCTGTCCTGCTGTAGTACATCTAGGATCCTTGAGAAGTTAATTGTGCCGAAAGCTCGTGACACGCGAATTCCCATTTGTGGAAATTCCAGTGTTTCGACATGCCTACTGCCACAAGCATGCGTTGAGCCCAGACAACATCTGTACAGCTACGTCCACATTTAATGTGACTTTGACCTTCTCCATTGAAGCGCTTGATCTTGTCTCGGATGCGTCATAGAGTAACATTGGATAGGATTTTCCATATGCTTTTGAGGAACACAATGGCCCACTGGCTGGCTGTGGGCCTGACACTTTCTTGGGCTAGGGTAGCACGCTACGGGAGAGTTGACGTACAGCATCAACAGGAAGGTGTTGCATAAGGTTGAATTACGTAGATGACTCATCGGTTTTATGAGGTCACTTGCAAATTTGAATAGTTCATTGCTTGTGCCATCAGATCCTGATCTTTCAGGACAGAGTAGTTTGTGATATTTTATCCATAATGACAATACCTAGGAAATAAATTAACCCATTAACTGTATCTATGCCACTCACTCCAGTTACGGCAAGCATAGCCATGTATAGGAATCAATAGTAAACACGGCAGATATCGAAAGCCGTGTCGCGGAAATTACCGCCTATGTTAGCTTTAGTACGCGGTGGTCATAATTGGTTCTAGGATAGTTTTCCCCGTTAATATGCTCGTGTAAGGTTAATTTATATTAAAAGGACTGCTATGCTCAAAATTTGTTATCTGAAGAGATAACAAAATTTGTTATCTTAAAACTATGGCGCAAGAGAGATACAATTATTGTCTAAGAACCGCCTGAGCAAATATATTAGCGTGGTTACGTCCCATACAGGTGATACATTTTGAGTTGGAAATCTATCAACGTGTTGGTGACAGGCTGTCAGATATTGAACAAAATCGGTTTTTTATTAACTGAGATTGTTTCAAGCGAATCGGTGTGTATTTAAAAAAACCCCATATTGGCACATGTGTGATCTATTTATGCACGATTGTACCAGGCATACCATGGAGACTGTAAGGGCTTTGCCAATGGTTGATTCTGAAAAATAATGCAATGGCACCTTTCAGATCTCAGTTTCCCCCTTATTATAAGACATTAAGAACACAAATTTGTCATCCAAATTCAAACTGGGGGTATCAACAAAGGAGCTAAGTGAATAGACCTTTCCAGTTTTAGCCCTGCCATCACTAGCTAAGCTCCACCCACACCTCGAGTGTGTTGGGATAGATCCATCCCTGAACTGACTGACTATCAATTTCCCAAGAAACTATACAGGTAAGCTGTTAAATATTTTGAAAAACAGCGTCTAGTCAAATTAGTTTCAAAATATTCACCCGAATGTTTATTAAAGGTTACAGACATACAATTCGTACAGCGTGTCGGACTATTAAGCGCTAAAGACGGACTATTTCGAATCAGTCAAGACGTCATGATTATGACGTCATCCTAAACGACACATACTTGATTATGACGTCATATGATGGATGGATACACTTGGAAAGGTGCATTAAATAGAGCCAGCCTTCCAACTTCATAGAAGGCGGAATGAAAAGCTGCTCGTACTCAACTCCTTAAACAGAGCAAAACAAACCAGTGTTGTAATTTTAACATATTGTAACGGGCCACCGCTCGTGGTGAGGACTAGGGATATACTGACAACAACAACACACGCGACAACCTCAGACAGGCCAATGATGGCTCAGAGTGTCAACAAGACACTAATAATGGTAGTGTGACAACAGTAGCAGCTTTCCGAGAAGCTCTCTGTCCAAATTCCCTTATAATCACCCAGGAGTATACAGTTAACAACCAAAGTTCGGTTCGTGTGGTGTGTTCACTGGTCAAATCCTATGGCTGACATAAGCCAAATAATAACACAAGAGATGGGTTTAAATAAACAACAAACAGGTAACTTTATTTACAGCTATAAACAGGATAGTAAAACAGCATCTGACAGATGCTCAGATGTCACGGGTATATTGACGAATTGTATATCATAAAGCTTGCCCTCTCTCGGCAATAGGCCTAGCCTCTCGCTTGCCGAAGCGCAAGCGAGACAACTCTTGACAGCCTATACAGTATAGGGACGTAACCCCTTACGCTACACCAAGGTAGACAGACGTAAACAAACATGACCTAAATAGTAAACAGTACTACGGCGCACTGCTGGTGGTTTACCAATTGTAGTTATATACTAATAACATGCTATTCATATATCACCAACGATGGTAGACAACTATGGTGGAACTATGGTGGACTGTTTATGGTGGATCTATGATGGCCCATCTATGGTGGACCATCTATGGTGGAAATATGGTGGATGATCTATGGTGGACTATCTATGGTGGAACTATGGTGGGCCAACTATGGTGGAACTATAGTGGGCCATCTATGGTGGACCGACTGATTAACAAAGTTTAGTGGTCAACTAAAGTAATAACCATTCTCGGCAACTCGCCAGCACAATATCACGTTAGTTACGCACGCTCGACAATGTCAACATTCGGGACACCTCTGTTCAATGACAGGTCTATATGTTTATGGTGGGTCTGTGGTGGGCATAACACTATGCTGGAATTATGGTGGGAACAATATGATTATGACGAGTAGAAGATACCGTAAATATCAAACAAACTGCGGACTCTCCTATGTAAAAATAGGCCCAGACCACAGTTTAGTTCATAAGCAATCGTACCGTTTCCGCTACTATCATCTGCTGCGCCATAATAATTGCAAATACACGACTAGGTAAAGTTTCACCACAATTTATGTTACATGCAAACTCTCTAGCGTAAAGCTTGATCTAGTTTGCTTGGTTGTCCGAGACACCCAACCCAGATTTAAAGCAAACGGGACTATTTATAGTAACATTTCCTCATTGTTACGTCACGCATTCAATCTCGAGTCCCATTATAATGCGCTTCAGCTCACGGTGAAGCCTGCCAGAATTCGGACACATGATACGATGCGTCGTTATCCTTCCGAGAATACTGTGCGCTAATCAAAATGGATGCGCCCACAATTTGTGCAACGCTAGGAAAATCTAAGGAAGAATTAACCTATCTAAACGGTAAATAAACCCTAAATATCAGAGGACAGGATGTATAAGTGTTGTAGGTAATCTGGCAAACAGATAATGACAGACTAATGTTGACAGAAACTGATAAAACCGGGGTATAATAGGTAATGAAATCACCTGTCTCCATGACATAACAGCACATGCAGGCATCTCTTGAAATGCCATAGGGGCAGATCGTCTCACTACCCCATCCTTAATACTGAGTTTGTCCTCAAACTCTTCAGGCATTAAAGGAAACATTTATCATGGGTATCATCATTACAATCCATACATATCAACTAACTATAACACTTGACCTTTCACACAGAAATCGATACTGCTGCAATATAACAAGATCAGTACTCATCCATCCATGCATCACACTCGATATATTTACACGAGTAAGTTGATATTCCACCTAGGAATCAATATATGCAACACTATTTAATACTCAATAATTCATACATCACAATCATTATAATAAATTAACCATCAGAATCCCACAATCTAACATTGTACCAGATGATGATGATGATGATGTCGATGATGATGATGACGATGATGAGAATGATGGTGATGATGATTGATAGATTGAGGACGATGATGATGATGATTAAGAACAATATCAGGATTCAGTAAATCATACCCAACAACGACTTTGGTAAGTTGACTATCAAAGTTCATAGAGAATATGAATATTCCACAATTCATATAACACTTACTATCATAAATTGACAATCACATTTCTTATGACAATACTACTTAATATTCAATAATAGGAAGCGACCACTTCCAGATAATACAGTAATATGATAATACTATTTGTTACAGTAGACTAGATAAAATGACTTAACAAGGTGTACCTGCTATTATTAGGTATACTAGACATGCGTAAATACGCCAGGATACACCACACATCAATTCACTGAAAACCAACCCTTTCCCAACCATACTTAACCCCATGCTGTATTTGAAGCTGGATGCTGGAGGATAGGTGAGTGGGATAAGCTCTCACAGTTAAGCCTCACCGAGGTGTAATACCTCAAGCATCTAGCCACCAGCATTATACTGTCATCATAGGCAAGCCATGCATTGCCTATCATGACACCATAACGCTGATGCTAACAAACCAGAATACCCTCTGTATACAATACAGTAATAATAAAAATATTTTCTTTTCCACCGGATGGCTGGAGACAAAGGACTCCACATCATCAGATGGAGCAGACGCCCTCAGAAGAACAGCAGATTAACAGTAGCCGGAAGAAGATAGATGCACTCGGAAGATGGATCGAAGATAACATCGAAAGACAGCGGACACAGTCGGAAGAACTGCAAGTTTCATAGACTGGAATACGACATACACAGTTGGAAGAACTGTATATATATATATATATATATATATAGAAGTTCAACAGGACATGAAAATGGCGATTATCCCGTGCGAAACAATACAGACCCTGCTTCCGTGGGATGACTGGGACATCGCGCTCCTTGACAAAGCAGCCAAGGAGAGTGCCCGGAAAATGGAGCAGATCACTATGATTAATATAATAATTCTGTACGGATACATCTAATTTGAGAACGTCAGTCTGGCACTTCTCTATACTGGACACCATCTCGCGATCAGATTTAGGAGGCATCTTCAGAGTTGGCGGGCAACTGTCCATTGCCGGAGAAGTTGCTGGACAGGCAACGATGCTGTCTGCCAACAATCATCATCGGAGAGCTGGGCGAGAAGAGACTGCTTTTCCCGACAGGAGATCAACGGCTCCGGAATGGTGTCCTCAGAAAGCAGCACATTGACAACAATCCGTTCTAATTCATCAAGATCTGCTAACACACCAAACTCGAAAGACCTCTCCAGAATAGACATGGACCGCTTCTGCTTCTTATGCTTTGGCTCCGTAGACTTCCTCTCAGCTAAATCTGCGATGGTTGGACATGACTATGGCTTTACTTGATGTCGGATGGGTGAAAACAGATAGTCCCGTTCACACTCGAATGCCATCTGAGCTGAACGATATGCTATCATTAATAATGGTATAAATATATCCGAATCACGTTGGTGTGTATCCACATATGCAGACAGCATGGCTTCAACCATCTGATTTAGCCTTTCAACCATACCATCTGGTGTCGTCCTAGTCTTACTAATGCCTAAGGCCGTACACATTTGAGAAAAGACTCACAGTTTCTTCCCTGGTCAGAATGCAC
This sequence comes from Chaetoderma sp. LZ-2023a, assembly GCA_034401795.1. Classification (NCBI taxonomy): domain Eukaryota; kingdom Metazoa; phylum Mollusca; class Caudofoveata; order Chaetodermatida; family Chaetodermatidae; genus Chaetoderma; species Chaetoderma sp. LZ-2023a. The sequence goes on from CM067375.1 coordinate 93,385,533, forward strand.
CTCCATAGGTACACCAAAAACTGTCACCGCGTGCTTCAGCAGCACTTCAACAATGGTTATAAATATTTGCTGGTGCCATTATTTAAGACTCTATTGTCCTCGTCTGTGTGCAATTATTGACATAAAACCATTCTCGTAGTGCTAATGCTAGTCACTCTCCTGCTGACTTCCACGGTGAGCGCATAGTAAATGCCTAGCATAGTTCAATACCCGTTGTACGTTTGCTATGGTGCAAGTGACAACACATATGTTTATAACAAGTTTATTGAAAACTGTTGCTGCCTATAGCAGCAGTTGCTGTCAAAATAATCAGCTGACAGTTGTCACTAGGTAATAATTTGATAACAATTTGGCTGAAAATCGTTGATGGAATAATTTTCAATCAGCAGGGCAGTCAATGTTACAAGACTTGCTGCAGATATTTCGAGCAACTGTATTGACAGTCATTTCTTACTAAGGCAGCAAAAGCGTTGTCAAATTTTTCTCAAAATAATACCCCTAAAGGACGAATATCCGGCAGCGAAGAAATCTTATAGGTCACATGGTGTGGCGGTTATCTTGGATTTTTGACAATATTTTGCAACATTTCAACCATCTTCTCCTCCTAAATCTCTTGGTCGATGGATCTAAAACCTAGTAGGCTGTGTCCTGGGACGGATGCGCGGTCATCTGAATTTTTGACGATTCTTAAGTACTGTTACTGTGAGGATGATATATCTGAAAATTCCCTTCAGATTCAGTACTGGATTCGCTAGATAGTGGTTTAGGCAGCGCTGTTATAACGAATGGCTGTTGGGTCAGGATATAGAACCGGTTGGGTGGAGAACGATTTGACAATATTCCTGTTGCTTTAGTCAGCAACAGCTTGGAGTCAGATTGTTTTTCAATTCTGTAATGTGGTAGATGACTTTCCGCCCAGAGCCACTAAACCATCTGCATATACGGCTGGGCTAATGAGTTCTTATCTCTAAATGGAAGTTCAGCCTATGTAATGTGTCTGATCATATATCACTGCTTGTCTGTATGCTCAGACTCTGTAAAGATAATACCACGGGCATGCATCCAGCTAACCCTAAACCTAACTCTAAAATAAAATTGCCCCAGTAGAGTTAATAAAAATGTGTGTAAAATGTCTATTTTGAAAACTGTGTTGCTGAGAGATATTGCTGTTGTGTTTAGTTTTTTACCCAAACATTGGTACATGTCATCGGGGCCCCAAAGCATGAACCTCCACAGGTATATTGTTCCAAGTACGACGCATTTCGGGAAACACACGGTATTTCCACTGTAATTTAGTTAGTACTATCATGCATAGTATACAGTTTTATTTAGTGTGATAAACTAAGGCAAGTGTCGTGTTAATAATGGCAGATAGGTTCGAGTGTTTGTGTATGTATTTAGTGTGATAAACTAAGGCAAGAGTCGTGTTAGTAATGGCAGATAGGTTCGAGTGTTTGTGTAGGTATTTTGTGTGATAAACTAAGGCAAGTGTCGTGTTAATAATGGCAGATAGGTTCGAGTGTTTGTGTAGGTATTTAGTGTGATAAACTAAGGCAAGAGTCGTGTTAATAATGGCAGATAGGTTCGAGTGTTTGTGTAGGTATTTATTGTGATAAACTAAGGCACGCGTCGTGTTAATAATGGCAGATAGGTTCGAGTGTTTGTGTAGGTATTTAGTGTGATAAACTAAGGCAAGAGTCGTGTTAATAATGGCAGATAGGTTCGAGTGTTTATGTCGGTATATTGTGTGATAAACTAAGGCAAGTGTCGTGTTAATAATGGTAGATGGGTTCGAGTGTTTGTGTAGGTATTTAGTGTGATAAACTAAGGCGAGTGTCGTATTAATAATGGCAGATAGGTTCGAGTGTTTGTGTCGGTAGTTTGTCGCTTCTTCCCCAAGTGTCTGAATTGTGAGACAGTCTTGAAAAATATACAAAAAGGATAGTTATCAAAGGACATAATTCAGTTGGATTACAGAAGGTGGTTAACGCTTTAAGATCCATATCAGCCAAAAACGGCTTCTACGGTGGTTTTGAAAATTGTCAATTTGTAGACCAAGAGGAGACTATTTTTGAAAATTTAACACTGGAATGACGGCTCGATAACCGAGCCTCTCATTCCAAAATAGTCTTCTCTTGATCTGCAAACTGACATTTTCTTTGAGAACATTTAGTTTTTCGTGAACAAATTTAAGGCTCAAAGTATAAATACTGCCGTAACAATGGCTTGATGAAAATGTTGGTATTAATAGATCCAATTGGTCAAGAAAAGAAAAAATATGTTTTATTGAATGACCATTTACTGGTCAAGAGAGGACGATCTTGAAATAATATCACTATGATGATTGATACAGATAAGAGATTGAGACCATTCCAGTCATGAATTTCCAAAATAGTCTTCTCTTGGCCAGTAAATGGACACTAAGGACCACAGCATATGTAGTTTTAGGCTGGTTTCCTCGTGCACGAGGTACGGTTTTATGCTATATCCACTTGTCAACTTCTGTGGGAACCTTGTCACAGTCCGATTGCCATTACTAAAGGGCACTTGACTTTCAGCCTTTAGTTTTGTGAGAGCATTCTCATCACCGACTGTAACAGTAGCTCTCTATAGAGGGTGAAGTTAACTCTCACATTTTTTAGCATTGCCGACCATTTATAAAATGACTCGTACCAAGACATGACGTAATATTACGCAATCATGGTGAAACATATTAAAAGGTGTTCTTGGCATGCGAGATTTTATAAATGACCGCCCATGATTGCACAATATTGCAGCAGCATCGGCGGTCATTTATAAAATGTCATACCAAGAACACCTTTTGAAATGGTGGATGCGGTCAAAGAATAAGAATATCTTGAGGATTCACAAAGTCAAGTGGTCTAAAACAGAGTTTACGAGGTTATTTAAAACTCAGTTGACATTATAAATATGACATTATAAATGCTATGTTAACCTACATGGACTATCATTGATTATGGCGTTATGCAATTCACCTTTCCAGAGTATCCAGATTGATCGATCCCAACACGAGCGAGATGTGCGTGTAGCTTAGCTAGAGATGGGCGGGGCATAACTAAAACCGGAAAGGTCCACTGATTATAATGAGCTGTGCTTGAGAGACAGCATGGATCTATCGATTATAACATTCATTTATCCAAACAATATCAGCAGAGTAATCGCAATTCCTATGCCCAGATCAAGTTTGAACCCCAGATGACCTATTAATTCAATTCAGAACGTGGGCATAAAGATTGGTCTAAATACCAATTAATCGAGCCAGTTTCCAACTTTAATGAGCTAGGTATATGTTGTTGCACGCGATCAGCTGCAGGATTTAAAGCTGTAATTTGGTGTACACTATGCACTGTATTTTCGGGGACGGTTTCAACCATTCAGTTTCATAATTAACCATTTGCATTGCCCTATAGCTGGAGACCCCCATTAGAGGTTGGAAGTGACCACTAACTCCACATAATTACGAGATACAGGTTATAGATAGAAACAACTTCCTTGTTCGAACTCCAAATTCACGTCATTGAGAAATCCCTTCTGACGTCATATATAGTAACACCAAAATTGGTTCACTGGGAAATTTCAACCTTAGCAGGGTGGCGATATTAATTAAATAAATAGAAAAATAAAGACAATATGAATGAATGCCCTCCTTCTTTCTCCTTACGATCCATATCGGGGAGCAGCCCATATAAATATTGTAAAATCCCTCCTGACGTAACAAATTCAGTTCATTGGGATACCCACAGCCTTCGCAAATATGTCAAATCACCTCCTCATCTCCTCAATCTACCTCCGCAAAATGGATCTATATCACAGCCCTTCTACTCCTATGTGACTCTATATCAGATATCTGCATTTTGGGTGGGGTTGGCAGCAGCAGATATTGTTCCTTTAAACTTGGAGTATATATTACCACCAGCCTTAAGGATTTACTGCCTGTAATGACTCTAATAGCCGTCTGTGTTATGCAGATGTATTTGTGTGGTGAAATACTGTACCAGTATATATGTTGAAGTTATTTTAAGAAGATTGACAGCTTGCCCATCCGTCAGATGCAGTAATATCGCAAAAAATGTGTCAAAGGGCATATAAAGATATAATTTATAATGACCTAGCATTGTCAGATAAACCATTGGCAAGGTATAGGGCGAGCTGAACTGTTACAGTTGGGAGTGAGAATAGAGTAATTTCATTTGTTTGAACAACAATATTTTTTTATGATTTTGAGAAAAATGTCAGGAAATTTCGTAAGTATATTAAGGCATTAAAGAACCGCCATCATTTACTATCAGAACACTATTTACCATCAGAACACTATTTACCATCATAACACTATTTGCCATCTGAACACTATTTACCATCAGAACACTATTTACCATCAGAACACTATTTACTATCCGAACACTATTTACCATCAGGACACTATTTACCATCAGGACACTATTTACCATCAGAACACAATTTACCATCCGAACACTATTTACCATCAGGACACTATTTGCCATCAGAACACTATTTACCATCAGGACACTATTTACCATCAGGACACTATTTACCATCAGAACACTATTTACCATCCGAACACTATTTACCATCCGAACACTATTTACCATCAGGACAATATTTGCCATCAGAACACTATTTACCATCAGGACACTATTTACCATCAGAACACTATTTACCATCATAACACTATTTGCCATCTGAACACTATTTACCATCAGAACACTATTTACCATCAGAACACTATTTGCCATCCGAACACTATTTACCATCAGGACACTATTTACCATCAGGACACTATTTACCATCAGAACACTATTTACCATCCGAACATTTACCATCCGAACACGATTTACCATCAGGACACTATTTGCCATCAGAACACTATTTACCATCAGGACACTATTTACCATCAGAACACTATTTACCATCCGCACACTATTTACCATCAGGGCACTATTTACCATCAGAACACTATTTACCATCCGAACACTATTTACCATCAGAACACTATTTACCATCTGGACACTATTTACCATCAGGACACTATTCACCATCCGAACACTATTTACCATCCGAACACTATTTACCATCCGAACACTATTTACCATCAGGACACTATTTGCCATCAGAACACGATTTACCATCAGGACACTATTTACCATCAGAACACTATTTACCATTCGCACACTATTTACCATCAGGGCACTATTTACCATCAGAACACTATTTACTATCAGGGCACTATTTACGAATCCAAACACTATTTACCATCCGAAAACTATTTACCACCAGAACACTATTTACCATCAGAACACTATTTACCATCCGAACACTATTTACCATCAGGACACTATTTGCCATCAGAACACTATTTACCATCAGGACACTATTTACCATCAGAACACTATTTACCATTCGCACACTATTTACCATCAGGGCACTATTTACCATCAGAACACTATTTACTATCAGGGCACTATTTACGAATCCAAACACTATTTACCATCCGAAAACTATTTACCACCAGAACACTATTTACCATCAGAACACTATCTACCATCAGGACACTATTTATCATCAGAACACTATTTACCATCTGGACACTATTTACCATCAGGACACTATTCACCATCCAAACACTATTTACCATCCGAACACTATTTACCATCAGAACACTATTTACCATCAGAACACTATTTACCATCAGAACACTATTTACCATCAGAACAATATTTTTAAGGAGTTGGTCAGTACACCGTTGTGCAACTCACAAGGCCAGTGGCGTGTTGTCGTTTCAAAGTAAAACTTTTCAGAAAACAACAAAACAGTTTTGATGGACCAATAATGGGTAGTGTCTGACAATAAATGAATCTGATTTGTAAATTAGATTGATGGCCATCTTGGATTTTCAGCAAAAGTTTGAGATTTTCAATTCAATTTTTCTGTAATACAGCGGAAGCTTTTGACGTACAATTTGAGAAACATTTTCAATTGAACCAAGTTTTTCTAAGCTAATTTGATTGGAAATAGGGTTTGGAGACCATAAAGGATAAAAAAAATGTCAACTCCATAACCACGGAACTGATCTAGCTCAACTTTGGGAAATATCTTTAGGGACTAAGGGTCAATCAAGTTTATTCAAAAGAAGTCGATGAGTAAATAAACCTGGGTCCCGATCAAAATTAAGAATTCTGACGATCACGTTGAATTATTTTATTAGATTGATTTTTGTACAGAAATTGGGTCCATATAGGATTTTGGATATGCAGATTTTAAATGTGTCACTTTTGAGAATGCGAGATCGCTCCCTTAGCAATCATGCCCGCCTCCTTAGCAACCAAAAGTGTGTACCTAGCAACTTGCATTACTGCAGGGATTTTCGGAATGAAAATAAATTTCATAGGTTTTTTGGTAAGATGATTCTTATTCTGAACATCAAACTTTAGCAAGAGTCCAATTATTTTCAAGGATTTTTGCGCAGAAATTATGTCTATAGATCAGCAGGGTCATCGACAACATCAAGTTTGAAAACAAAAAGGTGATCTATTGGTAAGTGGCAGAGATATAGATAATCCCCTTTTTGGTGGAGGGGTTTACATTTCTTTGTCCAATCAAAATTCAGCTTGTCTTAGTTATTGGATACTGAGCACGAAAATTGTTACATATATGTATGCTAGCCTTCAGAACCCTAATCTCGAACTTCGAATTAGATTGCTCAATTAGGTACAAAGCTATGACCCTGAACAATATTTGAAAATTGTCAAAATAATTATTTATTGTTATTATTGGCGAAAATATGAAATTTTGTCTATATATCGATGTGTTCCGATACGCCGTCTGCCTGTGTGTTTGTTTATCTGTTTATCTATCTGTCTGTTTGTCTGTTCGTCGGCGTCCAATCCGCTTGCTTCACCAACTAACTGTGAACACATGCATCCTTATTTCAAAAGAATGGAGTACAATGATATTGAGGTCATGAGATCAAGCTTCAAGGTCACTGTGACCTTGGTATAACACTATCTTTTACTGTTAAGATTTTTGTTTAACTCAGCATATTGTCTTATATCTTGACCTGGCTTCAGTCTATTGGGACTCGATTTGTTCGCACGCTTCCTTGTTTCACCGGGATATAGCACAATAGTATTGAGTTCATGGGGGCTAACTTAAACGTCACTGGGACCATTGTCTAAAACTCTACCCTTTACGGTTAGCTTTTGAGTATAGCTCACCATATCCTCTTATATCTCGGCAGGGTTTCACCATATTTGGACTAAACTGGGACACGTGCTTTGATATATGAAGAGGATGGAGTGCAATTATATTTAAAGAATGAGATAAACGGTCAAGGTCACTGTGAACTTGATATAAAACTACTTTTATGGTTAAATTTTGCGTTATCTCAACACAGCCTACCGGCGCGAAACTTGGACACATGATTACATATATCAAACGGATGGAACACAGTGATATTGAGGTCAAAGGACAAGGCCTTACTTAAAGGTCTAAAATATATTCTAGACCGTAAATGTCTCGAGATCATGTACAAAACATTTATTAGACCATCGTTAGAATATGCAGATGTTATGTGGGATAATATTCCACAATATCTTGTAATTTGGCTAGAGGATATCCAAAAAGATGCTCTCAGAACGGTATGTGGAATGACACGTAGTGCGAGCACTGAAGACCTGCACTTAGAAACAGGCATCGAAACCTTGTCAATCAGACGTGAATTTCATAGATTATCTATGCTATTTAAAATTATTAACGGGATGACCTGTGAGGTTCTGGTCAACCATCTTCCCACACTATCCCAAGTACGAAATCCTTACAATATCCGTCATCCAAATTTCTTCACTCCATTCCGCTGCCGTACTGAGCTCTTCTATGGATCCTTTTTCCCAGCAACGATCCGCGCCTGGAATATGCTTCCTGTGCCGGTGAGAGATTCTGTCACTCTTCTAGAATTTAAAAGCAAACTCAAGGCTATGTCATCCATACGACAACCCCCTGAGTGGTATTACGTAGGCCCGAGGTTTGCCAACATAATGCTATGCAGGCTCCGAAATGGTTGTAGTTCTTTAAACCGACATCTATTTGACAACTTTCTGTCGGAATCTGCCAGTTGTTCTTGTGGGCACAATGATGAATCTACAAACCACTACCTCTTACAATGTGCCCTTTTTAACAAGCAAAGAGTCGTTTTCCAAAATCAGCTTGCCTTGAACGATATTTCTCTTGCTAATCTTACGGTCAACCAGCTTCTATACGGGACTTACACTACCAACTTGGAAATGAACAAACTGATCTGTAATACGGTATGTCAATACATAATTAACACCAACCGCTTTCAGTAGCTTCCTGTTTGCGAACTTAAAGTTTAAGGGGTAAATGGACAGCAGCCCAACTCGTACAGGTCGGGGCGAAGGCAGCACCTAGAGCTCACCTCTGCTATTCTTCCATTTGATCTTATTCCTCGCTCTCTCTTTCTCTCACCCTCTCTCCCCCCCCCCCCTTTCCCCCTCTCCCTTTCTGTTTCGGTCTTTCTTCCTACTCTCCCCCACCTCACACTCAACATTCACATACTTATGCACACCAATAGACTACAATTAATTAAACTATTATGATTTGCCGCCATTTTGTTGTAAAAAAGTTTTGAATAATCTGTATGTGTATGGGAGACACGGGCATAAGACTCTAAGTCTTATCGTGCTTCCATTTGAACAAATAAATCACGTTTAAACCAAGGACAAGGCCACCAACCAGTACCTTGGTATAATACTCTATTGTTTCCGTTTAAGTTCTCGATTTGTATCTAAGGATTGGCTCATCCTTTTGTGACTTAACAGGTTTACCTATATCAAGTGGGTGAAATACAATACTGTTGAAGTCAGAGGTCAAGGTTATTATAACAGTTGGATAAAATACAGACTTTAACAGTTTCGTTCTGATTAGGTAATATGGCCTTTATTTCAAACGAATATATTGGCCAAATTATTGTAACTCACGATCATAATACAGTTACCTCAACCAGTAGGAACATCACATATGTTCAGGCTTTTGAGGTAAACGTCATTGTAATCTTGATACCAATCTAGATTTGCATTTGGAAATGCCAAATATCAAGACTTTTGTCAATGTCCCGTTTGTGTATCACTGTTGTCTTGTTATAATTTTAGAATTCTAGCACATGCTAACGATACCACCTGAGATTTGATTCGATGGCTTCCAAGGAGAAACTCCAAAACGAATATGTGTACACATTATCACCAGAACCGTTGAAGAAGGCCGAAAAGGAACTAAAATGAAGATCCAAGACGACGGGAAGAGACGATACAGAAACTTCGGAAACGGGTAGAAAACTATCCAGGTATGTAGTCAATATTGACAATGAATGTTATTTTGGGACACCTATTGTAAAGGGAACAAATGGCAAGTGGATAAAGAATATATTGAAGGATCGTCTGAAGTATGAAGTGTCTGATGGAGGGATCCATTTTTCGCCGTGCCCCCCCCCCCCGCCCCCCTCCATTTCTAGCTAACCTCCACCAACCCTGTATGTTTATTGGAATCAATGTATATATGTTGAACCCTAAACACTAGGAGCCCAATTTCAAAGTAACTCTACAAGAAGGCTGTTACATATTTTGAAACTAATTTGACTGGTGGCTGTGTTCTTTACGTTGTAAATGTGTTAAAGACTAACAATGCGCACATGCGATTTTTCGATGTTCATGGCCGATCTAGATATGTAATTATGATTGTGACGTCAGCAAACTAGTAACGTAATGTACCTTTGCACTTTTAAGAAATTAGCTCAGATCTCGGTGATTAAGGAGAGGCTTGAAGACTTCGACGTAAAACTTGAGTGGCCTTATGTATATCTTATGAGACCATAAACCTATTACTTATTGTTCACACTACTATCATTCTATTATAAGGCCCTTTAATTTCGTAGACAAGTGAGGTGCATATTTATGATGGCGATTTCATCTGACTGGACATATAAATTGGGTCTCATTTAACCCCCCCCCCCCCCCCCTTCCTCACCCCCACACCCCGTGTGTCATCCGCGCCACAAACCGCTCAAAAAAGACTTTTATCAATTAAACCGGTAATTTGTCAAGCCTTTTCGAGCAAATTGAAAACTTTGCTCAGTGAATGACCATTTGCTGGCCAAGAGATGACTGGCTTATTTGTATGTTTATAACTGGAATTTAGGAAAATCGTTTTCAAGAGGGTTTTTTGACCAGTTTGACGATTAAGGGGTTAAAGGTCAAGAACATCTTTGTTTAGTCGGTGTCCATTTGCAAGCCAAGAGAAGAATATTTCTGACAACTTATCAATGGAATCGTCTTCTCCTAGCCTGCAAATAGACAGTCCTCAAGACAACTGCAGAGGAAGTATACATACCATTATAAAGCACAAGTTTACACAAGAGGAGTTAAGGACCATCGGAGCCACCCTAATATGAACAAGTTGTCACAATCGTCAAACTTACGATTTGTTGATATTCATTTACATTTTGAATGATATCATAAAAGTGAAACTTGTTTGTGAGCATGTAAGATCAAACCCTGATAATCCAGGTTACGTAGCTGCTACTGGGTGCTATTGACTCAGTATTGATCCAGTACTGACCCCATAATATGCGTTATCAACAAAGTTGCTTATTGAAAACTTTCCATCACATGAATTCACACAAACAAATACAGACTGGAACAATAAACACGTTGTAAATGTGTAACTCATATGCGAGGTAGCTACCCAATGTTATTCTAACATTTACACCCAATACAACTTACAGACAAGCACACAAGCGACGGACGGCCATGTGCAATAGACATTGATCGCATTATAAAATTGATAACTCTTCCGCTTAAATGAGTGCATTCTGTCAATTATCCGTACATTGTCCGTGCATATATTGGCCATCGTTCAGACTTGTTCACATATAATGATAGATATATAAATCCCTGTCGTTGACGTCACAGTCGTGCTCTATTGCAATGCTCGCATATATTATTCCAGGTAGAATGCATCACACCACAGGCCGCGCGGTCACCGCATATAAATGGTAATCAATGTTGGTATGTCTAATTAGACCTTCCTACTGTATCCATCCATCATATGACGCCATAATTAGCTACGTGACGTGTAAAATGGCATCATAATCAATGACGTCATTATGACGTTATGAATGACGTAATTAAGTACGTCAGGAACGCATAATAGAAAATGGACTATGCGGTGTTGTACGAATTGTATGTCTTTACTATTTAATAAACATGCTGTTGCATAAACTTGAATGTTTCAATTAAATCTTCTCGGAATCGTCTCTATTTTAGTGACAGTAGATGTAGGGCTTCAAGTCGTTCCGTGTAGCTATACTCTTTGATTTGTGGGACCAGTTTTGTTGCTCAGTGTTGAACTCTTTCTAATAGCTGTGATTGTTTTTTCAATCTTGGTGACCATGCCGAGTTGCAGTATTCAAGAATAGGTCTGACTAGAGATTTGTACAATAGCGTGAAAGTAGATGGGTCAATGTTGGTAAATGTTCATTGATTAGTCCTAATGTGCTGTTCGCCTTGGATACGATATTCCATATATGTATATCAAATGAAAGGTTTCTGTCCATATGCAATCCCAGGTCTTTTTCTACCTCTGATGTTGACACAGGATATCTATTGGGCGTATCTGTAATATGGTATTTGGTCTGAGGGTTGTTTCTGCCGAAATGTATGACATGCGTTTTATCTGTGTTGAAAGATAGTTGCCATATCCGTGACCACTTATTTACTTTGTTATATTGTCCTGAATCTTACTGGTAGCTAGGTTGCAATATACCTTTGTGTCGTCTGCAAATATTTTGCAGTGGCAGGTTAGTCCATCAGGTAGGTCATTTATATATATCAGAAAAAGTATAGGTCCCAGGACCCTTCCTTGTGGCACGCCACTGGTCACCTCAATCCGGTCTGATGTTGTGTCATTGATCCTTACTCTCCGCTTCTGTTACATACGTAGTTTCCTATCCATCTTACTAGGTTGTCGCCAATACCATAGTTTCTCAGTTTTGTTTGGAGGCGTTTGTGTGGTACGGTGTTAAATGCGTTTGAAAAGGTTATGTATACCGCATCGACAGGCTCATTTGAGTCAAGCTTGACTGTTATATGTTCGAGGCATTCTAGTAGTTGAGTTTTACATGCTCTAGTATGTCTGAATCCATGTTGGCATCTGGTAAATAGATTGGCCGTTTCCAGAAAATTTACAATGCTCTCTCTTATAAAAGAGTCTAGGACCTTACATAAGATAGAGGTGAGACTGATTGGCCTGCAGATGCTTGGGCCGTTTTTGGAACCTTTTTTGTGTATGCAGCATACATTTGCCATTTTCCAGATTCCAGGTAATACGCCTTCTTCCAGAGACTTGTTAAAGATTATGCATAGTGGTGTACTAATTTCTTTAGCCACTTCCTTTAATACTCTCACTGATATTTCATCCGGCCCATTGCTTTTATTGGGGTTGAGTCCTTTCAATTTATTTTCAATGGCAATAGGTGTTATTATTATGTCTCTTATTACAATACCATTGCTTCTGGGGCTAATGCTTGGTGTAGAATGAAGCTTTTCTGAAGTGAACATGCTTGAGAAAAATCCTCTGTAGTTATAGTGTCATTAGCTGATTCACGTAGAACTGTTTTGTTCTTGACATAGTTCCAAAAGACTTTGGGATTTCTCTTACTTTCACTTGCTACTTTACGTTCAAACGTCTGTTTTTATTTTCTGATGCATGCTGTTGCTTTGTTTCTAGCAATTTTATAAAGGGCGTAATCTGTGGTTTTCATTGTTTCATTGTATCATTTGTATGCCCGATGTTTGCTATTTAGTGATTGTGTTGTGGTACGGTCAAGCCAGAGGTGCTTTTTCTTACCACGTTTTTTTGATGAAGGGATATACTGCTCTTTCATTATTATCAATGTTTTGTGTAGGAGGTTCCAAGCTTCAGTAGTATAGCCGGTAGTAGAAAAATACCACCTCCCTGATCACCTCCCTCAACTGGAAATCCATTTAGACAGCTGGATTTCCATTTAGACAAATGGCCATGGCCAAGAATATAAAACGCCCATATGGACCCAGAACCACAAATACATACCCAGGCCCTACACCAATCTGCCAGGGAGGTAGGATCATCCCGACACTACTACTACCAGGGGCTGAACGCCAATTTAGAGACAAGCCTCCACAGTGATATACACCACTGATCGCCCACAGGGCCGGCCTCTCTATTCCGTGTAGGCTCAGACAAACACGTAGTCTCTGCCAGAGTCGTGAGTCCGACTCGCTGAAGCAGTTTAACAGCACCCTTGACTTTGGAGGCATGTGACACACCATCTACCCGTAGGATGCCCTCTTGGAGGCTAACAGCTTCTTCTGGTCCATCGAATGGACGACGCAGCAGGAGCTTTCCACCTGTAACCCCGATCCGGTTACCCACCCTCCTCAGGGAGACACCTTCACCTATGTAGGTGTGGAAAGATGATCCCCGAGTGTAGAGCTTTCGAACTGTCCCATCCTTTTTCACAACAGTGGAGAGGGGAGTAACCTCTATGTCAATGACTGCGGGAGGCCTATATAGGGGCAGCCATGTTTGCCACTCACCCCCAGGTCCAGCGCGGTACCACACTTCATTCTTCTCAAATATGAACTGCAGGTTTTTTGCCAGGGTCAATTGCAGGCCATCATGGGCCATCGGCGGGCCACCGCTCGAATAGGGGTTGACCAGATGAAAGCTGAGGTCGTTATTTAGAGTGTTGATCTCTGCCACCTCTGTATCAGAGAGCTCAATCAACGGCTTGAGGATGTACTTCCTCTTCGGGAAATCGTACCGAAACACGATCTTGTGGCCATCTATGCTGCGACCCAGGCGCTCCTTCGTCACATCCTTGAGGTATGTGAGCAGCTCCACCCCATCACCACCAATGGGGTGGAGGGAGAATGCCTTTGAGCTTGCTTCGTACTGTAGGGCGAATGACTTGCCATCGCTCTCTTCTACCTTGGCAGCATCAACTACGTACACATCTGCCAGGTCAGCAAGACCAGTCGAGTGAGCAAATATGTGTTCCATAGCACGCTATAGGAGGGGTTTAAACAAGACATATAACCATGCCGATTGTCCGACTGCTGCTCTCCGGTGGTGAGAACGTAATCTCACCTTCTCTAGAGGGGAGACGGGTGATACAGTACCGTATAGAATGGGTCCTCTTTGAGGTGCCCCAGCGGGGCACAACATACATACACGCCGATGTGCTACATCAACCTCGGGCAGTGCACACAGCAGCTCACTCGTAGAAGTCGGCCGGAACATGATAGAGTATCTCCAAGGTGCCAACAGCAACTTATGGAAAGCTATCAGTCCTAGCCTGTTCACACCTGTAAATCACCTGTTTGACAGCCCCTCCATTAACATATATGCCAGCACGGATGGGATATCAGACGCCCATTTAGCGTTTACACTCTTATTACTCATTGACTTGATGACAACATGATATCATACCAGGAATATCTGACCTTTGCCAAGATGATGAAAGAGGGTTGCCCCTTCATGACCCCTGCACAAAACGAACAGATGCTCGCACTGCAACAAAAAGGAGAGCGCCTACAGCGGGAGAGCTGGTATCAACACGAACGCGAGCATTGCAAGGAGGCGAAGGAACAGTGAAGCTTCCAAATACTGGCAGGACCTCCTGAGAACAGTAAGCGGGATGCAGGAGTCTTGACAGACGGCGATGGGCTAGATGTCTTCACAGACGAGGATGAGTCAGGTGTCCTCTCAGACGAGGATGAGCCACAGCTCATACAGTGGGAAGAGGAGATGGCGCAGAAGTGTAAGACCAAGAAAGCCATCCAGCGGCGGACCTACTATCTCGGTGATAAGGTGAAGTTCCAGATGTCACGTCTCAGAAAGCTACTGGCACCCGCCATAGTGCTGGATGACCACTGTCTAAGAGACGTCTGTCTCAACACCAGCAAGATGGTACGGTTCGCCAGGCTCTCAAAAATGAACATTTCTATGACTCATGAGCAGATACTGCAGGTGATGCAGATTTAAGCCTCGAGATATACTATGGCAAAATCAGAGTGGCGGAAGCAACCAGAACTATGCCCCTCCCTGACTGCTGACGAGGGTGGTACCATCCACGGTTGGCGACTCCAGCAGATAGATACCATCAGGCAGAATCTCGTCCGTGAGGCAGAAAAGTACAGCAGAACGTGCAGGCGATATATGACAGCAGACAATGTCCTCGCGCGTACAACCACTGTTGTGGCTGTGATTGGAGCCAGTGCTGGTGTGGCAGCTGTGGCCACTCTCGCTGCAGGGGCGGGTGCCGTCGTCGCCATATGGCTGGGGGCGTGACACTAGCCACCACTGTCTTGGCCACAGGCTTGCTGTTGGGGCAGCGGCAGCTCACAAGGAGGCTGGAGAAGCATGCTAAGTACATGACACTGGCACAAAGTGTGCTACGGACTATCGACGAGTCTGTCAGCGAAGCTCTCGAGGATGGCCAGGTCACCGATTAAGTGTACCACCATATATTGAAGGTCTAAACCCTGTACCGCATGGAGAAACCTAAAGTGCGACAGCAAACCTCAAAGGCTCCAGCAGGCGGGTTGATATGGAGGAGCTAAAAAACGAGATCTTATGGTGCGGTCACCTCGCCAGTCTCTGGAGTCGAGACGACTACAAATAATGTACTGTGGTAGCTTTAAGAACACCAGTATAGATGGCCTTCCCACTGAACCTCACAACAGTCATCCGGAGCCAAGCGCCCCTCTTGGGTACACTCTTGACTGGCCTGAGAGGTCTACTGGATGATATACCAGAGCTAACATCACAGTAGATGGACGGTCCCGAACCAGCTTCTCCGTCAACCCATGACTGCTGACCAGCCACCCCATCACCATCAAGGATGCGAAGGAAGCTCATTCTTGGATGGCTACTCCAAACCTCTCATATTGGAATCAGTAGCTGAACTTTGCCATGTGGTATGCCACGGCAGGATGTGGAGTAAGTTCCACCCTGCTTCACTCCGATTCTTGTACTCCTGAAGCTGTTCTCATCGCCAGCTGTCTCAGATTCCACGTGTACTTCGCGGTGCAACGAATCCTCCATGAGCTGGGTGCAAGCCTCCCTGATACAAACGACTTCGACCCACAGCTCAACCGTCATAGCGTCTCAGCGGCCAGCAGACTACAGAGAGAGAGTTCAGCGCTCACCCAAACTATCAGTGTCATGGTGGTGACAACAGCAGCCTAGGGGTTATGTACGGTGACCAGAGACGTGACTACTCAGGATTCCCCTATCGAACACCCCAGCGAGTAAGCCGCCGGAAGACAGCGACATTCTCGTTCAATCAAGACTCCGACCCTGGAGCACTGGTGCAAAATATGCACATCACTGGCTTGCAGCAGGACTATCCAGATGTGTGGAAGTACTTTGTCCCGCACACCACCTTCACACCAGCAGGGATCATTCGGATCAACCAGTCCCTGGAAGCACTGTGCTACTGCCACCTTACAGCACAGACCAAACTGCGTCA
Organism: Chaetoderma sp. LZ-2023a; assembly: GCA_034401795.1. Taxonomy (NCBI): domain Eukaryota; kingdom Metazoa; phylum Mollusca; class Caudofoveata; order Chaetodermatida; family Chaetodermatidae; genus Chaetoderma; species Chaetoderma sp. LZ-2023a. Next base: position 93,402,154 of record CM067375.1, read on the forward strand.
TTCCATAGATGGTGTCAGCGGAGCAGAGGTCCAGGCCATGTTCATCAGTCTCGTTGAAGATATGATCATCGTGGCAGATCCCAGCAGTCTTATTGCTAAGTTCCAGCAGGGGTTGCAGGAGGCCCGTTGCAAACTTGACTTTGCTATTTCACCACACCTACGGTTGATTCCGAGCAACATGATCGTGAACATCGAGGACCTCCAAGTCAAGGGCTATAACAATGCATCTCCGACCCCGACACTGCAGCCAGTCGACACGACACCGCTTCCCATGGTATCTCTACGTGTGGTGTCAGGCATAGCTATCTTGGCTCTCAGGATCAGCCTACTCCGCCGCTGGCAAATCAGCTATAAGACTATCCTGACCCTCTACAGTAGCAGTGGGGACTACGGTGAGAAACTGACCCAGCTTGGCTTGCCCTACAGCCCTATACACGCTGCCAACATGCACATCCAAGGGCTGGATGGTTCCACGGCGCATCCTTTTTCCAGCTTGTAGTATCGCAGAGCCTTGTTCAGCTCTGAGTCAGGTGAGGCCATGGAGGTCTGCAACTGCTGGAACACATCTGACAGATACTCCGGATCCATGTAGAAACCTTTAGCTCGCAGGAGCTGCTCGACGATACTACGGCCCATGATAAGGTGTTCGAGGAAGCAGATCTGCCCCTTACAAAATCCTAGATAGAGCTTCACAGCTGTCAGCTCCTCTGTCAGCTCAGCACCGGAGAGCTGAGCGAGCTCATCTAGTGTCTTCTTTTTGTAGTCCTTCAACTCCCTCCAGAAGACCTCATAGGACTTCTCGCATAGCGTGAGCCAGGATATGTTTAAGATGCCTCAATAGAGAGATGAATATTCCCGAGTACCAACATGGCCACCTGGCAGATGCAGACTGGGAAGATCTTATTAGGTCTCTCGACAGGTGACGCAGACGTTTAACCGCGTTGTATACCCAGTGCTTAAACAATGACATCAATGGTACAGATCGTGAGGCAACTTCCCGAGAGCCAGGCGAGTCTTCAGAAGGTGGCGAACCTACTGCGAACCAAGACACAGAAGTTACCGACCAAAGCAAAACCTCTGGCAGTCCATGTCGCCAGTAACGTAGCGGCGAATGTGGCCATGGTGAAGATGACAGGGGAAAATGAGGTTCTTCCTGCCGCCACTGCGGCTGTCCTCGCTACAGTGGTGAGTGGGGTGGCAGGGCACTGTCTCGGAATAACTCATCCCGTCCCAAAGATCGCCCTCAGTGGTGCCTCCTACACTGTTGCCGCCAAGATCATGGGTGAACATGTTACACTAATGGAGGCCGCGGTTCTAGGGCTAGCAATGAGTGCAATGGCTGAGATCATCGTCGCCTACATTTAACCCCTCTGAATAGTGAGAGATGGATCAGGAGACCCCTGCAGCATATGAGGCATGGCATGCTGGAGGGCAGTGTGTAGCCTATGGTCGAGCATGCGAACTGACGATAGCCAATGCCCAGGAATGGTGGACCGCCCACAAGGCGTGCCCCTGCAGAGAGGGCCAGTACCCTGAGCACTGCTACCTATTCCCTTGGCCGACTGCATGGTCCTCCTATGCCCAACTATTTCACTGGGGGTATGACTAGTATGTTTAAGCACCATGACTCTGTCACTCACAGACCTAGAAAGCCAAGAGCTAGGCGATCTTGCTCACTTGGGCGAGGCACGCCTCGGTTCAGAGGGCACTGTTGCCCCTATCTCCTTCCTAGACTTCGATGAGAAGGGAGACCCGCGGGAGATTCAAGTACCATCCCAGCCCGAGAACTCATTGGGAACACTGATACTGTAGGACAATCGCCATTATCAAGGCCAAGACTGTATACAAGGGGATGGGCATCAAAGACAGGGCAACGATGGGAGGTATGCTCGGAGTCGATGAGGCTGGTGCCATCAAGGTTATGGCTGAGTCCTATGCACAAGACCTGGTTAAGGATCTCCTAAAACCATGGAGCTCATTCCAACAGGATGGAGAGAATCTCAGAGTAGGCACCCTCGGCCTGAGCAATATCACTGTCGATGGAAAAAAGGTGCTACCGCCAGCCTCCAGCTACCAGAGGTGAAGACGTCAGGGTTCTTTGGTTTGCGATTTAAGACCACAGGATAGTCATGGCTTCCCGTGCATGTATCATACAGGTACTGGATGTACTAGACACTGTGGGTGCTGAAACAGGCCCGCTACGTTATCTTCCCAGCTGCTGCTGGGATTTCATGCTTGATGCCTCCATCGCATCCTTCATATCCGCCGGAGGTGCAGGATTCCCTGCTCTGCAGGCGAAAGAGCTGGTGCAGGAAGTACTGCCATTTAGTCTCCCAGATTTAGACGAGGCTATCGCCGACCAAGTGCTAACCATCCTCCGCACGCATGTCTGTACCATTCGACAGTAGGCCGGCTGATGCTGGCCAAGTGGTGCTGATCTTGCTGTGGGCTCTCCTGGCCGAACATCTACACTCTCAATACATCCCTCTGCTGTCTGACTCCGGTGCTGAGGCGGTTGACAGTAATGATCAATGGTACAATGGCCCAATCACTACGACGCAGAACCTGAAAGCACTGATGGAGAAGCTGCTGGAGCCCGACTGACAGAACCACTTGTTTTAGTTATCGATGACCCTGCAATGGACCAGAAGACAGTCACCTACCTCAGCAACATCACCAGGCGCATCCAGCACACAAAGATAACTGTCTTCATCCTCTTTCAGAGGTACTCCCGCGAGATCTCACCAGACATCCGCCACAATGCCCGGTTGCTATACTTCAGCTCCAAGTGTGGACGTGCCCTGCTCGAGACCATATACGACAGCCTAACCCTCAAGCAGACCAAAGGGGAGTTTATCGCAGGTGTACATATGGCAGCTGAGCTGTACCGTTTCATCTTCAGCAACAAGGAGACAGGTGAGCTGTCACACTTCAAACCATCTCTGGAAAAGGCGCAGCCCTGCACCTACAAGCTGAATCCAGCCAGGAAACTACGTGGCATCGCTGACAGACTGTCGCAGCTGCCGCAACTTTTTCATTCATCAGAAGGCTGCGCGCTCTCCGCTACTTCGTCTGGGATCTCTGCTACTTCGTCAGATGCTTGAGGAACTTCGTCAGAAGCTTGAGGAACTTCGTCAGAAGCATGTCGCTTAAACTCTACCAACTGAGGGTCAGAGTCTATGGCTCTCTTCTTCTGGAACTTCTTACGGAAGATCCACTTTGTACATGCGTGACGAGCATCTGACTTGCAAGCGGATTTGATGAGGTAGTCCTGGTATTTATCTGGGAATTTCAGAAATGCTTCCAGATCACTGGCCAATCTCCTGCGCCCTTCTTCTTTGAAGATGTGCTCAACAGCCTCCTTGCGGCCAACAGTGAACCCCTCATGAGTACCTTCTGCATGACCGGTGTCATGGCTCTCCGCTACAGCGGCACTGACCTCCTCCCTGAAGTAGTTATTTGCTCTAGATTGGAGGCTATCCAGCATCTGTCGCTCTTCCTGTCTATGGAGGCTAAAGATGGCACCCCACTTCCCGACCATTAGTAGATCTTTGGGGTCGACCATCGCCTTTTGGAGAGCTAGAATAACAGGACTGTTGGTTTGGGCCACAGGTAGGTCGAGTGTCCTGCCCTGGGTGCTGTCAAACCGAGTCAGGAGTTCTTTTGGACTACGAGCTGGCGCTCCTTCCTCTATGGCAGCCAGTATATCCGCATCAGACGGAGGTGTGACCTGGGCTCGCTCATGGGTAATGTTGATGTCACGAGGCAGTCCTCGGACCCTGTCACAGTGGGACAGTGCACGCCATGGCTGTCGTGCCGACTTGTCCTGCTGCCTATAGACAATCTGGTCGAGAACGTTACCAAACTTGGCAGCCGTTTAACCCCTCTATATACCCAGACCTTAAACATGCTGCAGTATGTGCAACATCCAGATGGGGCCATTGAACCCACGACATCGCACTGCAATGATCCTCGGAAGGACTGCCTGATGGTCATTCAACCCAGTATACATGATGAGAACCCGTTGTCTGCTGCTGGAAAGTACATTGACTTTGCAATCTCGGCACAGATCCACGAGATCAAGAGCATGCCACTCGAGTTCAAGCTTCAGCGCACAACAGAACAGACGGTAGAGCACCCACAGGTTCTGAACAGGTGGGAGATCGTGCTGAGCAACAGCACCGTGGACACCACCTATGTTGCCCGATGAGTACCGAGTCCTAGGTCCGCTGGCTCATGGCCCAACCTTCTATGCGAAGGGAAAGGGGTACTACGCTGTGGGGTGCAATGAGGGGTTCACAGAATTCAAACTATGGGCAGATGTCAAGAAGCCCGTGGCAGTTCCACTCTTAACCCTCCTCGAGAACACACACGTGAATCTGGCTGCCATGCAGTATAGGCTATTCCTCTGGGTGTACACTGGGTGTACACTGAACAGCTCCCAGATGCGATGATGAATGCTCCAAGACTTCATGTCTGGCATGACGAGAATGACCAAGAGCTGAAGCAAATGGGTTCCAAACAGCGGATCGTGTATGTGGAGCGAGAACACCAGCAGGTTCAAGCCACAGCTAACCAACGGGTAGAGCTGACATTGCCTCGTGGTGCATTGGACTGTGTTGCTGTTGCGGTCCTGGTTCGGAAGGGAGGATTCATCCATCAGGCGGATAAGCTGGATGACTTCAAGCTTGTGGTTGCTGGGACCAATGTTCTTGGTGATGTACGCGAGCTGGCTGATCGCCAACTCTACAGACAGAGAACTAAGTCATATGTGCTTCTGCGACTAACCAGTGGAAGCGACGACCTCGAGGCGGCAGTCGAGGGCTATCACCACCTCGGGGACAGGGGCATCCCACCTAATCAGGCCAACCAGCTCAGCCTCAACATCGGAAACCTCATAGCTGGGACTCGCTCATTAGGTGTGACAGTACTTTACTTTGGCTATGCTAAGGTATGCGCGTCAGGTATTCAGCTTGAGCGTGCGTAGAGAGTTGTTGTGTCATCCATGTACTCTCATAAAAAGTGCCAATTTGCAGACAAAGAGAAGAATATTTTTGAGAATTTACCACTGAAATGACGGGCTCAGTTTTCGAGCCAGGCATTTCAGTGGTAAATTAATAAAAAAAATAGTTTTCTTTTGGTCTGCAAATAGACATTTCTCAAGACAACTACAGAAGCCTTTCATTGGCTGATATGAGTGTTAAAGGATTAATAACTGGGATGTTTACTTGATCTCCATTAAAAAGGCAGATCCTATTATATATATATATATATTTACACTCAGTGGAATAATCTCCCAACTCATATTAAATCTGCCCCGACTTTATCCGTATTTAAAACTAACTTGAAAACATTCTTGTTTAAAGAAGCTTTCCCGTAAGCTGTATGCTAAATTTCCCTCTTATTGTCAGCGCTTAGAGCATGCAATCGCATGGATTTAGCGCATTACAAATGTACTATTATTATTATTATATATATATATATATATTGATATATATATATACTTTAATGTTTCCAAGCGGTGCACATACGCACAGATGGCGCATTCCTTGTTCGTTACCTTCGGGCTCGCAAATTCGATGTTGATCTTGCCTTTGAAATGCTTTTAAACTTTTACAAGTTTAAACAGGAAAGGCCAGACAAATTCAATAAATTTCAACCACCCGAAATGAGCTATGTGACGGATGATGAGATCATTGTCGTGCTACCAGCCAGAGATAGCCAGAGGTCATCGTGTGGTCTTCTTCAGATTTGGTAATAAAATAAACAAGAACTATAATAGTGCGCACTGTATGGGCAACGCCGAGGTGGTCACACTAAAGACACGTTCTCGCTTAACACAAGCTAGTGTACCTGACATTTAGTTTTTTGAGGCAGCCGATGGCGTTTCTTAAAGATGGATAATAGCGATGTCACTAGTGGTTGCTCAATCTTAAAGATCATGTCTTAAAGGAAGGAAAGGGTAAATTATGAAATGATGTTTATTGATAATTTCATACAATATTAAATATACTACACTGGTTAAAAGACCGGAAATGAATCGGAATAATTTGAGAAAACGCATTTACTAACTTTACTAGTGATTAACCAGCAACGCGACAAATGTGTTCTATGTTAAGCACTGCTAGAGCTAGTAAATGCTTTTTGCAAATTATTCATTTCCATTTTTCCCAGCGTAGTATATTTAATATTGTATGACATTATCAATAAACATCATTTGATAGTTCCCCTTTCCCTTCCTGTAATGATATTCCGTAGCGAAGCCTCACAGGCATGTTATGACGTAGTCCAGTACAGCTAGGTTCCCCTAAGAATGCTGGTGTTTTACAAGTGGCCTGAGCCTCACCAGATAGATGTTAGCAATAACTCCTTTGGTGGTGGTTATTATTAATTTAACCTATTGGGGTTGGCAGGAAAATCAAGTTCTTTGATATTCCATTTAAAAGTTTAATGCATGTACCCCTCAAAATGCTGGTAGAAAGGTTGACTAATACTGTTAAAATAACCTAACAAATCGAACCAAAATTTGGTCTGTCTCAGTATTTCGAAACTCTCTTCAAGTAAAAACAAAAAATAATTCTGTTTCTGTAACTCTTCGTATTGATGTTCCAAAAATGCACGTGTGCTTTCCCTCAGAATTGTAAAAACACGTCCACCAGCACACGCCCTTTTTGGCACTACATATATGGTCTATTAATCCAAAATTAAAATTAATAAATTAATTTAGAAAGATCTTCCTGCTAGCTCTCTTTGGCACATAATGACCAGCTTAAACATAGGTCACTATTTATATCAGCCTCACCTAAAAATCATATTATCTATTACCTCTGTGCAATCTGATTGGTTGAGCGATATATGCTGAATTATTGATTTGGCCTGTTGCCATAAACGCGCATAAATTGTAGGGAGACATGTCAATCAAAATATCAATTACCCCTGTAGTAATGGACAGGCAATCTGAACACCTGAACGATAGAGCCACATAGATTATTGATTAGGGCTGTGGCAACAGATGCAAATAACCGATATCACTTGGCACAATGGATGCACAATCTGATTGGCTGAGCAATAGATGTGCTTAAATTATCAATAACACCCTGTAGCAATGGATGTTCAATCGGATTGCCTGAGCGAGAGATGCGCAGAAATCATTGATTACCCCATGTAGCAATGGACGCGCAATTTGATTGGCTGTGCGATAGGTCGACAATTACTGATTAGGGCTGAGGCAAATGTGAGTAAAGTATCAATAACCCCTGTAGCGATGGACGCAAATCTAATTGGCTGAGTACTAGATGCACAATTTTCTATTGGGGCAGTAGCGATAGACGTGCATTGATTATCAATTACCCGTACAATGATTGGCACACAATTTGATTGGCTGGGCGATAGATGCACATTTATCGATTAGGGATGTAGCGATAGACGTGAATAAATTATCTATTACACCTGTATCAATGGATGCTTTGTGAGTTAATCAATTTTTTGCTGAACCGATAGAGGAAATTATATATTAGTGGAACATAGATTAATGGGACAAGTGGCATTTTCTTACTTACTCCTCCCAAGTGAATTAATCAATGTTTCGGATCTTCATTAATTATTTGGAAGAGAGCGGTTTACACTGATATGCCAAACAAGTATACCACACTATATTGGAGCAATGGTGTTTCAAACATTTTCCCAGACAGTTATATTAAAGAATTCTTCCCTGAGGTGGTATAGATTGGACCAGCATACATTATTTCACTTACTGAATGCTTTCTTAAACTACTAAACCATGTCAGCCAGAAGAATACAAATTTAGAATTTAACCCAGCTAGACCATGATATTGATACTTTATATATGATTACTGTATTCTGCGGCTGTAGTAGTAGAAACCGTCTACAGCTGCAATCAACCCGTATTCACGTTTGACTACTGTGTCTTGTCCTCAGCCAGAATATTTAGCTTCCTCAAGTCCATTCTTGATTTGAGTGTACAGAGTCTGGATTAATGCAATGACGTCCTCTCCTGGCTTTATATATGCTGGATCTCATTTTGGGTGAACTCCATGGCTCTCTGTGCTGTGTATCTTCTGGCGCCCTTATCACATGGCCATACATGAGCCATCTTTGATGGCCGACCTTTATGGATAGCAGTGATATATCACGCATCTTATATAGTGCATCTTTGGAAATTCTCCTGTCTGGTCATCAGTGTCCAGTGCTGGTGCATAGATGTTTTGCTGTGGCGGGCATCAACTTTGTCTAGAGCGGCCATGGGAACTGGCCAGCTGTTACAGTTATGTAGCATCAATGATACGTACGTTGCATTATATAAACATAGTCTTATTGTCAAGGGCAATTTTTTTTATCTATGAACCAATAGTTTCCAGAAGGACTGGGCATCTGTGTTCCCCATGGCACAGTGTGAAGTAATGTCAACAGTACTACAAAGCAACGAGCCCGGGGATTTTACCTTTCCTCCGATTGTGATTTCAACAGAGACAGTCAAAGGTGGGAGGTCTGATAATATGTCTCAACAATGTCCATAATTTCATGTTGAGATGAACATTTCTGATTGTTGGTATCTAAGCACCTTATTAACTTATCAACACCTCTTGCTTTCTCAAGATTGAAAAAGAATTTTGTGGTGCTTTCCCCTCCAGTATACATCTGTGCTCTACTTCTAGTTATTGCACCCTTAGCTTTATGTTTCTCGATCTGATACAGTTTAGATTTTATATCATTGAACTGTTCCATAAGGTGAATATCACCTGTTGCAACTTTGCGGGTTAGTAATGTCAATAAGCGCTCAAGGGCTTTAGCCTCTTTACGAATTTTCCGCGCTTTTTGGATCGAATATTGCTTGGAGATACTTGCAAAGTCCTTTTTAACATCTTCCCACCATGATATACAATTCTTGCGGGAATGTTGATTCCTTAGCTTATATTCCCAGAAGCCTTTAATGCAACGGTGATACTCCTCTAAAAGCGAATTGTTCAATTTCCAGAAGCCACGGTTTATCCAATCTGCATTATCTAAGCCGATGAAAAGCATATCATGGTCAGAAAATGTGACAGAACACACACCCGTACTTACTAAATTCCCTCTCAAAGATCTATTGATATATATTCTATCTATTCGAGAAGAATTTTGTCCATTAGCAGAATACCATGTAAAGATTCGTTCTTCAGGATATAAGATGCAATAACAGTCTAATAAATGTTCTGTATCACAAATTTCTCGTAATCTAAGGTGAGATGTGTCCCTGTAAGTAGAAAATGAACCCCTGTCCCGTCTTCCATACATAACACAATTAAAATCACCGCCGATGATGATATTCTCAGAATTATCACTAATCACTGAGGAAAGGTCGGATAAAAATTGACATCTCTGTGTGTGGGAAGCTGGTGCATAAACAGACAACAGAGAATAAATTGATCCCGCTATATCAACAACGACCTTAACCCAACGACCACTTGTGTCCGATGATGAATTAATAATATTGGCAGAACTTAAACGTTTAGGTAGGAACAAGATAGCAACGCATGCACTTGGTTCTGTGGCGACGTAATATTCTTGTCTTTCAAATCTTCAAGCAGAACCCGTTGTTTAATTTCATCATTTAATCCTCTGCAATTAAGTGTGCATATTAGCATCATTACTAATAAATTTGGCAAACCTGCCATTTCTTAATTGGATTTGTTTTTCTTGCTGAGATTCTTTTTCGCCCACATGCCTAGCTTCTCATTAAACTCAGACCGGTTTAGATCCACGGTTTTAAGATGCTGATACTTCGATATGTCAGAGTCAGTGTGCAAATGTCGATATCTCACACCCTTTTTGGTGATGTAGGGAATCAACACTTGTCCTGTTTCTGACCGATAAAGAATCATTCCACTGCTCTGAGACGCCTGTGTATTAACAGAAGTATCCGACTCTGCAATGGATACACTGTCTTCATAGTCAAAAGACATATCTTGTGAATCTTCTAATTCAGAATCTGAGCTAGAATCATCCTTTTGACGCTTTAGTCTACACGTATTCTCGACATTAGTAAGCACATTGGCATTGACAATTTCTAACAGTTTATCATCTACAGTATTGGCCGTGATCTCTTTCCCATCTCTAGACGTGTCAGTTAATGTTAGTAAATGGGCTAACATTGAACTATCAGCACGACCAGTAGACTGCGATCTGAATTTAGTCTGTCCTGGTGGCAGACTGTCCGTATTAGATAATGCATCCGCATCCCTAGTAGTGGGTACAGGCGTCTGAGTCAAACCTTCCCCTAATACTTCAATTGTGTCAGACATCACACATGTTCAGCATTGCCACATATCTGACAAGTCTCAGCCTGACCCCTAAACCACACTGGCAAGAAAAAGGTATTTTCGATAGACAGTGTCAATATCTTTCATCCAAACCCGCCGAATCCCATTCTCTAGTGATCTATCAAACTGGTATGTTTCATTTTCGATAGAAACTACCAGGCCATAATTGGCCAATTCTGCGTTAATCCGATCATTCAGGATTTTTAAGGGACCTTTCACCGTAACCAACAGCCTGTCGCTATCTACCTCTTGGATCTTACAGGCTTCCCCATTCACAACCAACCCATCTTCTAATAATTTTTCCCTAACGGTTTCATTTTCTAATGTCACATGCCATAGATTTCTCTTGATGTTAATTAGCCCCTTCAATACATGGGGCCCCACGCCGATAACATCTTTTAAGCCTTGATATAAGTCAACGGCACCCACATTCCATCCATTAGTTACCAAGTGTAGGCTTAAAAACTGCTTATACCGACTTAACATAATCAAAACATTAGGTCAAGGCAGCCTCAGTACAACGCTCAATAGAATGCACGAGCGCCTGGCCAGCAGGTAAAAACAATACTCGACGACTGGTGTCAAAACTGGCCAATTATAAAAGCGCCGTTACTAAAGTAATGGTACCAGTAAACGCGTATCAACTTAACTTGGACAATACAGAACGAGATACCACAAGCTAGCCTGAGGAGCAAATGCTGGAAAATATCACAGCAAAACCCCACGCAAAACTAATTCCAAAAATCAAAACTACAAAACTAACGTATGTACAGTTCGGCAAAAGCCAGACATAAAAATAAATCATGGGGAGCAGTAGAAATCGTCTAAAACTGACGTTAATAGCAGAGCCTAGACGCGTGTTGAACTCAGCTACTACTACTACTACTACTACTACTACTGCTACTACTACTACTACTACTACTACTACTACTACTACTACTACTACTACTATTTTTTATTTTCTCTAAAGCCGACGCTGACGCAGTCAGACACACCTCACGGAGGAACTCCTTTAAAAAAAGTCATGCAAACCCCCCTAAAAAATCGGGTGAAATAGCAGGCTTTATTAATATTATATGAATAACAATACAAACTTAACATATCACAACAGTGCAAGCTAAAATACTCTATTATCATATACCACACCCATGCATAACTACATAGAAAAAACCTTAATAAAGAGCTGATAACATAATATAATCCAACAAAGCCATTGCTATTTGCACACCGTGTAGTAGTAGGCCCAAATGGCGAGCATAGTTATCCAATAAGTGGTAAAGTGACTCATCAATAATTAGCAGTAAGTAAAGTGGTCCAATGCCTAACTGCAACAGGAGTCTGTATCCGACTTTGCATTACCATTCCATACCTGGCTCTAGATGCCATGCTGTATTTTATATGCTCTGACTTAAATACTAATGTTGGTTGCAACATATCTCTGTTGCCACGTGGTTTCGGCAATTTGAACCATTCACCAGGAATTGCATTCTTTATTCTAAGAAAGAAGCGTTGGGCATCAATATGCCTCATTGATGTTGCTCTTGCTACATCCTGCATCACAATCCATTTGCGAGATTTTGGATTAACTAAATCACGTAATATTGAATGCCATTTTTGGCCATAGAGTGCAAATATAATACAGCATCATTATCACGAATCAACTCGTTGCCCCAAAGACGTTGCTCTAAGGCACCTTCCAAACAACTGGGTTGGGGCATTGATCGTGTAAATATCTCTAAAGCTTTGATCTGTTCTTTATATACGTTTGGTGTCTTCTGATGGTTAGGTGGCAGTTTATTGCAAAAAATAAACATTCTACTGGAAATGGATCTACGTACCTTTGTAGAATTGTCCTTGCAACACTTGACCAAGATGAGTTTGAAGTGAGTAACTTATTCAAGAATTTCAGTTTTAGTGAAGCACACTTTGCTAAAACATTAACCAAATCCAGGCCTCCATCATGCTTTTCATTGGTGAGGATTGACTGCGATACTAAATGGGCTTGGTCCTCCCATAAGAAGGACAAAAGTAATGTGTTGATCTTTGACTCTACTGATTTGGGCATATGAACTACAGAAGCGGTATACCACAGTCCAGATATAATTTAATTATTAAGGTAAAATGTCCTGCCAAATACAGTTAGGCGACGTCGTTTCCAATTTACTAATGCACACTTTAGCTTGGATAGCCTTTCTTCCCAGTTTATTATTACATCCTGTTCTCTACTAAAGTAAATACCCAAAATCATTATGACACCATCTGACCAGTTAATATCCATAACATTGTCAGTTCTTTCCTTCCAAGCGCCCAAAAATAATCCCTTAGATTTGTCTCTATTGACTTTAAGCCCTGATGCCTTTTGAGAATCTGATAATACTCCATTTAAAATTCTAAAATCTGAATTTTTACCTGCAAACACAGTCGTATCATCTGCATATTGAGACACCTTTAGTGGCCTTTCAACCCCACATATACATATTCCTTGAAAATCATTACGTTGCCTCAATGTGGCCCCAACGATTCCATAGCTATGACGAATAGAAGCGGAGACAATGAGCAACCCTGTCTGACAACTCGTTCCAAGACTACAGGTTCAGATAGATGATTATTTACTAAGTTTCAACTTGTTATATCAGTATATAAAATATTGACACATTTAATAAATCTGGAACCAAAGCCAATATGGTCTAAAGACTTAAACAAAAGATCCCATTCAAGTGTGTCAAACGCCTTCTCGTTATCAAGTGCTATTATGCTGGGATGCAATCCTATTCAACTAATTGAATAAGGTCTCGTATACGCAATGTGTTGTTTAATATCGTTCTTATTATTACAGATCACGTTTGACCATCATCAATTACTTCGCCTAGGACTGCACCAAGTTTTAATGTTAGTGCCCGGGTAATAATCTTATAGTCTACACAGAGTAGAGAGATTGGTCTATAATTGTGTATTTTATTTCTGTCACCCCTCTTGTATATAAGCCGAACATATGCTTGGGCCATCGATGGAGGGAGATGCCCTTGCTTAAAAATGCTAGCTGCCATTTCTTCTAATACTGGACCAAATATGTGCCAGAATGTTTGATAAAATTCGACTGGAAGTCCGTCGCTGCCAGGAGACTTTTCTAACTTCATACCTTTGAGGGATTTTGTCAAATCATCAGTTGTTAGTGATTGGTCACAACTTTCGCGACATGCATCTGGAAGTCTTTGCGTTATATTAGCTAAAATATCTCTAGTTGCAGTTTCATCACTTCCCTCAGATGTATACCATGATTTGTAAAATTTGGATACTCTTTCCATCATCTCTGCATTTGACACTGATACACCATCATTAGTCTTCTGTGAGCGCATTAATTTCTCTATACCTCTTGCTTCTTCCAAGTTACAAAAGTAACGTGTAGGCTTTTCACCCTCGATGTGCATTTGTGCTCTTGCCCTTATTTTGGCCCCGTCAAACTGCTATTGCGCTATTTCATTTAGTCTACCTTTTAATTTAACTAATAGTTCGTAATAATTATATTCTCCATCATTAATTTTCTTATTAATTTTACACACCGACAGCTGAAGCGCCTTTTCACGCTTTCGCATTTCTCGTGCTTTCCTGATGGCATACTGCCTTGAAATATGTTTCAGGTCGGATTTAACATCCTCCCACCAGTCTGTTATACATTCATACAAACTTCTCTTTTCATTCCAATGCCTCCAACAACTTTCTACACATTTGCGATAGCAACTATCTCATAACAACGCTACATTGAGTTTCCAAAATCCATCTCCTCGTTTGATCCAGTCAGCATTGTCTAATGTGATGGAAAACATATTGTGATCAGAGAAAGTTACTGGTTTTATGTTAGCTTTACACATGTAACCTTTCAATGATCGTTCTACATAGATCCTGTCCAATCTGGATGCTTTCTTTCCATCGGTTGAAAACCAAGTAAAGTTTTCAATCCGATATGCGTCTAACACGCTTTTATATTCACAGATGTGTTTTAAAATATTATGAGATGTGTCATTAAAATTAGATCTAGCGTTTCTGTCTTTAATTTCATCTAATATGCAATTAAAGTCACCGCCCATAATTAGGTTTTCAGGCGTTCTGTCTTGAATTATTGTGGAAACATCATTTAGAAATTCACGGCGCAATTGATGAGAGGTTGCCGCATAAAGGCACATCAAATTTAAACTTGTGTTTAGTACATCAATTGATACACAAATCCATCGTCCATTTGTATCTGATGACGACGATATAACATCAACATAGTTGAGACAGCGGGGCAGGATAAGAATGGCCACTCCCGCGCTATTATCCTGTGATAAAGAATAAAAAATCTGCCCTTTTGAAATATCTTTGAGAGATTCATACACTTCAATTTTTTGAATTTTCGTCTCTTGTAGAAAAGCAATATCAACTCTCTCATTTGCTAATTCTTCAAGCAAGTGGCGCTGCTTGAATTCGGTGTTTAATCCTCTGCAATTGATGGTGCAGATAATCATAATTTGTAAACTGATGTTTACAACCGCCATCATTAGATTAACTTGATTTGGTTTTATTAGCTCGTTTCCTAGACCATTTACCTAATTTTCCTGCGAATTCAATGTTTCCTAGTTCTACCACAGACAAATATTCATATTTGGAAATATCAGAATCATGGCGCAGTAGACGATATTTCACGCCTCTCGCCGTTGCATATGGCACTAACACTTCACACCCTTCTGATCGGTACATTACCATTCCATCTTTCATCTGTGAACTCTGTGTTTGAATGGACACATCTGCTTATGCAACTGACATTGTATCATCATCCATATCATTTACTTCAATCTCAGATTCTGAGCTATTGTCTTCTTTATGACGCGTATTGCTACTTATGTTACATTTGGCAGGAGCGTCATTTACCATATCTTCAAGCTGACTTAAATCAAGTGGGCTTAGCGGAAAACCGACTGAACTTTCCGTCTTCTGAGTCCTAAACTTATCCTGTCCTAATTTTAATTCATCTTCTAAGGAATTGTAAACTGGCTCTTCTGTAAGATCATCATTTTCCTGCGTGCCTTTTACAGCCACCTTTGGCTCCACTGCATTTTGATTATTGTCTTGACTGAAGGTTATACCCTCCTCTAATACTTGAATTTCATCAACTGTAGTTACAGGATTTGATGATTTGTTTGTGTCATTTTCAGTGGCATGAACCACAACAACATCTTCCGTGGTGATTGCTCCAGAAGAATTTGACTCAGTTGCATCCTTTAATGGGCGATTATCTCCTGAGACTGAGGGCTTGTTTTGATTTTTTTGGACAGCGCCACATACAATGGTCAACTGAACCACAGAGCAAACATTTGTTTCGATTGGGACAATCTGTTGCCAAATGGTCAGTACTTAGGCAGATCGGGCACTCTTTAATTTGCCCTCTTTACCATAATGGCAGGACAAAGCTGCCATCAAGCGTCAATCTGCTTGGTAACGGCCTATCCACTTTATCAAACCAGATGCGTCTTACACCGTTTTCTAGCATTCTGTCAAAGGGATACGTTTCCCGTTCAATCTTTTGCACTTTGCCATACTTCTTGAGTTCATTCATGAGTCTGTCATCTGGAATTTCTAGTGGAACTTTCATCTTCACTAGCAACCTATCTGACTCGATTTCCTATACGTTACAAACTTCGCCTTTTACAATAAGAACATCTTCTAGAAGCTTTTCCTTGACCCCCACATTTGACACTGTTACATTCCATACAGTTTTAGAAACATTGATAAGCCCCTACAAAGCAGCAGGTCCGCGCCAACGACGTCCTTTAACCCATGATACACGTCGATAGCCATGACACCCCACCCCTTAGTTGTTATCTTAAGGCTTAGGGTAAGCTTATAGGTTGCCATGGTGTTTTATAGAAAGAGGAAACCCATACTACTACAATATATAATACAAAAATATAACACCAAGATGTCAGGGAAAGAGCTAAGCACTAAATAAATAGTGTCCCCTTTTGAAACCCTGACGTCTACCAACAAATATACGAATAGAGAGTACAGTCGTATATTTGTTAGTTTGAACCACTTTCTAAGTGGTTCACTAACACCTAGCCGATTAAAGTATACTAACAAATATATGAATAGATAGTACAGTCATATATTTGTTAGTCTGTTCGAGTTGACAGGGGACAGCCAACTGACTATACAGATTTATATAATCAAAGTACTAGGCTTGTGCTTACAAATGACAAAGGAATTAAATCCACTCACTCAAGCGACTATAGAAATAGCAGACTGGCGCGGGGAGAAAAGTACTGCATTGACCACAGTAAGAGGAGCCCTATTAAATGGCTGAAACCGCCAGCTAAGAGGAGTGCCTTTAGAAAATGGGGACACAAAATGTGCTCCAACCAAGACAAGAATTTACAAATTAAACATAAAGTTTGAAAGGAAATACTAATACGAAATATATGTATAACATTTATCTACAAAATCGCGTTAGAAACTAGCAAATTCGGGCAGCAATTGCAGAGCTAAATAAACGCGTGCGTTCACTTCGACTACTACTACTACTACTACTACTACTACTACTACTACTACTACTGCTGCTGCTGCTGCTGCTGCTGCTGCTGCTGCTCCTGCTCCTGCTCCTGCTCCTGCTGCTGCTACTACTGCTGCTGCTGTTGATGCTGCTGTTGCTGCAACTACTACTACTACTTCGAAAACTTCGAGAATCGTTTTGGATTAAAGAACTCGAAACACAGTGGCCAAGGGGAATAAACTCGGACCCAGGCTTATCTGATCAACGTGACAAAATTCCATTCATTCTGACCTATAATCGGAAAAACGTTGAAATTTCCAAAATCTTGAAAGATGAGTATCAAAACCTACAAGAGAAACTGAAACAACCCTTTAACAAGCGTCCAGTAATTGCGTTTAAGAAAAATCCGAATCTACGTGACATCTTGGTAAAAGCAAAACTCAAATAGCTATCCAGAATATCCATCTCAATCATTCAACATTAACCCTTGCATGATGGTCAGCCACAAATGGTCAATTTAGTGATCTTGGGCAATGTCCATTTGCTGGCGGGGATTGGAGTATTTTTGAAAATTTACCGCTGTGATGACTGGCTCGGGAACCGAGACAGTCGTTCCAGTGGCATATTCTCGGGAATGACCTTGTCTGTGCCTGCAAATGTACATTAAATAAGTAAGCGAATATTTGGATTCTACTGAACAAATTGAACCAGTAAAGGGTTAACATTAATGCCATATGGCTTTCCTCAAACAAGATGACAAATCTCAGGCAGTAAGATAAACCAAAATATCTTAAATTTTTGAATTTTTTCAATTATTGAAGATTCTGAGCCAGTGCGTTGACAATATTGACAACTACTACTACTACTACTACTACTACTACTACTACTACTACTACTACTACTACTACTACTACCACTACCACTACTACTACTACTACTACTACTACTACTACTACTACTACTACTACTACTACTACGACAACGACGACGACGACGACCACTACTACTACTACTACTACTACTACTACTACTACTACTACTACTACTACTACTACTACTACTACTACTACTACTACTACTACTACGATTACTAATACTACTACTACTACTACTACTACTACTACTACTACTACTACTACTACTACTACTACTACTACTACTACTACGATTACTACTACTACTACTACTACTACTACTACTACTACTGCTGCTGCTGCTGCTGCTGCTGCTGCTGCTGCTGCTCCTGCTCCTGCTCCTGCTCCTGCTGCTGCTACTACTGCTGCTGCTGTTGATGCTGCTGTTGCTGCAACTACTACTACTACTTCGAAAACTTCGAGAATCGTTTTGGATTAAAGAACTCGAAACACAGTGGCCAAGGGGAATAAACTCGGACCCAGGCTTATCTGATCAACGTGACAAAATTCCATTCATTCTGACCTATAATCGGAAAAACGTTGAAATTTCCAAAATCTTGAAAGATGAGTATCAAAACCTACAAGAGAAACTGAAACAACCCTTTAACAAGCGTCCAGTAATTGCGTTTAAGAAAAATCCGAATCTACGTGACATCTTGGTAAAAGCAAAACTCAAATAGCTATCCAGAATATCCATCTCAATCATTCAACATTAACCCTTGCATGATGGTCAGCCACAAATGGTCAATTTAGTGATCTTGGGCAATGTCCATTTGCTGGCGGGGATTGGAGTATTTTTGAAAATTTACCGCTGTGATGACTGGCTCGGGAACCGAGACAGTCGTTCCAGTGGCATATTCTCGGGAATGACCTTGTCTGTGCCTGCAAATGTACATTAAATAAGTAAGCGAATATTTGGATTCTACTGAACAAATTGAACCAGTAAAGGGTTAACATTAATGCCATATGGCTTTCTCAAACAAAATGACAAATCTCAGGCAGTAAGATAAACCAAAATATCTTAAATTTTTGAATTTTTTCAATTATTGAAGATTCTGAGCCAGTGCGTTGACAATATTGACAACTACTACTACTACTACTACTACTACTACTACTACTACTACTACTACTACTACTACTACCACTACCACTACTACTACTACTACTACTACTACTACTACTACTACTACTACTACTACTTCTACTACTACTAACTACTACTACTACTACCGCCACCGCCACAGCGCCACCGCCACCGCCGCCACCACCACCACCACCACCACCACTACCACTACCACTACCACTACTACTACTACTACTACCACTACCACTACTACTACTACTACTACTACTACTACTACTACTACTACTACTACTACTACTACTACTACTACTACGACAACGACGACGACGACGACCACTACTACTACTACTACTACTACTACTACTACTACTACTACTACTACTACTACTACTACTACCACGATTACTAATACTACTACTACTACTAATACTACTACTACTACTACTACTACTACTAC
>CM067375.1:93421950-93496950 GCA_034401795.1 Chaetoderma sp. LZ-2023a
GGATCGATCAATCCCAACACGGCGAGGTGTGGGTGGAGCTTAGCTAGTAAGGGGTGGGGCATAGCTAAAAATGGAAAGGTCCATTATATAGTGAGGTGATGTCTCTTAAGCAGTGTTTCAATAGTAACGAGTTCGATGTGGAAACAAACATTTTCCAAAATATTTATGTACGCTTTCCAACGATACCAATCATTTACTGCCACAGGGGTATGGAGGATGAGGCGCAACCGACGCCATAAATAAGGTCCGTGCAGAAATTGGCTCATTGAGTAAGAGCCAAATGTCACACTACAAAAGTAATATGTAAGAGAACATTAACACAAATATATACATTAAACGTAACACATAATACATGTTTGTACTCAGTCTATCACTGAGCTGATAAATAGCCCAGTCTATCATTGTACTGTTAGATAGCCCAGTATATCCCTGAGCTGATAAATAGTACAGTCTATGATTGTACTGTAAGCTAGCCCAGTCTATCCATCAGCTGATAAATAGCCCAGTCTAAAATTGTACTGTTATATAGCCCAGTCTATCCCTCAGCTGATAAATAATCCACTCTATCGCTGAGCTGATGATGATGAAAATATAGAAGAACTCACATTACGCCTTGCATCTAGTGACACCGGTACACTTTTCAATCGAGATATAATTTATTCTTACACATATAGCTCCAGAGGATCTCGTGTCCATCTGAATTCCCTTCCACCTGCATACATTCTCAATACCAGCAAACATACTTCGCTGTGGGTAAGGAAGTCGGTGAACAATTGCTTGTCTGGGAAATGCACCCGTAATTTTCTTCGCCACTGCCATATTGGCTAATAGAATGAATTCTTCAATCATGCTAAGTTGAAAAAATTAAAAAGTATGATAACAGCTTAAGGGAAGGTATTTTAAAAATATTTAATCGTATATATTTTAAATCATAATGTATATGAAACATTTGATCAAAATTATCAATTATCGATGTGTCATGTGATCCTTCCTTTGACCATGCTTCCTAGCCCTTTTCACCCCACTAACACTTTCACGACTCATTACACCTGTCAATCGACATTGCCATGTGCCAATTTACCAACACCTTGAACAATGGCGATCATATAGGCAACTGTTCTGATTGGCTGAGAGTTATTACGTCATCAATATTAGAATTAGGCCACATCCATAAAAATGCATGGCTCATTACACCGGTCAATCACCAGCACACACCAAAATGCGGTGAAAGGATGGCCAATTGTTCTGCTTGGTTGAGAGACTTAAGATGCCATCTCATTTGTCTATTAGGCCACACCATCATGCCCATATATGGTCAATAAAAATCGATACAAATAGGGCACGCCCCTTGACAGTATATGGGCATGTTGGTGTGGTCAAATATGCAAATGAGATGACGGCATAATTCTCTCGACAAATCGGACCATCTTGTTGTCTCTGTAATACTTTATATGTATACATTGCAGAGGCGGTCTTGTTCGCCCTGCCCAGTATACGGTTAAGTTGACAAAAAGACATATTTGGCTATTGTCCAGGGGGTGGGGGGGGGGTAAGCATAAGTGATTCATCCTCTGGTGGTCAAGATTGGATAAGAAAAAGAAAAAGCAGTCACTACTGGACGTTCATTTGCGGGAAAGGGCAAGAAAAGTTTTTGAAAATTTACCACTAGAATCACTGGCTCGCTCAATGAGCCAGTCGTTGCAGTGAGAATTAAAAAAAAGAAGTCTTCTCTCGACATGCACATAGACTTTCAATACTGGCATATTCCTGAAGACCACTATAGAGATCGTTTGTCCATTAATGAGTTGGGCAAAGGCTGGCAGTGATCAGTCAACTGTGAGCTTAGATAGGTGCAATATGCCATGGCATTCAGTGATAATCTGTGTTGATGAGATCAGGTTTGAACAGTAATTTACACCTATAATTTCTGACAAGGGGTGTTGGTTATTCGAAGGTAGACCTCCGCGCCGATGGCGGCACTGCGCACGTATAATTTGTTAACACCGTTGGAAGTCAAAGTTGTTCAAGGAAATTTCAATTTTATCATTAAAAATCTCCATGAGTAGACCAAGAGATGAGTGTTTTTGAAAATTTACCATAGAAATGATTTGCCTGGTCATCGAGCCAGCCATTCCAGCAGTATTATTTCAAAAACAAACTCCGTCTCCTCTTGGTCTGCAAAATGGCATGTCTCAAGATCATAGTAGGAGCCAGTTTTGGCGGGCTTGAGTGTTAGAGCGCCAATTCGCCAATCGGACATCGTTGACAGATAGTGGCAGCAAATTCGGAGAATTAATTTGACAAAATATATACATTTTCTATGAGGATATCTGACATATTTCACATAAATTCGTATATTTTATAAATGTTTCCTGTGTACACATTTACGATTTCTGTAACCGTGTAAACGCCATCTGAACATGTACACGTGCCCAGCCATAATATATATATATATCACTTTATGATCCCGAACAAACTTCACTTACTATTTCACATCACTAGGCTGGGAGACAGCATTTCCTGTTGGAGTGCCGGTTTCTGGATCCAATACATCCTGCAGGCGCACACTGTGCCAATATAGGGCTCCGTTATCAACCCGTCGCTGGCGAAGATTCTTCGCTATCTAGAAAAAGATAAGCAAAATGTTCGGAAAACAATCGAATCGTGGCATCATGAACAAGAAGGGAACCTTAGTCTGCGAAGGGGCAAATATATAAGCATCTAAGAGCAGCACAACCGTTAGTCAGACGGATTTGTGGCTGGTCGTGAGAAACGCCTGTTGTTTGTCTTGAGACTTATATGTGGTTAGTCATGAGAAATATCTGTAATTAGTCCTGAGACTGATATGTGGTTAGTCATGGGAAACATCTGTAATTAGTCCTGAAAAGCATGTGTGGTTAGTCATAAGAAACATATGCTATTGGTCCTGAGAAGCATATGTGGTTAGTCGTGAGAAACATCTGTTATTAGACCTCAGATTCATATGTGGTTAGTCGTGAGAAGCATCTGCCATTACCCCTGAGAAGCATGTGTAGTTTGTCATGAGAAACATCTGGCATTAGCCCTGAGAAGCATGTGCAGCTAGGCATGGGAAACATCTGGCATTAATCCTGAGAATCATATGTGCCCAGTCGTGAGATACATCAGTCATTAGTCCTGAGAAGTATGTGTGGTTACTCATGAGAAACATGTGTGCCTAGTCGTGAGACACGTCTGCCATTGGTCCTGAGGAGCATGTGTCGCTAGTCAAGTGAATCATATGTCATTGGCTCTGAGATTCATATGTGGCTAGTCGTGAGAAACTTCTGTCATAAGTCCTGAGAAGAATGTGTGGTTAGTACTGAGAAACATTTGTCATTACTCCTGAGATGCATGTGTTGTTAGTCCAGAGAAGCATGTGCACCTAGTCAAGAGAAACATATGTCATTGGCCTCAGATTCATATGTGGTTAGTCGTGAGAAACATCTGCCATTAGTCCTGAGAAGCATGTGTAGTTTGTCATGAGAAACATCTGGCATTAGCCCTGAGAGGCATGTGCAGCTAGACATGGGACACATCTGGCATTAATCCTGAGACTCATATGTGGCTAGTCGGTAGACACATCTGTCATTAGTCCTGAGTAGCATGTGTGGTTAGTAATGAGAACCATCTACCATTAGTCCAGAAAAGCATGTGTGGGTAGTCATGGGCAACATCTTGCATTAGTTCTGAGAATCATATGTGTCTAGTTGTGAGAACCATCTGCCATTAGTCCTGAGGAGAATGGGTGGTTAGTCATGAGTAACACCGGTCATTAGACCTGAGGAGAATGTGTCGCTATTCAAGAGAAACGTATGTCATTAGTCCTTAGAAGCATGTGTCGTGAGAAACATCCGTCATTAGTCATGAGAGGCATGTGGTTTGTCCTGAGAAACATCTGTCATTAGTCCTGAGACGCAAGTGTTGTTAGTAATGAGAAGCATGTGTGGCTAGTCAAGGGAAACATTGGGTATTAATCCCGCGAATCATATGTGCCTAGTCATGAGACACATCTGTCATTATTCCTTAGAAGCATGTGTGGTTGTTCATGAGAGACATGTGTGCCTAGTCGTGAGACACATCTGTCATTAGAGCTGGGGAGTATGTGTAGCTAGTCAAAATAAATATATGGCATTGGTCATGAGACCCATATGTGCCTAGTCGCGAGAAATATTTGTCATTACTCCTGAGATGCATGTGTTGTTAGTCATGAGAAGCATGTGTGAATAGTCATGGGAAACATCTGGCATCAGTCCTGAGAAACATATGTGCCTAGTCGTGAGAACCATCTGTCTTTAGTCCCGAGGAGCATGTGTCGCTAGATAAGACAAACATGTCATTGGTTCGGCTAGTCGGTAGACACTTCTGTCATTAGTCCTCAGAAGCATGTGTAGTTAGTAATGAGAAACATCTGTCATTAGCCCTGAGAAGCATGTGTTGTTTGTCCTGAGAAGCATGTGTGGTTAGTCATGAGAAACACGTGTGCCTAGTCGGTTGAAGCATTTGTCATTAGTCCTGAGGAGCATGTGTTGCTAGGCAAGGCAAACATATGTCATTGGTTCTGAGACTCATATGTGGCTAGTTGGTAGACACATCTGTCATTAGTCCTGAGACGCATGTGTGGTTAGTCATGAGAAACACCTGCCATTAGTCCTGAGAAGCATGTGTTGTTAATCCAGCGAAGCATGTGTGGCTAGTCATGGGAACCATCTGTCATTAGTCCTTAGAAACATGTGTGGCTAGTCGTGAGAAACGGCTGTCAATAGTCCTGAGAGGAATGTGTGGTTAGTCATGAGAAACATCTGCCATTAGTCCTGAGACGCATGTGTAGTTACTGATGAGAAACATTTGTGCCTAGACGTGAGCGACATCTGTCATTAGACCTGAAGAGCAAGTGTCTCTAGTCAAGAGAAACATATGCCATTGGTCATGAGACTCATATGTTGCGAGTCACGAGAAACATTTCTCATTACGCCTGAAATGCATGTGTTGTTAGTCCTGAGATGCATATGTACCTAGTCATGAGAAACATCTATCATTAGTCCTGCGAGGCATATGTGGTTAGTCAGAAGAAAGCTGTCATTAGTCCTGAGAAGCATGTGTGGTTAGTAATGAGAAACATCTGTCATTAGCCCTGAGAATCTGTGTCTAGTCGTAAGAACCATCTGTCCTTAGTCCTGAGAAGCATGTGTGGTTAGTCGTGAGAAAAATTTGTCATTAGGTCTGAGACTCATATGTGTCTAGTCGTGAGAAACATCTGTCATTAGACCTGAGAAGCATGTGTGGTTAGTCATGAGAAACATGTGTGCCTAGTCGGTAGACACATCTGTCATTAGACCTGAGAAGCATATGTGGTTAGTCATGAGAAACATGTGTCATTAGTTCTGAGACTCATATGTGTCTAGTCGTGAGAAACATCTGTCATTGGTTCTGAGACTCATATGTGGCTAGTCATGAGAAACTTCTTTCATTAGTCCTGAGAAGCATGTGTGATCAGTAATGAGAAACATCTGTCACTAGTCCTGAGAAGCATGTGTGGGTGGTCATGGGAAACACATGGCATTAGTCCTGAGAAGCATGTGTGGATAGTCATGGGAAACATCTGCCATTAGTCCAGCGATTCATATGTGGCTAGTCCTGAGAAACTTCTGGCATTAGTCCTGAGAAGCATGTGTGATTAGTAATGAGAAGCATCTGTCACTAGCCCTGAGACGCATGTGTGGTTAGTCATGGGAAACATCTGGCATTAGTCCTGAGAAGCATGTGTGGATAGTCGTGAGAAACATCTGTCATTAAACCTGAGAAGCATGTGTTGTTAGTCATGAGAAAGATCTAGCATTAGTCCTGAGAAGCATGTGTTGTTATTCATGAGAAGTATGTGTGGATAGTCATGGGAAACATTGGTCATTAGTCCAGATAATCATATATCCCTAGTTGTGAGACACATCTGTCATTAGACCTGAGAAGCATGTGTTATTAGTCATGAGAACGATGTGTGCCTAGTTGGTAGACACATCTGTCATTAGACCTGAGAAGCATGTGTGGTTAGTCATGAGAAACATCTGTCACTAGTCATGGGAAACATGTGTGCCTAGTCGGTGGACACATCTGTCATTTGTCCTAAGGAGCATGTGTCGCTAGTCAAGAGAAACATTTGTCATTGGTCCTGCGACCCATATGTGGCTAGTCATGAGAAATATCTGTCATTAGTCCTGAGAGGCATGTGTGGCTGGTCATGGGAATCATCTGACATTAGTCCTAAGAATCATATGTGCGTAGTCGTGGGAAACATCTGTCATTAGTCCTGAGAAGCATGTGTTGGTTGTCATGAGAACCATGTGTGGATAGTGAGGGGAAACATCTGGCATTAGTTCTGAGAATCATATGTGCCTAGTCATGAGACACATATGTCATTAGTCCTGAGAAGCACGTGTTGTTAGTCATGAGAAACATATGTCATTAGTCCTGAGACTCACATATGGTTAGTCGTGAGAAACATCTGTCACTAGTCCTGAGGAGCATGTGTCGCTAGTCAAGAGAAACATTTGTCATTGGTCCTGCGACTCATATGTGGCTAGTCGTGAGAAACATCTGCCATTAGACCTGAGAAACATGTGTCGTTGGGCATGAGAAACATATGTGCCTAGTCGTGAGACACATCTGTCATTAGTCCTGAGAAGCATGTGTGGTTAGTCATGAGAAACATCTGTCATTAGTCCTGAGACTCACATATGGTTAGTCGTGAGAAACATCTGTCATTAGTCCTGAGGAGCATGTGTCGCTAGTCAAGAGTAGCATCTGGCATTAGTTCTGAGAAGCATATGTGGTTAGTCATGAGAAACATTTGTCCTTAGTCCCGAGAAGCACGTATTGTTAGGCATGAGAAACATGTGTGCCTAGTCATGTGAAACATAGGGCATTAGTTCTGAGAATCATATGTGCCTAGTCATGAGAAACATCTGTCACTAGTCATGAGAAACATGTGTGCATAGTCGGTAGACACATCTGTCATTAGTCTTAAGGATCACGTGTCACTAGTCAAGAGTAACATTTGTCATTTATCCTGAGACTCATATGTGGCTGGTCGTGAGAAACATCTGTCATTAGTCCTGAGAGGCATGTGTGGCTGGTCATGGGAATCATCTGACATTAGTCCTGAGAATCATATGTGCCTAGTCGTGTGGAACATCTGTCATTAGTCCTGAGAAGCATGTGTGGTTAGGCATGAGAAACATGTGTGCCTAGTCGTGAGACACATATGTCATTAGTCCTGAGAAGCATGTGTGGTTAGTCATGAGAAACATTTTCATTAGTCCTGAGACTCACATATGGTTAGTCGTGAGAAACATCTGCCATGGTCCTGAGGAGCATGTGTCGCTAGTCAAGAGTAGCATCTGGCATTAGTTCTGAGAAGCATATGTGGCTAGTCATGAGAACCATCTGTCATTAGTCCTGAGAATCATGTTTGGTTAGTCATGCGAAACATCTGTCATTAGTCCTGAGAAGCATGTGTGGCTAGTCCCGAGACACCTCTGTCACTAGTCCTGAGACGCATATGTGGTTAGTCATGAGAAGCATCTGTCATTAGTCCTGAGCCTCATATGTGGCTTGTCGTGAGAAGCATCTGTTATTAGTCCTGAGAAGCATCTGTGGTTAGTCATGAGAAACATCCTTCATTACTCCTAAACTCATATGTGGATAGTCGTGAAAAACCTCTGTCATTAGTCCTGAAACCCATGTGTGGTTAGTCGTGAGAAACTTCTGTCAGCATTCCTGAAAACCATGTGTGGCTAGTCATGAGAAACATATGCCCTGTAGGTGGGGCTTAGAATACACCTTCCGTATCCTCTGCGTGTCGTACAAGGCGACTAAAGGAGGTAAGGGTGAGGTAACCCTGACAGAAACCTCGAGTGCTGAAGACGGAGGTTCCAGGCTGCACGGCGCACTCTAATAAACCATGGATCCACGCACTTAACGCTTATGATCATGTCGATAGTCACTTACAGGACTGGCGGTATGATCAGCGAACGAAAAGAAGAAGAAGATGAGAAACATATGTTATTAGTCCTGAGAAGCGTGTGTTGTTAGTCATGAGAAACATCTGCCATTAGTCCTGAGACGCATGTGTGGCTAGTCATGAGAAACATCTGCCCTTAGTCCTGAGACGCATGTGTGGCTAGTCATGAGAAACATCTGCCCTTAGTCCTGAGAAGCATATGTTGTTAGTCGTGAGAAACATCTGTCATTAGTCCTGAGATGCATGTTTGGCTAGTCCGGAGAAACATCTGTCATTATTCTTGAGAAGCATATGTTGTTAGCCGTGAGAAACATCTGTCATTAGTCCTGAGAAGCTTATGTTGTTAGTCGTGAGAAACATCTATCATTAGTCCTGAGAAGGATGTGTGGTTAGTTGTGAGAACCATCTGTCATTAGTCCTGAGGAGCATGTGTGGCTAGTCAAGAGAATCATCTGTCATTAGTCCTGAGAAGCACGTGTTGTTAGTCCTGAGTAGCATGTGTGGCTAGTCGTGAGAAACATCTGCCATTGGCCCTGAGTAATGCTGCGCGGTATGGCATAATGCCAACTAGGTGACGGTGTCAATTTTCAAACCGGTATGAACCGTATCTCGGTTTTATGGGGTGGGTGGTGCCAGGCGTGAGTGTGTACAATTATTGTATGTAATATTCTTTAGATAAGAATGTAGCGACTATACGTGCGTTGTCTAGAACGTTTGACCAATAATACACACAGTGGTGTTAGCATGACTGACTGGTAATCAGCCGGGTAAGGTTCAAATGCCGGTCGACTGTCAGGTGATGAAGTAGTGGACGAGCAATCAGTGGAAACATAGGCAATCTACTTCACTCCTTACTGCCTCGTTCTCCACCCGGAGTATGAATTGGTACCAGTTTAAAACTGGGGATGTAGTAATAGACTGAAATACAAACCAGCGTGCATTTGACATGGACTCAGGGTCTCAATAGACGCTAATCAAACCAATAACTTCTGATTACGCCTGTGGTGGTTAAAATCTAGCTTCTTACCGACTAACAATAATTTGTGTTCCATTTACAATCGATTAATTCTAATGCGTGGGATGTATCGTCTGTTTAATCACCATGCGTCGAACAACGGGATATATACCGTAACTGTTATTAGTCAGTTAAATAATGTGCTATTATTTTTAGACTGCTTGTTCAACATTGTTGGTGTCATGGAACAGCAAAATCTTTCAATCAATTACTCTCGCTTTACCATTCTGGTGACAAGCGGTTATCGAATCATATCGGTTACACATCCCAGTAATGATGAATTTGTCCCGTTACAAGTGGTGGGTGTGATTAGAGCATACATTTTTACCTTGATTTAACGGAAACTGACACAACTGGTCAAGGTGGTCGTTAACTTGTGATCTTAGCTAATCACTTAGACTTATCTAAACACGACGTGGATTGCTTACCTTTGTTGTGATAACTCCATCGCTCAAAAATACAATAAACATGTTTATATTACATCCGAATTGCGACAATTTAAAAATCCCTCAGAACTCGCGACGTGGCCTACCTGTTTAGTTTAACGTGATAATTATTCATGCAGCACGAGATGCCAAACAAGCGCCGATCATACGTACACGAATTAAGTAGAAAAATCATTTTATACCCAATTAGATTATATTAACACTGATAGGACAATAGAAAGTCAATCATTTACAATTTTATAAATATTATTGCGTATGTTAAATATTTCGAAACTAATTAGACTGGGAGTTGGTGCTACAAACAACAGCAGCACCTTGCAGTCACAATAGTTTCAAAATATTGGAAATATTACGGACAGAGTGAAATTCATCATAAGCAAATTTAGTAGGAATAGAAAATAACAGAAATGTTGTCTGTTCAGATGGGTCTGTGTGCTAACCCTTTACTGGACAAATTTGGTCAATATAATTATAATTGTTTATGGAATTTGGCAGAAAAAGGAAGATTATTTTTTTGGAAAGTTTAACCCTAGAGTGTCTGGTTTCATTATCGAGACAGTAATTCCAGCGCTAAATTGTCAAAAATATACTTCTTTAGCTATGCAAATTGGCAGTTCTCAAGACCTCTAAAGAAGCCGACCAAGCAGCAATATTTGTAATTTAAAAAATAGATTAATCAGTATTGGCTAAACCGCAAACTCGGTTTTTCGGTTTGAGCATGATTACGACGGTTTGCAAACCATCACCATATTGAACCGGTTTACAGTGTGAGATCGGTATATCGCGCAGCTCTAGTCCTGAGAAGCATGTGTTGCTAGTCATGAGAAACATCATTCTCGCATTAGTCCTGAGAACCGTATGTGGCTACTCGTGAGAAATGCCGGTTGTTAGTCTCGAGAAGCGTCTGTCATTAGTCGTGGGGCCCATCTGTGGTTTGTCTCAGGAAACGTCTGTTGATAGACATGGTTATTCGTGGGAATGGTCTATGATTAGTTACAGGAATGAATTGTGGTTTGTCGAAGAGTAGCCTATGTTTAGTCATATGATGATATGTTGTTAGTCGCTGGAATCATCTGCGGCTAGTTTATGGAGTCGTCTCTGCTTAGTCACTAAAATGGGCTGTGGTTGCTCACAGAAATCGACTATGGTTAGTCACAGAACACGTATGTGGTCGTTCAGAGAGATCGTATGTAGTTAGTCAGAGAAATCTCCTGTGGCTAGTCACAGAAATAGTCTGTGGTTAGTCATAGAGATCGTCTGTGGTTAGTCAGAGAAATCGGCTGTGGCTAGTCACAGAACTCGCACGTGGTTAGTCACAGAGATCGTCTGTGGTTAGTCAGAGAAATCGCCTGTGCTTAGTCACAGAAATCGCCAGTGGTTAGTCACAGAAATCATCTGTGGTTAGTCACAGAATATGTCTATGGTTAGTCATCAGACTGCTTCTCATTTTAGACACAGAGCGTCCCGAACACGCCATGTAGCGATCGTGTTGATGCTCTCAAACATTGTGGCTGCCATTATATTGGTGGAGAGTCTGTTCCAGATTCGGATTACTGTTGTGATGAAGAATTGGCGATTCGTGTCTATTCTGTAATATGGTATCATTAATACATGGTGTATTCTGGTGTGACGATGGCTGTGGTTGACTGAGTTGGCTCTATAGTGAACATCAACAAGGATATTTATGATTGTGTACATCATGATAACGTTGGCCTGGTCTCTCGGCACTTGGAGTAATTTGAGTCTAGTTTCTAAACGAGGACTGCTATGCTTGAAGTCTGGCATAAATCCCTGCAGTTGATGTGTACTGATCGATGATCCACCATCTCAATGACTCGTATAAATTCATTGTGATGAGGACTCCATATTGTGGATGCATATTCCAAGCTGACATTTACACATCCTTTGTAGCAGTGTCTTAACCTTGGCCACGTAGTCCTTTAGATTCATGTAAAGAAATGCGCTTGTTCCTTGGTTTTGACCGTGATGGATTAAATACAGTTTCCTCGGGATGCTTCTAGGTAGTTGGCATCACCCACACGTCCCAATGTGTGACTATATAATTGGTAGTCTGTTTGGATTGGATTCCTATGATTTGTGCCTGCTAATCTGGTACACTCATTTACATTATATTCCAGCTGCCATTTTACGTCTCCAATCATGCCAATTTGTCACGATCTGGTTGCACGCTAGCGTCATCTATCTGGGCATTTATTTTCCAATGCAATATTGTATCGTCAGCAAACAGACGCACTGTTGAGTTGATGCCGTCGCATTGGTAATTTACATAGTCCAGGAACAACATTAGTTCCAAGCATGAGTGCCCGATTTTACCTTTCCAAGAGAATAATATTACCCTTCTACTACTACTACTTGCTGTGTCCTGTCTCTAAAATAATGTTTCCGCTCCATATTTTCTCTGATTCTGTAGTGTCGAAGCTTGCTGAGAAGGCATTGGTGTGGGACTGTGTCAAAGGCCTTCATGAAGTCGAGCACTATGATGGCAGTTTTCCCTCCAGTATCCGGATATCTGTGATGTCTGGGTATGTGCTTTCTCCGACTGAAGGGATGCTGGTAAGGTCCTCCTATTATGAGGAGAGAGAGCTGTATTGTTCATTAAGAATATCATGATTTTCATTACAGTCGCTATAAGTCAGACCAGCTGTTGTCACTGACGCTGTCTTGTTCTTTATGTAGCAC
The DNA here is from genome assembly GCA_034401795.1 of Chaetoderma sp. LZ-2023a. Classification (NCBI taxonomy): domain Eukaryota; kingdom Metazoa; phylum Mollusca; class Caudofoveata; order Chaetodermatida; family Chaetodermatidae; genus Chaetoderma; species Chaetoderma sp. LZ-2023a. The sequence goes on from CM067375.1 coordinate 93,434,147, forward strand.
CAAACTCTATTGGCATCTCCCTCTTAGCTAACCATGTCAGAAACTTAGGTATGATTGGCAATCCTATTGGCCATTCTTGATTCAGGTTTTAGTCTTTTGTATCTTAAAGTGTGAATGGCACGACTGTTACAAATTTGCATAAAGAGATCGCGCATGTGTCAATATTTCATAAAAACACACACTGATTCGCTTGAAATGGTTTCCGTTAATAACAAAAACTATTTTTGTTCAATATCTGACAGCCCGTCACCGACGCGCTGATCGATTCCCAGCTCAAAATGCATCACCTGTATGGAAGGTAATCACGCTAATTTGTTTGCCCAGACGGTTCTTTTTAAACGACATTTATCAGTGAAAATCAGCAAGATTTGTGGGAGTTTTCAAAACCTCTTTGATAACCACTTTAGAGGACATCAGTCTGTTAAATAAAAAAACATGTACGAGCATATTCAACAGGGCAATCTGTAGTAGAACCGATTACAAATATCATGTGTACTAAAGGTAATTTCGCGACAGTGCTTTCGATATCTGCCTTATGTATAATTGATTCCAATGCAGGCTTATTCTAGCCCTAACTAGGCTGACATATATACAGTTGGTCTATTGATTGCCGGATTTGAGAAAGTTGAAATCACAATTCCCATTTTGAGCGCTTTCAAATTTGCATTTCTTGCTTATTTCTTACTGTATGCTCGCACAATTTATGTGGGAGACGAATTTTGATTGTACTTCAACTACATTGTATAATTGGCTATTAACATTGTGTTTGCATGCGGACTCTAAGGATACAGAGAATTGAATCTTCAAAGGACATTAGATCTATTCGTACCAGACAATAGTATTTAAATTGAACGAGATGATATAAGGCTCATAGTCCTTACATCAAGAACAGTTAGCATAAAAATGGTCGCAATTCTTCTTAAAATGGATAACGGATGCAGCAAGAACATATATAAAAAAATACTGATATGGCACCATCCTTTGGAAGGAACGCGCCGACTTTAATGTCTACATTGATACCGCACTCCTTCCTTAGATATCATCATTTATATGATAGCCATAAATACCTTTTAGAAAATGTAGTTCCGCCGCATTGATGACGCAAGAAGATGACCAGTCATTAAGGTAAGAGGGAATGAAGCCACGCCCCTGTTTTAGATTGTGCCTGTCGTTAGTAGTAATGGGTGGGGCTGGTCGCTATTGTGCTTTTCGTTGGAATGTGGTTTTGACCAATCAAAACGCTCCATTTATAGTAGCTATTGTTTGGAGAACAATGGCGCACAGGGGTACACACATTCTACAGAACAATGACGCACAGAACGCCACGTTTTCTCGATAACAATGACGCACAGCTGCACACGTATTTGAGATCTGCAACACTGTGGAATGTTCTATTATTTTGAATTAGTTAACCCCTAAAAGTTTAAAAGTTGTGTATTTTACGTTTAAATGTAGTGCCGGCGCCCCCCCCCCCCCCCTCCGTGGTTATCTACCGTTGTAAAAATAATAGAGTTTGATGAGTGATAATAGTAAAATAGTAGAGAGTGGTATTGATAATAGTAAAATAAGTTTGGTGGTCTGATAATGGAGGTCGTAGGAGGATGAGGAGGAGGAGGAGTTCGAGGATGAATGCAATGCCGGCCGGCCAGTCTTTGCCCGGCACTGTTCTCTGCGCGTATTTGTGCTTTTATAAAGAAAACGTATAGAGATTTTAATAGAATAATTTTTAAAAACATTTTATATTAACGAGGAGTAAATTGCGTTAAAGACATAACAAAATGGCAGATAATTTAAGTACCGATATTAAAGAATGCGAAGATGCTGTTAATGTGATTTTGCAGCTGATGCGTGACTCTGATGCGGCAAGATTAAATGTGGATCTATCCAATTCACCTGATGAAGATGTGGATCACTTTTTAAATCTGGGTTCTATGTTGTATGAACCCAACTTTTCAATTCTGCACGTATCTGATGAACATAACGACGTAGCATTACGCGAAGTCATTCCTGAACTGTCTGATCCCGATGCTGATTTTTTCAATTATTTGGACGATTTATACGATTATGATGTAATCATACCTGAGCAACCTGCTTCTATCGATGATCAAACCATATATACTATAACTGAACAATCTATTCCTGATCTGAGTACCGTACCATCATCATTTGTTAATTACCCTCATAACGAATGTGACGTAATTGATTCTAATTATTCGACCGATGTACGTGATGGACACGATCTAAATTTAATTGACGTTGTGGCTTTCGCTAATGACCTATCTCAGGATTTGGTATGCCTTCATAATGATTACGATGTAAATTTGTTCGATGATGCATCCCTTCTTGACTTTCTTGTGCCTTCATCTAATGACCTATCTCAGGATTTAGCATGCCTTCCTAATGATTCCGACCTAAATTTATTTGATAACGCGCCAGTTCCTGTACATATTGTGTTTTCATCTAATGACATATCACTGGATTTAGCATGCCTTCCTAATGATTACGACCTAAGTTTATTTGATAATGCACCAGTTCCTGTACGTATTGAGCCTTCTACTAATGACATATCACTGGATTTAGCATGCCTTCCTAATGATTCCAACTTAAATCTATTTGATGCCATGCCAGTTCCAGACTTTATTGTGCCTTCTGCTAATGACATATCGCTGGATTTATCATGTCTTCCTAACGAATCAGACCTAAATGTACGTGATGATGTATCGGTCTGTATCATGCCTACGGCTAATGACTTATCTCTGGATATAGCATACCTTCCTAACGATTCCACTTATCGCATCGATGATCCTACTCATCAAACTCTTATTGACACGTGTGCAAATCTTTCGACAGATAAAATTAGTCTCATCACTGATGAAATCAGTGGATGTATATCAGAAAATATAGTGCTTACAGATGATCTACTTAATCATTATTTGCAATGCGTTCACCGCGAGCATGCACAAATCAGAGGGTCGGTAGTTGATTATACCGACTATATATCTGTGGAGACTGTTCGCAAATACTGCAGTACAAAGTTTCATCTCGAAGGTACTGAATATGATGTATCTTTTAAAAGTTATCCTATAGCCGATACATCACTTTCTCATTCTGAGTTCGTGTCAGGTGTCTTTCAATCTTTGCTCAATACGTATAGCGAATATAGTAATGTTCAGCCGAATGATCATGTGAGAATCGAGTTGATTCACCCATCTTTGGAAATGCCAATAGCGATGGATTTTAGGCTATGGAATGAAATTACACCTGACATAATTTTAGAATCAGTGGAAAAAGTCATTCAGTCAAATACTGATTGTAGGTTATCAGAGGGTTTTGAATTTCTCGTTTTTCGTGTAGAGGACTAAAACTCAGGTGGGCGAAATGATACTCTCATAGGTGCGAGCGATTCTAGACATTTAAATTTATTAAATTTACATTCATCTGATTTAGAGGCGTACATGCGTATAAAAAATGTATTATACCTGTATGCGTCGAATATCCATTCTGTTTCCCGGCAGGAATATTTTTAGGAATCAAATTTATTGAGAAAATGAAGAAATTAATCTCTACAAATGAATGGCAAAATTTTAGACGTAATAAAACATATTTGATGCATATGGCGCGTGAATATCATACAGCTGGTAGTATTCCTGTACGCGAAATTAATAGTACTGATTGGAACAAATTTCAGGAACATTTTCGCAATCAATTTTCTATTCAAGTCCACTCAGAGTAAACGCATGAATGCCTATTCGGTTGCGCTTCCCCGAGTTTACCACTCATAAATCTTATGCATTCAGAACGTGATAATCATATATCCTTAATCACGTCTGTGGCTGCATTTCTTCTGGTACGTAATTACTGTACGCGGTGTAATGCGTCATTCTCTAATGATCACTCATGCTCTGCGCGCTGTCGTAGTTGTCAGACACCTTATTTTGATAAAGGATCTTGCACTTCTACAGACGCTATGCATAAGATAATGTGTACTGATTGTCATCGTAAGTTTTATAACCGTCAATGTATGTTGGACCACCTCTCTAATGGTACCTGCGAAATGGTTACAGCGTGCCCCCACTGTTTCAGTCGCATATGTAAAGATGATGATGAACACGTATGCGGTATGATAAAATGTCACGCGTGTAAAGAAAAGTATGTTATTACTGAAAATCATACATGTTATCGTAAAGTAATTGAAGAACCTATTATGTCATTATCCCATGCATGCTCTATGCGTACGAATGCCGACAATTGTAGTTACGAATGTTGTCAAAAATACATCATTTACGATACAGAAACATATTTATCACCTATCGACAGTAGCAATACTAATATTCTAGCTGAGCATAAAGTCAATCTCGTGGTTGCCAACATATGTTGCGATGCGTGCCTCGAGCAACCGCTTGAAGACGATTGCTCTAGATGTCATCGAGGCACGAATTATGGATATGTTCGCTTTCACGGTTTAGACGCGGTGGATCAGTTCGTTAGATGGATGACACGTGTTACGGCTGCGAGTGACGGTAACAAAATCGCTAGAAAATATGTTTTCTCTGACTACTTGGTGATCACTCACAACGCTCGTGCCTATGATTCCCTTTTACTCCTTCAATGCATTTGCAAAACCACTAATCCGCATCTTAAACCTACAAATATTATCATGCGCGGTCGTTCAGTTCTCTCATTTGACGTAGGTACTATTCGGTTTATTGATTCAATTAACTTTTTTCCCCTTTCATTATGTAAGGTTGGCGATACTTTTAATCTTTCTGTTCGAAAGGGGACATTTCCCCATCAGCTCAACACGCCTCAGTATTGGGGTACGGTAATACCATTTCCCGAGAGGGAGATATTCTGTCCACAAAATATGAATGTGAATGAATTAATCGAATTTGATCGATGGTACAACTACCAGATATCTAGACACGAGTGCTACGATGTCGATAAAAATCTCATCGAATATTGTAATGATGACGTAACTGTCTTACGTTTAGCCATATCTAGATTTAAGACTTTATTTTCTGAATCGACCGATGGCCAAAACCCATTTGTGACAGGGATAACGCTAGTGTGAGCGTGTAATGCGCTTTATGGCTTCGACCTGAGAGCGTACAGACTTTACCTGATTTCTCACTAAGAGCAAAACGTGCTTATAGTGTTTTGGGTGTAGAATGTATGGAATGGGTCAGTCAATGCGAGGGTAGCCACTTCGCGCATGCGCTAAATGGCAGTGAACAGAAAATATGCCGACATTATGTAGATGGAATTGATGTATCTGAAAATATTCTTTACGAGTTCTTAGGTTGTAAATTCCACGGACACATGTTGTGGTGATAAGTGTGATACGACATATACACCATATGGCGATCAGACATATGAAGAAGCATATTCCGCGCTTCAATGTCGCATTTCTTTATTTGAATCGCATGGATATACGGTGAGAATTATGTGGGAATGCGACTTTAAGAAACAAGTCACTGATTCCTCCGAGCTAAATGATTGTATCACTGAATTGGACTTAGCACACCCATTATCACCACGTGATGCGCTATTCGGTGGCCGTACATCCGCGATTCGTTTATTTATGGAAGCGGATGAGCATACCACACTCGAATATTTAGACTGTGTTTCCATGTATCCTTCAGTGATGAAACAATGTTGTTTTCCAGAAGGGTCATATATGGTTCTAAGAGGCGATGACTTGAGTGATAAGACGGTGCATGACTTCTTTGGTCTTATTAAATGCAACGTCCTTTCGCCTCGTTATTTGTTTGTACTATGCGACGAATGCACAAAAATTGAACAATCTTCTGTATGCGAACATACGGAAGAACAGCGCAGTTTATGCGGAACATGGACCACTCCAGAGTTACAGCTAGCTATACACAACGGTTATGTCATTAAAAAATGTATGAAGTATGGCATTATCATGCGTCATCGCAATATGAGCCGCATGGCGACGATGGGTTATTTTCAGAATACATTAACCGTTTTCTGAAAATTAAACAGGAAAGTAGCAGTTATCCTGATTGTGATGGTAGTGGGAGTGAAAAGGCGAATTACATGGCTGACTATTATACACATGAAGGAATACAGATTGACACTGCCAAAATATCATATAACCCGGGTTTATGCTTTGTCACTAAATCCTGTTTGAATATTTTGTGGGGACGATTTTCTCTTCGTGATCATAAAAAGAATAGCATGATATCAACACGTAAAGGTCTACTCTCCCTTCTGAATGATAAAAGTAAAACTGTAGGCTCAATTACATTCCTGAACGATAGTCTTCTAATGGCCTCCTATTCGGTCAATGATGAGTACGTTCAGTCATCATTAAATACCAACTGTATTCTTGCATCTTTCGTGACAGCCTATGGCCGAATAAAACTGTACAAAGTCTTGTCCTTACTCGGACGCTGCGTAGCCTATCACGATACGGATTCGGTGGTATTTAGTACACGTGAAGATGAGCCGACCATTCAAGAACGAAGTGGATATCCAGGTTCCTGGACGAGTGAAATCCCCTCCAATTATGAATTAACAAGTTTTTGCGCACTTGGTCCAAAAAACTATAGTTATGAAATGAAGCGTCGAGGTGATCCATCGATCGTTAAACAGGTGATGAAGGTTAAAGGTTTAATGCTCGGTACCCAACAATCAAAACAAGTTAATTTTGATACAATGAAAAAATCCATTGAACAAATTATAAACGATGGTGGAATTACGGATAGTAATTGTGTACTATTAAGCTATCCATCAAAGATCACACACACCGATCATTTTAGAATTCTTTCAGTAAATAGCAGTAAGATTTTCAGACCCGTCTTTTAAAAAACGTATTTTGAAACTGGGAGATTTATCATCAGTACACTAGCGTAATATAAATAGCAACAGTGCACTTTTTTTCAGTCAGTACATAAACAATGTCGGTGTTATCCATGTCCACCGAAGCCGCACTATCTGCTCATGCTATGATAACAAATATTGCTAGACTGTGTAACGCTGATAAGGATAGGATGGGTACGTTGATTATGAGGAGCATGCAGTTCACTTTAAGAGATGACAAAATTAATGCTGGAAGAATTATACTCATGTCTGAAATTAGCAAGGGTTTATTAACCGAATATGGGATAGACATAGTGCATTGGGTTCGCATATTATTGCTGCGAAGCTACATTAATCGATGTCTTTCTCATTCATAACTTATGCTTAGTTATTGCACGCATTACAAGCCTTATATTACCACAAAAATATTATGACTGAAAGTTGTTGTCATCTGCCATGAACTTACAGTCAGATAGTTTTCAAAATATTTTGTGCATCCAGCGATAATATGCATCGACTTTAGTGTATCGAGTCTCTCAGCCGTGTAATGGTTAAAAGTTGGTCGTGCGCGTTATTGCTCATAAAGTGTGCGACGGTAGAAGATGGTGTCTTGTACTGCGTGAATATGTACATTATTGATCGAACAAATGCGCTCCATAAATTCAAATTAAGCGCGTCTATGTACGTCATTGTAATGCACGTGCTCCTCTGTACGCCATTGTATGCATGGTATTTACACCAGATGTCGTTCAATCTCTGTGCGGCTGTTCATTATTGTTACTAATGATATATAAATGCATCAGTTTCACGCTATGATTATTCATTCTCCACGATGTCGTCTGATCCTTGCTTTAAATATTTAAATCGCTCGGCGTTTTGATGTGATCTTGGTAATTCGCCTAAAATGTGAACAATACGTTTTGGCGAAAAGTGGTGTATCGATCTACGGCAGTTTCATCCTGATGGTTATCCCACTAAATGTGGTTTATATCTCAGCGTAGCCGCGTTTAAACAGCTGTTACAGATCATACCCGATCTTGAAGACACAGTAAAACGTACGCGCAAAAAAGAAGGCATACTATTTACATATTCTTTGGACAATTCTGTTCGTATTTCTATCTGTGACGAATTTCTGTGTATTGACATACGCTATTTTTCCTGCTCTGATGCAGAACCACGTGCCACCCGTTGCGGATTATACCTGCAAGACAACGAGTGGGAATTATTGAAACAGAACTCGAGTAATTTGCTGGCAGCATTACCTAACTTTTACGCACCACCCTACGTGAGCGATGACGAGTTGTTTAGCACGATACCTCAGTGCTTTTACGGTGTGAAAAAGCGAGAACATAAATAACATTCCAACCACTAGTGATTCCACAGAGATGTCTAATCATGATACGCTTACTACGGACGCTATATACCTCGATGAGGTTTTAAGCGATGACGAACTAAATCTCGTCGATGACGATACCGTCAAATTGTATCACTGTTGTAAAACTATGGGGCATCCACACCATTATTGCCCTACGGATGATGTGCAAATGATTAGTCAGAAATTATTCGCATCCATGCTGTGTGAAAAGATACATTCGTTGGTTGTGTGAGATTGTTACGGATGTCTAGTAAATCATCCGAGTCAACGTGAACATTCATGTTTAGGGATTGATGTTGACCTTAATCTAATTGACAATTTTGAACTGTATAACGAGGCAGCATTATTAGAAATGGACGAAGACGAATATTGTGCTCAACTATCCTGCCATTACTATATATGCGAACATTGTACTGATCTGTACCGTATGTGTATGACGGAATGGTATAGGTACATTGTGGATGTAATATATGAAAAACAGATGTTGTCGCCATAACTATAATTAATATTAATTTATTTAGTTTTATTTAAAATTAACCGTGTTTTAAGTACTAAAACACGCGGATAATTTTTAATAAAATCAAATACGTATTTTATTTTATTTTTAAAAATAACATAATTAATTGTTTTATTTTGGCAATCGTAGCTTTGTAAAATATGTTGTATTTGTTGTGTTTTTTCGTATCTTTGTAACGATATGTATTATTGATGTCTGTATTAAAAAAAAAGTTCTAAAATCGGAGTTCGCTTGTGCAGTACTAGCACCTAGCTCTCTATCTCTTTATCTGTCGCTAGCGACTCGCTATTCACTCCCCCCGCCTCCTCCGCATGCGTTGGTATGCCCGCTTTTCACTTGACAGAGGCACTTGATGGTGCATGCCATCGCTATTCTTTAGAGAAGAATGGTTCAGGTGAATGAATGGTAGAGTGAGCTGAATAGCGCATACTTAAATAAAACACCGTTAGACGGTTTTTGTTCAATTTCATGGCAAAATATTCACTGAATATTGTGTTTATTTTTGTATCTATTTAAAGATGTTATGGATTCGTCGCACAAGTATCTGATGTCATAATCATACACTTAAATGTTCATAGCATTTCTGCTCCGTAGCATGTATATGACGACACAATTCTTAAACGTACATAGCATTTCTCCTACATCACCAGTATCTGACGTCACAATCATAGCATTTCTCCTAATTTTATGATACAATTTTTAAATGGACATAGCATTCCTCCTACGTCTCGAGTATCCGAGGTCGCAATCATAGTATTTCTTCTAATTTACATAGCAATTCTTATATGTACACAGTATTTCACCTAGGAGTATCTGACGTCGCAATCATAGCATTTCTCATAATCTTATGTCACAATTCTTAAATGGACATTACGAGTATCTGACGTTGCAATCGTAGCATTTCTCCTAATTTACAGGACATTCTTAAATGGACATAGCATTTCTCTTACGTCACGAGTATCCCATGTCACAATTCGTAATGTTCACTAACCAGTAAGCATTGATAAGGTTTTCGCAGAAGAGTAACTACATATTACATCGTAGTGACGGTTCACACGCATCTACGTACGCCTAATGTATATATATATATATATATATATATATATATATATATATATATATATATATATATATATATATATATATATATATATATATATATATATATATATATATATATATATATATATATATATATATATATATATATATATATATATATATATAAATATATATATATGCGCATGAGCGTATACCTTCTTAGTCGTATGTGGACACACATGTGACGACGCAATGGCATCAACGCTTGACTGCAATACGTTGTTACGTCACCCATTTACTATCATTGTCTGCGGTCTAACACAGTGCGGTAAAACTGAGATGATAAAAGCACTAATAAGAGATCCCTATGCCATTACTCCTCCTCCACAGAGGATTGTGTACTGCTACGGTGCGTGGCAAGATGGGTATAACGATTTGGCAAAAGAAGTTGAATTTAAAGAGGGTGTGAATGTTGAACTAGACAGAAGTTGCAGAACATTGGTGATGCTCGACGATTTGATGAATAAATGTGACGAGAATGTAGCTGACCTATTTACAAAACGTTCTCACCATGAGAATTGTAGCGTAATATTTGTCGCACAAAATCTGTTTCACAAGTCTCGCAATCAACGCGACTTATCAGTTAACTGTCACTACATGGTATTGTTTAAGAATCCATGTGATGCGTCATCCATTCGTTCTTTATCTAATCAGATGTACCCAGGCAATACAAAGTATTTGATCGAATCATATAAGGACGCTACACGCGAACCTCACTCATATCTACTCCTAGATTTGAAACAGACGACACATGACAATATCAGACTCCGTTCATCTGTTCATCCGAAGGAGGGGGTGCTACGTTTACATACCTAAGAAAAATGGCATCACGTAAAACGGAACGCCATTTACCTATGCTGCAATATTTGGCTAAACTAAAGCCTTCAATCAGAAATGATGTAATCAAACAGTGTTCGAACGAATTGGTGGATGTACTATGCGATTCATGCCTAAATGTATTACGTGGGAATGTTCATCTCACTAAAATACGATACAAGCAGCTGAGTAAATACAAAGCGAAAATGCAAACGCTGACTAGTCGCGGTGTGCCATATGCACGTAAAAGAAAATTTCTACAAACAGGCAGATTTTTAGGCGCCTTATTACCAGCGGTGATCGTTACGCTAGCGCCATTAATTGGTAAACTGTTCACGTGAAAAGATGGAACATACACGTAAAATGGCACTAGTTCCTCACAGATTGATAGGTAATTTAAATGAACAGAGTAAAATATCATTGCTACAGACAGATCCATCGATACGTAAAGCTATTAGTCTCGACAATGAGATACCCAATATATTAACCAGACACGATCTGACTGAAAATGAAAAAGCAAAATCATATTCGCAAGATTTGGATAAGTATAGGCATTACTATCAGCAAATGCAAGGACAACAACAACAATATCAACCGTTACTTCTACAGCCCATAACTAACTACGATGCACTAGGGCAAGAGAAAACGATGAGACAGATATATAATGGTGCAGAAAAGGATGTTAGCGCCAGTGAATACACGTCTACGCCCGTGAGCAAAAGAATACGTAGAAAGAGTTCTCTAGCGGACATCAGGAAGAAAAGGCGGCATTCAATTCCGGTGTGGGTAAATTTAGATAAGTCATGAATGATGCTAAATTGGCGAAAGTATATTTCGATCCAAAACATTACGTGTCTTTTGGTGGGAAGGAAAAGCTATATAATGCGTTCAAAGGGAAAATACCTCGCAACTACATCGATAAATGGTTAAAACACCAAGAAGTATATACCCTACACAGACCGCGGAGAACAAAGTTTGACAGGCAAAAAATAAGAGTTTCAGCCGTTGATGAACTATGGCAGGCAGATCTATGCTCGATGGGCATGCTGGCAAAAGAGAACAACAATGTGTTATATTTGCTATGCGTAGTTGATGCCCTTTCAAAATATGCATTGGTGGAATGCCTGTTTAGTAAAACGTCGTCAGCAGTCAAGAAAGGGTTAGAATCAATATTGGAGTGTACTGAGCGTCGCCCACACGCTATTCGAACAGACAAAGGGGGTGAGTTCGTAAACCGTGTAATGAAAAGATATTTGAACGATAATGGAATACATTTCAACACTTCTCAAAATGAAACGTAAGCGGCAATGGTAGAGCGTTTTCAACGCACACTGAAGTGTCGAATATACAGATACATGACACATAAAAATACACGAAAGTATATCGATGTATTACCCAGTTTAGTCACAGTGTACAATAACACAACACATTCCAGTACACGCATGGCTCCTACCGAATTCCACCGTAGTACGGAGTTAATCGCATGGAGAAATATATATGGAAAGAAGACGAAGAAGCGTTCCAAATTTAAAAACAGCCCTACTCAAGGCGACCATGTTAGAATATCACAAGCAAAAATGCCATTTGAAAAAGCATATCGCGGGCAATGGAGTTGCGAATTGGTTAAGGTGCATGAGGTGCTTACAGACAAATATCCATACTTATATAAATTAGAAGACTATGAAGGTGACCCGATTATTGGTACTTTTTATCGTGATGAGATACAGCAAGTGATAGAAGAAAATGATAAAGAGTATGGCGTGGAAAAAATACTTAAAAGTAGAAAAAATTAAAAGGGACAACGCGAGTATCTGGTAAAGTGGCTCGGTTACCCGGCTAAGTTTAACACGTGGGTTAATGAACTAAGTACTATACATCATTGACAATGGATGAATATATGGAGAGAAGATCGGATCAGAGCATGTGGCGAATGCTGAGTTCGCGAGTACCGAAAGAAGAAATAGTATACTTAGCTCAAATTATAATAATTTATATCGTAAGCATTACGTGTATCGTGAATCTGAGTATACAAAATGGGCAATCAGGCATATGGATATCGCTTTTGAGTGGATGTCTAGGGTATATATTGCCTAGTCCGCGCATAAAGACGTCCATACATCATTCAACTCAGAATGAATGAGGATCAGTTTTACATAACGCTTCCGAGCAATAATAGTACCCAGTTCTTTCCATACAATAAGATATCAGAGTTTCGAACACGTCTGCAAACTCCATTAACATTAGATGGCGAATGGGAAGTGGGCCTCTCGAGTGTGTTATATCTGAGGAGTTGGCTTACTATTGCGGAGGAAAGTTTTGTACAAATATATGCGTTTACTAAGAAGACGATAAAGAAGAAGAAGAGGAAGAAGAAGAAGAAGAAAGATAGCGTTGCGTCAGAAGAAATTAGCAAATATGTCACCAGTACGTCAGAAATAGACAAGACATCGGCTTTTCCACTAGTTTTAAAAGATGGTTTCGGTAATCTACGTCCTGCCGATCGGGGAAAACGGTCACGAAATGCTCGGGGAAAAGATGCGCGAAATGATCAAACAAATAATAATGGTAAAAAACGTTCATGTAGAAGCGAAAATTATTATTATGTGCAAACAGAAGCTCCATTTATCAATGTACCGAAAGGGTACTATGCCGTAAAAAATATGGTAGACTATCTAAATGGCCAGATAGAGAGCAACACAAGATTTAGACACAAAAAAATATTTTTCAATTTTTACTTGCATCGCGCGATTCTAGTTTCTCTCACAGTTAAAGATAATTACGCTATACGTTTAGGTAGAGATGTAGCAAATTTAATCGGATTCGAAGGAGGAAAAATACATATGGGACCTATAGACTTTAAAGAATCATTTCGTTCAAATCGTGAGGGTGGTCCTACGACCGCGTATATATACTGCGACGTAGTCTCACACAGCGTGGTAGGCAATACTTCCGCACCGCTACTCAGAGTGATAACCGTTTCTAGTACAGATGGAGGAAAAGATATATGTCAGTGGACGTTTCCTGATATTCAATACCGTACTGTGTCAAAGAACTACATCGATACTATTGGAATACTTATAACGGATAGAACTGGGGCCAATGTCCCATTCAAGGACGGAGCATCGCCGAGTGTACTCTGTTTGCATTTCAGATGACGACGACAACGATAATGAGAGGGACGTTAAGAGGGATGATTAGAGGAAGAACGAACGCACCAGCGCTGGCTCGTTACTACGCGAGTCAAGCGGGTCATGGACGTATTCCAGTTTTTGTAGGCGCGCGATACCAATCAGGACATGGACTCGGTAATATCTTAGGTGGTCTATTACGTTCAGCAATACCTTTCACAAAAAATGTGGCTAAATCTGTAGGTAAACAAGCTCTTAGTGCTGGAATCGGACTAGCTGAGGACGTAATAGCTAGAAAAAATGTTAAAACGGCATTAAAATCGAGAGCACATGGTGTTGCCAGGTCTTTGATACGGAAGCTGTAACAGCGGTGCGAGGTGGTTTAAGACCACCTCAACCTAAATGTAAAAAGAGGAATAATACACGTAATGCTCAGTCAATGTGTGCGATACCAAAGAGGAAGGGTCGCAATAGACGTCAGAGAAAACAAGCTGATATCTTTAATTAACAAACAACATGGAACTTAATCAGATCTGCGAGTGCTCGAAGAGCGAATTAGACATTTTTCAGACGCGTCCCATAGTGACGACATTGGAGTCTGCAAAATGGGAACTGTTTCAGCCTGTATCTAGTTTATCAGATAGTGAACCAATCGAGTTTTGCGTCAGTGGGTCTGCCGATAGATATTTAGATCTTACGCAATCTTATCTTTCGATTAAAGTTAAGCTAGTAAAGCTAGATTGAAATGGTGATGAAAAGACACTCGAGGCGAATGACCTGATAGCTCCTGCGAATAATCTTTTGCATACGATGTTCTCACAAGTGGATGGTTTTTGTAATGGAAAGCGTGTCAGCGACTCGAGCGAAAATTATGCTTACTGCTCATACATCAAGACGTTACTAAATTATGGCAGTGATGCCGCATCATCGCATCTACAACTTGCTGGATGGAAAATAGATGATGCCGGCGAATTTGATAATATCGCCGATACTAACTTAGGTTTTCAAGCACGTAGAAGAATGATGGAGCAGAGTAAAACAGTGCAATTAATAGGCCGCATACACAGCGATATGTTTCGGCAGGACCGATTCCTGCTCGGTTCCGTTGATTTAAGAGTACGCCTACAGAGGAGTAAAGATGCGTTCACCATTATGGCCGTGGAAGGAGTGAGGCCTAAATTGAAAATATTGTCAGCTAACTTATTTGTACGCAAAGTTATCCCATCATCAGATCTGCTAGTGGCGCACGCCGTTACTCTGAGACAGTCAAGCGCGAAATATCCTATTCGCAGGGTAGTGTGTAAGACTTTTACAGCACCTAGCAGTGTTATGAGCATCGATAGAGATAATATATTTATTGGTCAGCTACCTACTAGAGTATTATTCGCTTTTGTACCTAATGATGCCTATAATGGAGTGGTACATAAAAATCTGTTCAAGTTTGATAACAATAACACTACCTACGCTACATGTTATATAAATGGAGAAGAGGTTACAACATCGCCTATACGTCCTTCGTTTAGTGACGACATTTACTCGGACACTTATTTCTCACTATTCAGCGGTACTGGGGCGTTATTCAAAGACCGTGGCTACCTGATAAATAAGACTCAGTTCAGACATGGAACCACATTGTTCGCATGGGATTTTATGCCAGATCTAGCTGATTCAGAGCATCGCTACCCTACACGCACTGGTTCGTTAAGAGTGGTCTTCCATTTTGCTCAAGCACTTGCCGCTACATCCAATGTAATTTGCTATGCTGAATTTGATAATACAATAGAAATTGGATCAGACTTTAACGTATTAACAGATTATTAACAAATATGTTGAATACATTTGAAATAGAGGATCTATTATTCGGCGACAATAAAACATGTGAACACTTTCTAGGTGTTTGTCCAATTGACAATGTACCCGCACATATTAAATATCTCCCGGCCTCATTAGTAATAAACACGCATCCCAGTAATAAATCCGGACAACATTGGGTGGCGGTTTATTACAGTAGAAATGGAAATGCTGAATACTTTGATCCATATGGAAGACGCCCTTCTGACGGAAGAATGATATCAAATGTACAAAATGGACACCGCGCGCGTGTTTATTATTACAACAATGTACATGTTCAACCAGCCGTGATGACAACTTGTGGATATTATTGCATATATTTCTTATACCATCGTTCGAGGGGTGTACAAATGAAACACATATTATGGGCCTAAGAAACAGAGACAAAAATGATGCGATAGTGAGACGTCTGACGCGCAGGATTATGAATAAACAGAAAAAATTATCATATGTAATGTATATTTATTTATGTACTATGTTTTCTTTTTAATTATCGTGAATAAATGTCGCCAATATTTATCATAAGAAAAATGCACGTGTCAATAAAAAATACATTTATTTTGTAAAAATATGTTATTATTTCTTCGTGTTCCCTTCTCACCCTTCACCCATCCCCAATTATCGCTATTTTGGAAAATAAATGTTAATGGTACACTAGGCACGCGAGGCATACCACAATGATCCAAAGATCCGTAATTAATCGTATTCACATCGTGACAATGACAAAATGCTGACATATTTGAATACACAGGAAACCATATGATGTGCTCTGTAATTGAACCCTGCGTATCAATTCCAATTTTCTATAACTGGAATGTCATTTAAACATGGTGCGATAGTAATGTTTTGTAAACCGATGATGTTAAGCGGTGGAGAAAAAACACGTGACCGAAATAAGGGTGTGTTCAGATTGGAAAGATAGTTTTCCTGACAGCTCATATTTTAGCTATAAAAGCGAAATGCGCATGACTAGTAAGGCATACAGCTTTTTGAATTTGCCAAAACACGTAAAATGGAATCTCAATTACGCGATCGATGGAGAATGATAAGTTCTATGCCTATTAATTGCGGATGCATCGAATGGAACCAATATAAAGAGGTTGCAGTACGGCAACCATTTGCAATGTCATTGCGTGAAATCTGTAACCGCTGGAGAGAATATCTAGCGGATCCGAACGAACGCAATTACAACAAATGGTTGGTTGCATACGAAGTTCCTACTTCGTAATGATTGTTGTATGTGCATGTGGTGCAAACAAAACAGAAGTTATCGTTTGCATTAATTGAGATAAAGATATTTACGTTAGCATAAAATAAATTAAAAAATAGGCCTCTTTTTTAAGGGGCGACCAAAAACCAAAATTATGTTACATACAGCCACACACAAACGGGTGCATAAAAAAGATGCACACACGCACGCACGACGTACACGCATAGGGGACAGGGAACACCGGTGACAAGGGGCATCCGCGTAGAACCACGCACGCGTCATCACGTGCGTATCGTAACACACGTGAGGGTATGCGCAGTACGTGCGTGTGTTGGTGCATCAGGTGCGTGTGTGTGGGTACGTATGCGAAAAACATAGGACACCCTTGTGGATGATGGATCAGTAACAGATTTCCAACGATACAAACGCATTCAACCACATATTCCACCATGGACGAAGCCTTTCGTCGTGGTACATACCAACGACATTATTAGTTCGCGAGGAAACAGGCATTGACAACATCTAACATCGCATGACCTTAAAGCGAATGAAGCGGACATGTTTAATGGTAATATGAGTAATGCGCGAACACACCATAAATATGCATAAAGCACTCGCGCACCAAAACGTGATATTCTAATAATTGCCCAAGGGAATTAGTACATATGTTCACTCGGCTAAGAACTAGGAAACGATACGAAATTGTATCCAGAGTACAAAGCTGTATGCATTCGCAACTACAAAGTAAAATCTCCTAGCGAGTAGGTGATAATTCAATAGTAATTTTGAATATTTCTAAAAACCACGTAGTACGAAACGTGAGGTACTAACACATTCTTTCATTATTAACACGTGGTATGTTTGTATCTCGATTCAAGCTTGATCTCACGGCTATTCAAAACGTATGGTTAAATCATACGCAACAAATAATCTTTTTTAGCATAAGTACGCTCTACCTACAATTCTATAAACACACTGAATCCTCAGAGATATAATGACCACATTTTAACCATCGTACAACATCTAAAACGATTGACGTTATTGCAAAGTATTTAAAAAACTATTTGTGCGTAATGACGGTTAAAAGTCAATCAACATATTCAACAAAAATAGTTTTCTAATAACATTAGCGACGTCAAATTAATTTCAAAATATTCAACAGTTTTCCTGTATGGTATCGATGAAAATGAGATATATATTCATCGGTGAAAGGTTTAACTTCTTTTTAACCCAGGATACAATCCAATCCATCACCACCAAGTCTTGGTTACCATTTCAACCGAACATACCATTAATACAAGATTATTTTTAATATTTTGTTGCTAATCTGTCTGGTAGCTGTTGCTTACTAAGACAGTAACTGCTTACAGGCTGTCTCTAAATATTCTACATACTAGTTTACTAATAACGTTAGCGACGAAACAGCCAAATTATTTTCAAAATATACAGCAATACCGTAATTCCTCATACATCCTCAACCTCCTCCTCCTCCTACGACCTCCATTATCAGACCACCTCTTAAACTCTATTATTTTACTATTATCAATACCACTCTCTACTATTTTACTATTATCACTCATCAAACTCTATTATTTTTACAACGGTAGATAACCACGCCGGGGGGAGCGCCGCCACTACATTTAAACGTAAAATCCACAACTTTTAAACTTTTAATGGTTAACTAATTCAAAATAATAGAACATTCCACAGTGTTGCAGATCTCAAATACGTGTGCAGCTGTGCGTCATTGTTATCGAGAAACCGTGGCGTTCTGTGCGTCATTGTTCTCTAGAATGTGTGTACCCCTGTGCGCCATTGTTCTCCAAACAATAGCGACTATAAATGGAACGTTTTGATTGGTTAAAACCACATTCCAACGAAAAGAACAATAGCGACCAGCCCCACCCATTACTACTGTCGTTACTCAGAGGAATTGTCTGTGGTCACCGGAATAATATATGTGGTTAATTAGAGGAATCGTCTTTTGTTAATTGAGGGAATCGACTGTTTCTAGTCATGGAAATTTATGATTTATCGTCAGCCACAAGAATCGTCTGTGGTTAATCACGGGAATCGCCTGTGACTAATTGCGAGATTCGTCTGGGAAGGGGTGGGGTTAATCGGGGGGGGGGGGGGGGGGGATTGGCTATGGTTAACCGCTGGAATCACCTGTGGTTAATCGCGGGACTTGTCTGTGGTTAATTCTGGGACTTGTCTATGGTTAATTGCGGGACTTGTCTGTGGTTAATCGCGGGAATTGGCTATGGTTAATCGCCGGACTTGTCTGTGGTTAATTGCTGTAATCGCCTGTGGTTAATCACTGGCATTGCATGTGGTTAGTTGCTGTAATCGTCTGTGGTTAGTCGCTGGAATCGCCTGTGGATAATTGCGCGACTCGTCTGTGGTTAATCACAGGAATTGGCTATGGTTAATCACGGGACTCGTCTGTGGTTAATCACCGTAATCGTCTGTGGTTAATCGCTGGCATCGCATGTGGTTAATCATTGGCATCGCCTGTGGTTAATTGCGGGAATCACCTGTGGTTAATCACTGGAATCGCCTGTGGTTAATTGCGGGAATCGCCTGTGGTTAATCGCGGGACTTGTCTGTGGTTAATCGCGGGACTCATCTGTGGTTAATTGCGGGACTCATCTGTGGTTAATCACGGGAATTGGCTATGGTTAATCACGGGACTTGTCTGTGGTTAATCGCTGTAATTGTCTGTGGTTAATCACTGGCATCGCCTGTGGTTAATTGCTGTAATCGTCTGTGGTTAATCACTGTCATCGCCTGTGGTTAATCACTGGCATCGCCTGTGGTTAATTGCTGTAATCTTCTGTGGTTAATCACTGTTATCGCCTGTGGTTAATCCCGTGAAGCGTCTGTGGTTAATTGCGGGAATCGCCTGTGGTTAATCATTGGAATCGCCTGTGGTTAATTGCTGGAATCGTCTGTGGTTAATCACTGGAATTGCCTGTGGTTAATTGCGGGAATCGCCTGTGGTTAATCACTGGCATCGCCTGTGGTTAATCACTGGCATCGCCTATGGTTAATTGCTGTAATCGTCTGTGGTTAATCACTGGCATCGCCTGTGGTTAATTGCTGGAATCGCCTGTGGCTAATCACTGGAATCGCATGTGGCTAATTGCGGGAATCGCCTGTGGTTAATTGCGCGACTCATCTGTGGTTAAGCGCGGGACTCGTCTGTGGTTAATCACGAGAATCGTCTGTGGTTAATCACTGGAATCGCCTGTGGTTAATTGCTGGAATCGACGGTGGTTAATCACGGGACTTGTCTGTGGTTAATCACGGGACACATCTGTGGTTAATCGCAGGAGTCGTCTGTGGTTAATCATTAAAATCGACGGTGGTTAATTGCAGGACTCGTCTGTAGTTAATCGAGGGAATTGGCTATGGTTAATTGCGGGAATCGCAGGAATCGCAGGAAACATGGGAATCACATGTGGTTAATTGCAGAAATCGCCTGTTGTTAATCGCGGGAATCGCATGTGGTTAATCGTGGGAATTGGCTATGGTTAATTGCAGGAATTGGCTATTGCATATGGTGCAATCACTTTTATAAGATGTAAAGAAACTAGGTTACAGCACGGAAATGTGGAATGTGGAATGTGATCGTGAGATCATATTGTTGATCTATGAATACATGACTGAAATGTTGGTTGTATATGATGCAATAAGTAGGAGGTTGAGTATACAGGTAATCCAGGGAGTAGGGCATGATGAATCAATTATCTTTTGTTATTTTATGAATTTAATAAAATGTAATATAACGTATGCAAAGGCATAGCAACACAATATGTGGTGATACATGTAACATTATTAGTCTTGCCACGAAGTGTCACCTGACATTTGCAATAACAATGTCTGTATGTGAGTATGTGTGCGTGCATGCACGCGCTCATGTGCGTGTCCATAAATGTGCACTACCCCGCTAGAACTCTACTGCGTTCTACTGATGGGATCCTGACCAGAACTGGGTGGCAATATTGTGCTTCAGATTGCGAATGAGTATATAGATTTTAGACTCAAAACTTCAAAGATTAATGACAGTGTAAATGTAAAGTGGTCTTACACAATGTTTCAAGTCCTACTAAAGGAATCCTGGCCAAATCTGGGATGATGTTTGAACATGGATTCCGGAAAAAAACGTCATTGCTGTAGAGTCGAACGTTCTACGGTCGAGCTCACTGCAAATGGTTGGAGGGCGAAATCAGGAATTCTCGGGGAAACGATGTTTCCAAACAATGTTCTTTTAAAATTCTACATATGGCTCTGATTTGTCTTTATCTACCTGATTTGTTCATGAATTATTTCGACAATTCACAATTACTATGTATTATTGGTATTGGTCTGGTATCAGAGTGGGTGGGGGGGGGGTGATCTGGGATAACTCTCTCTCTCTCTCTCTCTCTCTCTCTCTCTCTCTCTCTCTCTCTCTCTCTCTCTCTCTCTCTCTCTCTCACCTTATATAATGACAGGACAGCTTGTTTAATGTCATTAACATTAACTCCATCAGTAATAGGAGGAAACTCTTCTTTGTCCGGTTCATTGATAACAGAGTGAACATCATCAAAAGTGAACTTGCAACATGAACGAACAATCGTACGGCCAAACCGTTCGTCTATTATCTGCAAAAATAGAAGAATAAAAGGTAGACCTGGAACATGCACACACATTAGAAGACAGTATCTCTAAAACTGCCAATGTTGAACAACGTGACATTTTAAGAATTCTATGTTCTGCTCATTAAAATAATTCAGCTCTAATATGTATTCCACACAAGATGTAATAATAGGGCATAGACAAGGGGCGTTTTAGGTATTAACACAACAAATGATCATGAATGTAACAGGGTCACTTCATACTATCATAATAATGCAACAATAAATATAAACGCAATTGAATCATAAATATAAAAATATAACGTTTCTCATAACATTTTTAAGCCGACGAGAACAATTTCCAGCTACAATGAGTGCAACATATATGTACATTGTGATGATTCAGGTTCTCATAAACTAAGACGTGTCTATGACAGCAACAGTTCGCTTTCAAATTAATTTCACATTTTTAAACATGATTTGTATTAAATTGTAAATTCACCAAAAATACATTCAAATGATTACTGGCAGACGTTTGCCACTTTCGCGATGGACCTATAGTATTTGAGTGTGATAATAGGTTACATATTCCGATTCTAACGCGATATACTTGAGTGGCAAATCATATCTCTTGATCAGCTTTGAATTCTGTCATTACTAGTATTACAACCAAACAAACATGGCTCACATACATATTAATCAAACATTTGAAGTATCTACGAATTACCTCTCCTTTTTCTGATAGCTTCCATATGACAGATAATGCCAGTCTGGGAATGCCTGGATTCAGACTACACAAATCCTCACGTAGAATCTGGGGAAGCATCGGGATCTGATTACCAATTAAATAAACACAGTTGGCCCTTTTCGCGGCTTCCTTGTCAAGCTTCGAGTCCTCAGTTACAAAGTAGCTAACATCAGTAACGTGAAAGCCAATTTCATGCATACCTACATAAGGATTATAACATCATCAATGTATACACAGACTTCATATAGAACTATATAACGGGCATAACATCAGCAGTGTATACACAAACTTCATACAGTCCAGTATACGGAGTGTAGCATCAGCGATGCATACTCAGATCTCTAACATACATAAATAAAAGATTGTAACATCTGCAGTGTATAGACAGACTTCATACAGACTTACATACAGATTGTAACATCAACAATATAAACACATAGGTCTACATACCTACATAAATATTGTATCATCGGCAACGTATACACAACATTCATACAGACCTGCATAAAGATTGCAACATCAACAGTGTATACACATACTTCATACAGACCTACATAAAGAGTGTAACCTCAGCAGTGTATACACATACTTCATACAGACCTACATAACGAGTGTAACATCAGCAGTGTACACATACTTCATACAGACTTACATAACGAGTGTAACATCAGCAATGCATACATACTTCATACAGACCTACATAGCGAGTGTAACATCAGCAATGTATACACATACTTCATACAGACCTACATAGCGAGTGTAGCATCAGCAATGTATACACAGACTGCATACAGACCTACATAACGAGTGTAACAACAGCAGTGAACACATACTTCATACGGACCTACATAGCGAGTGTAACCGCAGCAGTGTACACATACCTCATACAGACCTACATAACGAGTGTAACATCAGCAGTGTACACATACATTCATACAGACCTACATAACCAGTGTAACAGCAGCAGTGTACACATACTTCATACAGACCTAGATAACGAGTGTAGCATCAGCAATGTATACACAGACTGCATACATACCTACATAACGAGTGTAACAGCAGCAGTGTACACATACATTCATACAGACCTACATAACCAGTGTAACAGCAGCAGTGTACACATACTTCATACAGACCTAGATAACGAGTGTAGCATCAGCAATGTATACACAGACTGCATACAGACCTACATAACGAGTGTAACAGCAGCAGTGTACACATACTTCATACAGACCTACATAACAAGTGTAACATCAGCAATGAATACACAGATTT
The DNA here is from genome assembly GCA_034401795.1 of Chaetoderma sp. LZ-2023a. NCBI lineage: Eukaryota > Metazoa > Mollusca > Caudofoveata > Chaetodermatida > Chaetodermatidae > Chaetoderma > Chaetoderma sp. LZ-2023a. The sequence continues at coordinate 93,457,615 of CM067375.1, forward strand.
CATACAGACCTACATAACGAGTGTAGCATCAGCAATGTATACACAGACTTCATACAGACCTACATAACGAGTGTAACATCACCAGTGTATATGGTATACACAAACTTCATAAATACCTACATAAAGATTGTAACATCCGTAGTATATACACATACTTCATACAGACCTGCATAAAGCGTGTAGCATCATAAATGTATACACAGACTTCATACAGACGTACATATTGATTGTAAAATTAACCATGTATGCACATACTTCATACAGACCTACATAAAGAATGAAACATCAGCAGTGTATACACAGACTTCATACAAACCTACATAGAGTGTAACATCAGCAGTGTATACACAGACTTCATACAGACCTACATACATTTTGTAACATCACCAGTGTATATGGTATACACAGACTTCATAAATACCTACATAAAGATTGTAACATCCGTGGTGTATACACAGACTTCAGACAGACCTGCATAAAGCGTGTAACATGAGAAATGTACACACAGACTTCATACAGCCGTACATAAAGATTGTAAAATTAACCATGTATGCACATATTTCATACAGACCTACATAAAGATTGCAACATCAGCAGTTAACACACATTCTTGATACGGACCTACATAAAGAGTGTAACATCAACAATGTATGCACAGACTTCATACAGATCTACATACATATTGTAACATCAGCGGTGTACACACAGACTTCATATATACCTACATAACGAGTCTACCATCAGCAATGTATACACAGACTGCATAGAGACATACATAACGAGTGTAACATCAGCAATGTATACACATACTGCATACAGACTTACATAACGAGTGTAACATCAGCAATGTATACATACTTCATACATACCTACATAGCGAGTGTAGCATCAGCAATGTATACACAGACTGCATACAGACCTACATAACGAGTGTAACAACAGCAGTGAACACATACTTAATACAGACCTACATAGCGAGTGTAACAGCAGCAGTGTACACATACCTCATACAGACCTACATAACGAGTGTAACAGCAGCAGTGTACACATACATCATACAGACCTACATAACCAGTGTAACAGCAGCAGTGTACACATACTTCATACAGACCTAGATAACGATTGTAGCATCAGCAATGTATACACAGACTGCATACAGACCTACATAACGAGTGTAACAGCAGCAGTGTACACATACTTCATACAGACCTACATAACAAGTGTAACATCAGCAATGTATACACAGATTTCATACAGACCTACATAACGAGTGTAACATCAGCAATGTATACACAGACTTCATACAGACCTACATAACGAGTGTAACATCACCAGTGTATATGGTATACACAGACTTCATAAATACCTACAAAAAGATTGTAACATCCGTAGTATATACACAGACTTCATACAGACCTGCATAAAGTGTGTAGCATTAGAAATGTATACACAGACTTCATACAGACGTACATAAAGATTGTAAAATAAACCATGTATGCACATACCTCATACAGAGCTACATAAAGATTGAAACATCAGCAGTGTATACACAGACTTCATACAGACCTACATAGAGTGTAACATCAGCAGTGTATACACAGACTTCATATAGACCTACATAGAGTGTAATATCAGCAGTGTATACACAGACTTCATACAGACATTCATACAGATTGTAACATCACCAGTGTATATGGTATACACAGACTTCATAAATACCTACATAAAGATTGTAACATCCGTAGTGTATACACAGACTTCATACAGACCTGCATAAAGCGTGTAGCATCAGAAATGTATACACAGACTTCATACAGACGTACATAAAGATTGTAAAGTTAACCATGTATGCACATATACACCTGTGCAAAAGTTAAGCACCAGCAAAAACAATAGAACGTAGAAACATGATGGTACAACTAGGCTGCCATACTTTTTGTCCCCGCGTTAGCTGACATAATTCCAAGTACGAAATGCACATGCATGCATGACTTTACGCCGCTTGATGTCCGTGCGTGGCGGGAAACAGCACACGTGTTCAGTTATGTAAAAGTCCAGTTTGAGGTGTAGAACATTAAATACAGATTTAGGCGACAAGATTAGGAATTTTGTGTTCATGACCGTGGTTTATTTGTACAGAGAGAATTAGCTCTTGATTGTGAACCGCTATGGCAAGACGAAGGTTAAGTGATCGTGTGAAATGGCAAATCATAGGCATGCATACCACTGGTATGTCATGCAGAGAGATTGGCAGACAGCTGAACATTAACCATACTGTAATCAGTCGTTTGATTGCAAAACATGGGCAATCTAACGAGGTGAAGGACAGGCCTAGATCTGGAAGACCGAAGAAGACTACTGCCCGTGATGATCGAGCCCTAGTACGCCTTGTTAGGAGATCTCCATTCACCAACAGCAGAGTGCTCAGCCAGCAATGGGAAACGCGCAATAGAGTGTCAATGTCTACCGTCAAAAGGAGACTGTATGCTGCTGGCATGAAAGCTAGGAGACCAGTCAGACGTCCTCTCCTCACTGCACACCACAAAGAGGAGCGTCTGAGGTGGTGCAACGAAAGAAGACACTGGAACATGAGATCCTGGAGACGGGTACACTGGTCCGATGAAAGTCGGTTCCTGCTTCATGCCACAGATGGTGGAACTGGTGTATGGAGGTCCAGACGCACGGCGTACGACCAACGTAACATCATGGAAGAAGTTCCATTTGGTGTAGGTTCCGTTATGATATGGGGGTGCATCTCATTTGATTGTAAGCTGGATCTGTTGACTGTACCTGGAACACTAAATGGACAAAGATATCAAGATTCCATACTGGATAGAGTTGTGGTCCCTCATTTTGTAAATCATTCACCTGGAACCCACCCTATATTCATGGATGACAACGCCCGACCACATCGTGCTAGAGCTGTGCATGAATACCTCCGCCAGAATGCCATCGAAACCCTACCATGGCCAGAAAGGAGCCCTGACATGAACCCTATTGAGCATATCTGGGACATTCTGGGGAAACATGGTGAGAAGGAGGGATCCTCCTGTGCAGAACCTACAGGAATTAACAGACGCACTCCATCTTGAATGGCAACGAATACCACAATGGCGTATCAGTCGGTTGGTGACCAGCATGAGACGTCGTGTCCAGGCCGTCATCCAGGCACAAGGTGGATATACCCGGTATTAATAATGACAGTCTCAAACTCGTGCACAGATGTTAAACTTCGTTTTCAGACACCATTAATGACAATCTAGCCACGTGTGTCAACTGTAGGGCAATAGTTGTCAGTTGTGTCAACGTAACCATATTCAGGCCTCGTTTTCAGGTTCAAACAAAAACATACAGTGTTTCCCCACCATCATAATCAGCATTCCTCTAGTTGCATTATTACCTCTTGCACTAAGATGGATGGGTACATAAATGTGTATGCTATTGCTTTCTTCATAGCACATGAATATACCCTCGCATGTGCGTAAAAATAGGGTGGTGCTTAACTTTTGCACAGGTGTATATTTCATACAGACCTACATAAAGATTGCAACATCAGCGGTGTACACACATTCTTGATACGGACCTACATAAAGAGTGTAACATCAACAATGTATGCACAGACTTCATACAGATCTACATACGGATTGTAACATCAGCGGTGTACACACAGACTTCATATATACCTACATAACGAGTGTAACATCAGCAATGTATACACAGACTGCATACAGACCTACATAACGAGTGTAACGTAAGCAATGTATACACAGACTGCATACAGAGGTACATACCGAGTGTAACATCAGCAATGTATACACATACTTCATACAGACCTAAATAACGAGTGTAACATCAGCAGTGTACACATACTTCATACAGACCTACATAACGAGTGTAACATCAGCAATGTATACACAGACTGCATACAGACGTACATACCGAGTGTAACATCAGCAATGTATATACATACTTCATACAGACCTAAATAACGAGTGTAACATCAGCAGTGTACACATACTTCATACAGACCTACATAACGAGTGTAACATCAGCAATGTATACACAGACTGCATACAGACAGACATAACGAGTGTAACATCAGCAGTGTACACAGACTTCATACAGACCTACATAACGAGTGTAACAGCAGCAGTATACACATACTTCATACAGACCTAGATAACGAGTGTAACATCAGCAATGTATACACAGAATGCATACAGACCTACATAACGAGTGTAACAGCAGCAGTGTACACATACTTCATACTGACTTACATAACGAGTGCAACAACAGCAATGTATACACAGATTTCATACAGACCGACATAACGAGTGTAGCATCAGCAATGTGTACACAGACTTCATACAGACCTACATAACGAGTGTAACATCAACAATGTATACACAGACTTCGTACATACCTACATAACGAGTGTAACATCAGCAATGTATACACAGACTTCATACAGACCTACATAACGAGTGTGACATCAGCAGTTTATATACGGACCTCATAGAGACATGCATGTGTACACATTTTTTCATACCAATCTGGCATAAAGGTGAGTTCATTAGAAATGTGTGCAACGAATTTATGTAGTCCTAGTATAAAGCTGACCCTATTATAAAGGTGTACATCGACTTAATATAGACATATATAAAGGGGCGTATAGAATCCAGATTATGCATAATTCAATAAATCCAGTCATGCAATGGACACCCATCCACACACCCATACATCAAGTATCTGCTTTTTTTTAGTTGTGACAATCAATTAGCATAGGTAAGCTAGTTTGCCTGTATGTTTGTCTGTCGACCTATCAAATATCTGGCAAATCTAGCAAAGCTGTGTAATCAGCAATATATAGCGCATAGTACTTGTTTCACTCTAATCAAATGGTATCATGTTTCCCTCTCTTGACTAACGATTTCCGTGATTTTAGAATGAAATAACATACATAGTAATAAGTATTCTATACCATTTCCCAAAGGCTTGCACGATATTGCTTCATGAGGATCCAGAGTGAATTGCCTGTCGATGGTAAAGATACACATTTGTCTTAAATCCATTCGGTCTCTAATCTCCTCCTTAGGAATTACCCAGGGCAGCGGGTACAAACGTAAGTCGGACTGAACCTAAAACACATATACATGTATTTATGGCTACAGTAGCACCTGGGTTAATGAAGCACCTTATGGAGACAGTAGGACCTGGGTCAATGACGCACCTTATGGCTACAGTAGCACCTGGGTTAATGAAGCACCTTATGGCTACAGTAGCACCTGGGTTAATGAAGCACCGTATGGCTACAGTAGCACCTGGGTTAATGAAGCACCTTATGGTTACAGTAGAACCTGGGTTAATGAAGCACCTTATGGTTACAGTAGAACCTGGGTTAATGAAGCACCTTATGGTTACAGTAGCACCTGGGTTAATGAAGCACCTTATGGTTACAGTAGAACCTGGGTTAATGAAGCACCTTATGGTTACAGTAGCACCTGGGTTAATGAAGCACCTTATGGCTACAGTAGCACCTGGGTTAATGAAGCACCTTATGGCTACAGTCGCACCTGGGTTAATGAAGCACCTTATGGCTACAGTAGCACCTGGGTTAATGAAGCACCTTATGGCTACAGTAGAACCTGGGTTAATGAAGCACCTTATGGCTACAGTAGCACCTGGGTTAATGAAGCACCTTATGGCTACAGTAGAACCTGGGTTAATGAAGCACCTTATGGCTACAGTCGCACCTGGGTTAATGAAGCACCTTATGGTTACAGTAGCACCTGGGTTAATGAAGCACCTTATGGTTACAGTAGCACCTGGGTTAATGAAGCATCTTATGGTTACAGTAGCACCTGGGTTAATGAAGCACTTCATGGCTACAGTAGCACCTGGGTTAATAAAGCGTCTTATGGTTACAGTAGCATCTGGGTTAATGAAGCGTCTTATGGTTACAGTAGCATCTGGGTTAATGAAGCACCTTATGGTTACAGTAGCATCTGGGTTAATGAAGCGTCTTATGGTTACAGTAGCATCTGGGTTAATGAAGCACCTTATGGCTACAATCGCACCTGGTTTAATGAAGCACCTTATGGCTACAGTAGCACCTGGGTTAATGAAGCACCTTATGGCTACAGTAGCACCTGGGTTAATGAAGCACCTTATGGTTACAGTAGCATCTGGGTTAATGAAGCACAGTATGGCTACAGTAGCACCTGCGTTAATGAAGCACCTTATGGCTACAGTATCACCTGGGTTAATGAAGCGTCTTATGGTTACAGTAGCACCTGGGTTAATGAAGCACTTCATGGCTACAGTAGCACCTGGGTTGCTGAAGCATCTGGGTTAATAAAGCACCTTATGGTTACAGTAGCACCTAGGTTACTGAAGCACCTTTTGGTTACAGTAGCACCTGGGTTAATGAAGCACCCTATGGTTACAGTAGCACCTGGTTTAATGAAGCACCTTATGGTTACAGTAGCACCTGGGTTAATGAAGCATCTTATAGTTACAGTAGCACCTGGGTAGATCAAGCACCTTATAATTACAATAGCACCTGACCTGGGTTAATGAAGCACAGTATGGCTACAGTAGCACCTGGGTTAATGAAGCACCTTATGGTTACAGTAGCACCTGGGATAATGACGCACTTCATGGCTACAGTAGCATCTCGGTTAATGAAGCACCTGGGTTATTGAAGTACCTTATGGCTACATGAGCACCTGGGTTAATGCCGCACCTTATGGCTACAGTAGCACCTGGGTTAATGACGCACGTTATGGCTACAGTAGCACATGGGTTAATGACGCACATTATGGCTACAGTAGCACCTGGGTTAATGAAGCACCTTATGGCTACAGTAGCCCCTGGGTTAATGAAGCACATTATGGCCACAGTAGCACCTGGGTTAATGACGCACGTTATGGCTACAGTAGCACCTGGGTTAATGACGCACATTATGGCTACAGTAGCACCTGGGGTAATGACGCACCTTATGGCTACAGTAGCACCTGGGTTAATGAAGCACCTTATGGTTACAGTAGCATCTGGGTTAATGAAGCACCTTATGGTTACAGTAGAACCTGGGTTAATGAAGCACCTTATGGTTACAGTAGAACCTGGGTTAATGAAGCACAGTATGGCTACAGTAGCACCTGGGTTAATGAAGCACCTTATGGCTACAGTAGAACCTGGGTTAATGAAGCACCTTATGGTTACAGTAGCACCTGGGTTAATGAAGCACCTTATTGTTACAGTAGCACCTGGGTTAATGAAGCACCTTATGGTTACAGTAGCACCTGGGTTAATGAAGCACCTTATGGTTATAGTAGCACCTGGGTTAATGAAGAAACTTATGGTTAAAGTAGCAACTGGGTTAATGAAACACATTATGGTTACAGTAGCACCTGGGCTAATGAAGCACCTTATGGCTACAGTATCACCAGGGTTAATGAAGCGTCTTATGGTTACAGTAGCATATGGGTTAATGAAGCGTCTTATGGTTACAGTAGCATCTGGGTTAATGAAGCACCTTATGGTTACAGTAGGATCTGGGTTAATGAAGCACCTTATGGTTACAGTAGCACCTGGTTTAATGAAGCACCTTATGGTTACAGTAGCACCTGGGTTAATGAAGCATCTTATAGTTACAGTAGCACCTGGGTAGATCAAGCACCTTATAATTACAATAGCACCTGACCTGGGTTAATGAAGCACAGTATGGCTACAGTAGCACCTGGGTTAATGAAGCACCTTATGGTTACAGTAGCACCTGGGATAATGACGCACTTCATGGCTACAGTAGCATCTCGGTTAATGAAGCACCTGGGTTATTGAAGTACCTTATGGCTACATGAGCACCTGGGTTAATGCCGCACCTTATGGCTACAGTAGCACCTGGGTTAATGACGCACGTTATGGCTACAGTAGCACATGGGTTAATGACGCACATTATGGCTACAGTAGCACCTGGGTTAATGAAGCACCTTATGGCTACAGTAGCCCCTGGGTTAATGAAGCACATTATGGCCACAGTAGCACCTGGGTTAATGACGCACGTTATGGCTACAGTAGCACCTGGGTTAATGACGCACATTATGGCTACAGTAGCACCTGGGGTAATGACGCACCTTATGGCTACAGTAGCACCTGGGTTAATGAAGCACCTTATGGTTACAGTAGCATCTGGGTTAATGAAGCACCTTATGGTTACAGTAGAACCTGGGTTAATGAAGCACCTTATGGTTACAGTAGAACCTGGGTTAATGAAGCACAGTATGGCTACAGTAGCACCTGGGTTAATGAAGCACCTTATGGCTACAGTAGAACCTGGGTTAATGAAGCACCTTATGGTTACAGTAGCACCTGGGTTAATGAAGCACCTTATTGTTACAGTAGCACCTGGGTTAATGAAGCACCTTATGGTTACAGTAGCACCTGGGTTAATGAAGCACCTTATGGTTATAGTAGCACCTGGGTTAATGAAGAAACTTATGGTTAAAGTAGCAACTGGGTTAATGAAACACATTATGGTTACAGTAGCACCTGGGCTAATGAAGCACCTTATGGCTACAGTATCACCAGGGTTAATGAAGCGTCTTATGGTTACAGTAGCATATGGGTTAATGAAGCGTCTTATGGTTACAGTAGCATCTGGGTTAATGAAGCACCTTATGGTTACAGTAGGATCTGGGTTAATGAAGCACCTTATGGCTACAGTAGCACCTGGGTTAATGAAGCACCTTATGGCTACAGTAGCACCTGGGTTAATGAAGCACCTTATGGTTACAGTAGCATCTGGGTTAATGAAGCACAGTATGGCTACAGTAGCACCTGGGTTAATGAAGCACCTTATGGCTACAGTATCATCTGGGTTAATGAAGCGTCTTATGGTTACAGTAGCACCTGGGTTAATGAAGCACTTCATGGCTACAGTAGCACCTGGGTTACTGAAGCATCTGGGTTAATAAAGCACCTTATGGTTACAGTAGCACCTAGGTTACTGAAGCACCTTTTGGTTACAGTAGCACCTGGGTTAATGAAGCACCCTATGGTTACAGTAGCACCTGGTTTAATGAAGCACCTTATGGTTACAGTAGCACCTGGGTTAATGAAGCACCTTATAGTTACAGTAGCACCTGGGTAAATCAAGCACCTTATAATTACAATAGCACCTGACCTGGGTTAATGAAGCACAGTATGGCTACAGTAGCACCTGGGTTAATGACGCACCCTATGGTTACAGTAGCACCTGGTTTAATGAAGCACCTTATGGTTACAGTAGCACCTGGGTTAATGAAGCACCTTATAGTTACAGTAGCACCTGGGTAAATCAAGCACCTTATAATTACAATAGCACCTGACCTGGGTTAATGAAGCACAGTATGGCTACAGTAGCACCTGGGTTAATGAAGCACCTTATGGTTACAGTAGCACCTGGGTTAATGACGCACTTCATGGCTACAGTAGCATCTCGGTTAATGAAGCACCTGGGTTATTGAAGTACCTTATGGCTACATGAGCACCTGGGTTAATGCCGCACTTTATGGCTACAGTAGCACCTGGGTTAATGACGCACGTTATGGCTACAGTAGCACCTGGGTTAATGACGCACATTATGGCTACAGTAGCACCTGGGTTAATGAAGCACCTTATGGCTACAGTAGCCCCTGGCTTAATGAAGCACATTATGGCCACAGTAGCACCTGGGTTAATGACGCACGTTATGGCTACAGTAGCACCTGGGTTAATGACGCACATTATGGCTACAGTAGCACCTGGGGTAATGACGCACCTTATGGCTACAGTAGCACCTGGGTTAATGAAGCACCGTATGGCTACAGTAGCACCAGGATTAATAAAGCACCTTATGGGTACAGTAGCACCTGGTTTAATGAAGCACCTTATGGCTACAGTAGAACCTGGGTTAATGAAGCACCTTATGGTTACAGTAGCACCTGGGTTAATGAAGCACCTTATGGTTATAGTAGCACCTGGGTTAATGAAGCAACTTATGGTTAAAGTAGCAACTGGGTTAATGAAACACATTATGGTTACAGTAGCACCTGGGTTAATGAAGCACCTTATGGCTACAGTATCACCTGGGTTAATGAAGCATCTTATGGTTACAGTAGCACCTGGGTTAATGATGCACATCATGGCTACAGTAGCACCTGGGTTGCTGAAGCATCTGGGTTAATAAAGCACCTTATGGTTACAGTAGCACCTGGGTTACTGAAGCACCTTTTGCTTACAGTAGCACCTGGGTTAATGAAGCACCCTATGGTTACAGTAGCACCTGGTTTAATGAAGCACCTTATGGTTACAGTAGCACCTAGGTTAATGAAGCACCTTATAGTTACAGTAGCACCTGGGTAAATCAAGCACCTTATAATTACAATAGCACCTGACCTGGGTTAATGAAGCACAGTATGGCTACAGTAGCACCTGGGTTAATGAAGCACCTTATGGTTACAGTAGCACCTGGGTTAATGACGCACTTCATGGCTACAGTAGCATCTCGGTTAATGAAGCACCTGGGTTATTGAAGTACCTTATGGCTACATGAGCACCTGGGTTAATGCCGCACCTTATGGCTACAGTAGCACCTGGGTTAATGACGCACGTTATGGCTACAGTAGCACCTGGGTTAATGACGCACATTATGGCTACAGTAGCACCTGGGTTAATGAAGCACCTTATGGCTACAGTAGCCCCTGGCTTAATGAAGCACATTATGGCCACAGTAGCACCTGGGTTAATGACGCACGTTATGGCTACAGTAGCACCTGGGTTAATGACGCACATTATGGCTACAGTAGCACCTGGGGTAATGACGCACCTTATGGCTACAGTAGCACCAGGGTTAATAAAGCACATTATGGCTACAGTAGCACCTGGATTAATAAAGCACCTTATGGCTACAGTAGCACCTGGGTTAATAAAGCACCTTATGGTTACAGTAGCACCTGGATTAATAAAGCACCTTATGGCTACAGTAGCACCTGGGTTAATGAAGCACCTTATGGCTACAGTAGCACCTGGGTTAATGAAGCACTTCATGGCTACAGTAGCACCTGGGTTAATGACGCACCTTATGGCTACAGTAGCACCTGGGTTAATGAAGCACCTTATGGCTACAGTAGAACCTGGATTAATGAAGCACCTTATGGTTACAGTAGCACCTGGATTAATGAAGCACCTTATGGCTACAGTAGCACCTGGGTTAATGAAGCACCGTATGGTTACAGTAGCACCTGGGTTAATGAAGCACCTTATGGCTACAGTAGAACCTGGGTTAATGAAGCACCTTATGGTTATAGTAGCACCTGGGTTAATGAAGCACCTTATGGGTACAGTAGCACCTGGGTTAATGAAGCACCTTATGGCTACAGTAGAACCTGGGTTAATGAAGCACCTTATGGCTACAGTAGAACCTGGGTTAATGAAGCACGGTATGGCTACAGTAGCACCTGGGTTAATGAAGCACCTTATGGGTACAGTAGCACCTGGGTTAATGAAGCACCTTATGGCTACAGTAGAACCTGGGTTAATGAAGCACCTTATGGTTATAGTAGCACCTGGGTTAATGAAGCACCTTATGGTTAAAGTAGCAACTGGGTTAATGAAACACATTATGGTTACAGTAGCACCTGGGCTAATGAAGCACCTTATGGTTACAGTAGCACCTGTGTTAATGAAGCACCTTATAGCTACAGTAGCACCTGGGATAATGAAGCACCTTATGGCTACAATAGCACCCGGGTTAATGAAGCACCTTATGGCTACAGTAGCACCTGGGTTAATGAAGCACCTTATGGCTACAGTAGCACCTGGGTTAATGACGCACTTTATGGCTACAATAGCACCCGGGTTAATGAAGCACCTTATGGCTACAGTAGCACCTGGATTAATGAAGCACCTTATGGCTACAGTAGCACCTGGGTTAATGAAGCACCGTATGGCTACAGTAGCACCAGGGTTAATGAAGCACCTTATGGTTATAGTAGCACCTGGGTTAATGAAGCACCTTATGGCTACAGTAGAACCTGGGTTAATGAAGCACCTTATGGTTATAGTAGCACCTGGGTTAATGAAGCACCTTATGGTTAAAGTAGCAACTGGGTTAATGAAACACATTATGGTTACAGTAGCACCTGGGCTAATGAAGCACCTTATGGTTACAGTAGCACCTGTGTTAATGAAGCACCTTATAGCTACAGTAGCACCTGGGATAATGAAGCACCTTATGGCTACAATAGCACCCGGGTTAATGAAGCACCTTATGGCTACAGTAGCACCTGGGTTAATGAAGCACCTTATGGCTACAGTAGCACCTGGGTTAATGACGCACTTTATGGCTACAATAGCACCCGGGTTAATGAAGCACCTTATGGCTACAGTAGCACCTGGATTAATGAAGCACCTTATGGCTACAGTAGCACCTGGGTTAATGAAGCACCTTATGGCTACAGTAGCACCTGGGTTAATGACCCAAGATATGTCTACAGTAGCACCTGGGTTAATGACGCACATTATGGCTACAGTAGCACCTGGGTTAATGACGCCCCATATAGCTACAGTAGCTCCTGGGTTAATGAAGCACCTTATGGTTACAGTAGCACCTGGGTTAATGAAGCATGTTATGGTTATAGTAGCACCTGGGTTAATGAAGCATCTTATGGTTATAGTAGCACCTGGGTTAATGAAGCATCTTATGGTTACAGTAGCACCTGGGTTAATGAAGCACTTCATGGCTACAGTAGCACCTGGGTTAATAAAGCGTCTTATGGTTACAGTAGCATCTGGGTTAATGAAGCACCTTATGGTTACAGTAGCACCTGGGTTAATGAAGCATCTTATGGTTACAGTAGCACCTGGGTTAATGAAGCACTCATGGCTACAGTAGCACATGGGTTAATAAAGCGTCTTATGGTTACAGTAGCATCTGGGTTAATGAAGCACCCTATGGTTACAGTAGCACCTGGGTTAATGAAGCACCTTATGGTTACAGTAGCACCTGGGTTAATGAAGCATCTTATGGTTACAGTAGCACCTGGGTTAATGAAGCACTTCATGGCTACAGTAGCACCTGGGTTAATAAAGCGTCTTATGGTTACAGTAGCATCTGGGTTAATGAAGCGTCTTATGGTTACAGTAGCATCTGGGTTAATGAAGCACCTTATGGTTACAGTAGCATCTGGGTTAATGAAGCACCTTATGGTTACAGTAGCATCTGGGTTAATGAAGCACCTTATGGCTACAGTAGCACCTGGTTTAATGAAGCACCTTATGGCTACAGTAGCACCTGGGTTAATGAAGCACCTTATGGTTACAGTAGCATCTGGATTAATGAAGCACAGTATGGCTACAGTAGCACCTGGGTTAATGAAGCACCTTATGGCTACAGTATCACCTGGGTTAATGAAGCGTCTTATGGCTACAGTATCACCTGGGTTAATGAAGCGTCTTATGGTTACAGTAGCACCTGGGTTAATGAAGCACTTCATGGCTACAGTAGCACCTGGGTTACTGAAGCATCTGGGTTAATAAAGCACCTTATGGTTACAGTAGCACCTGGGTTACTGAAGCACCTTTTGGTTACAGTAGCACCTGGGTTAATGAAGCTCCCTATGGTTACAGTAGCACCTGGTTTAATGAAGCACCTTATGGTTACAGTAGCACCTGGGTAAATCAAGCACCTTATAATTACAATAGCACCTGACCTGGGTTAATGAAGCACAGTATGGCTACAGTAGCACCTGTGTTAATGAAGCACCTTATGGTTACAGTAGCACCTGGGTTAATGACGCACATCATGGCTACAGTAGCATCTCGGTTAATGAAGCACCTGGGTTATTGAAGTACCTTATGGCTACATGAGCACCTGGGTTAATGCCGCACCTTATGGCTACAGTAGCACCTGGGTTAATGACGCACGTTATGGCTACAGTAGCACCTGGGTTAATGACGCACATTATGGCTACAGTAGCACCTGGGGTAATGACGCACCTTATGGCTACAGTAGCACCTGGGTTAATGAAGCACCGTATGGTTACAGTAGCACCAGGGTTAATAAAGCACATTATGGCTACAGTAGCACCTGGATTAATAAAGCACCTTATGGCTACAGTAGCACCTGGGTTAATAAAGCACCTTATGGTTACAGTAGCACCTGGATTAATAAAGCACCTTATGGCTACAGTAGCACCTGGGTTAATGAAGCACCTTATGGCTACAGTAGCACCTGGGTTAATGAAGCACTTCATGGCTACAGTAGCACCTGGGTTAATGACGCACCTTAGGGCTACAGTAGCACCTGGGTTAATGAAGCACCTTATGGCTACAGTAGAACCTGGGTTAATGAAGCACCTTATGGTTACAGTAGCACCTGGATTAATGAAGCACCTTATGGCTACAGTAGCACCTGGGTTAATGAAGCACCGTATGGTTACAGTAGCCCCTGGGTTAATGAAGCACCTTATGGTTACAGTAGCACCTGGGTTAATGAAGCACCTTATGGTTATAGTAGCACCTGGGTTAATGAAGCACCTTATGGGTACAGTAGCACCTGGGTTAATGAAGCACCTTATGGCTACAGTAGAACCTGGGTTAATGAAGCACCTTATGGCTACAGTAGCACCTGGGTTAATGAAGCACCTTATGGCTACAGTAGAACCTGGGTTAATGAAGCACCGTATGGCTACAGTAGCACCTGGGTTAATGAAGCACCTTATGGGTACAGTAGCACCTGGGTTAATGAAGCACCTTATGGCTACAGTAGAACCTGGGTTAATGAAGCACCTTATGGTTACAGTAGCACCTGGGTTAATGAAGCACCTTATGGCTACAGTAGAACCTGGGTTAATGAAGCACCGTATTGCTACAGTAGCACCTGGGTTAATGAAGCACCTTATGGCTACAGTAGAACCTGGGTTAATGAAGCACCTTATGGCTACAGTAGCACCTGGGTTAATGAAGCACCGTATGGCTACAGTAGCACCAGGGTTAATGAAGCACCTTATGGTTATAGTAGCACCTGGGTTAATGAAGCACCTTATGGCTACAGTAGAACCTGGGTTAATGAAGCACCTTATGGTTATAGTAGCACCTGGGTTAATGAAGCACCTTATGGTTAAAGTAGCAACTGGGTTAATGAAACACATTATGGTTACAGTAGCACCTGGGCTAATGAAGCACCTTATAGCTACAGTAGCACCTGGGATAATGAAGCACCTTATGGCTACAATAGCACCCGGGTTAATGAAGCACCTTATGGCTACAGTAGCACCTGGGTTAATGAAGCACCTTATGGCTACAGTAGCACCTGGGTTAATGACGCACTTTATGGCTACAATAGCACCCGGGTTAATGAAGCACCTTATGGCTACAGTAGCACCTGGATTAATGAAGCACCTTATGGCTACAGTAGCACCTGGGTTAATGAAGCACCTTATGGCTACAGTAGCACCTGGGTTAATGACCCAAGATATGTCTACAGTAGCACCTGGGTTAATGACGCACATTATGGCTACAGTAGCACCTGGGTTAATGACGCCCCATATAGCTACAGTAGCTCCTGGGTTAATGAAGCACCTTATGGTTACAGTAGCACCTGGGTTAATGAAGCATGTTATGGATATAGTAGCACCTGGGTTAATGAAGCATCTTATGGTTACAGTAGCACCTGGGTTAATGAAGCACTTCATGGCTACAGTAGCACCTGGGTTAATAAAGCGTCTTATGGTTACAGTAGCATCTGGGTTAATGAAGCACCCTATGGTTACAGTAGCACCTGGGTTAATGAAGCACCTTATGGTTACAGTAGCACCTGGGTTAATGAAGCATCTTATGGTTACAGTAGCACCTGGGTTAATGAAGCACTCATGGCTACAGTAGCACATGGGTTAATAAAGCGTCTTATGGTTACAGTAGCATCTGGGTTAATGAAGCACCCTATGGTTACAGAAGCACCTGGGTTAATGAAGCACCTTATGGTTACAGTAGCACCTGGGTTAATGAAGCATCTTATGGTTACAGTAGCACCTGGGTTAATGAAGCACTTCATGGCTACAGTAGCACCTGGGTTAATAAAGCGTCTTATGGTTACAGTAGCATCTGGGTTAATGAAGCGTCTTATGATTACAGTAGCATCTGGGTTAATGAAGCACCTTATGGTTACAGTAGCATCTGGGTTAATGAAGCGTCTTATGGTTACAGTAGCATCTGGGTTAATGAAGCACCTTATGGCTACAATCGCACCTGGTTTAATGAAGCACCTTATGGCTACAGTAGCACCTGGGTTAATGAAGCACCTTATGGCTACAGTAGCACCTGGGTTAATGAAGCACCTTATGGTTACAGTAGCATCTGGGTTAATGAAGCACAGTATGGCTACAGTAGCACCTGGGTTAATGAAGCACCTTATGGCTACAGTATCACCTGGGTTAATGAAGCGTCTTATGGTTACAGTAGCACCTGGGTTAATGAAGCACTTCATGGCTACAGTAGCACCTGGGTTACTGAAGCATCTGGGTTAATAAAGCACCTTATGGTTACAGTAGCACCTGGGTTACTGAAGCACCTTTTGGTTACAGTAGCACCTGGGTTAATGAAGCTCCCTATGGTTACAGTAGCACCTGGTTTAATGAAGCACCTTATGGTTACAGTAGCACCTGGGTTAATGAAGCACCTTATAGTTACAGTAGCACCTGGGTAAATCAAGCACCTTATAATTACAATAGCACCTGACCTGGGTTAATGAAGCACTTCATGGCTACAGTAGCACCTGGGTTAATAAAGCGTCTTATGGTTACAGTAGCATCTGGGTTAATGAAGCACCCTATGGTTACAATAGCACCTGGGTTAATGAAGCACCTTATGGTTACAGTAGCACCTGGGTTAATGAAGCATCTTATGGTTACAGTAGCACCTGGGTTAATGAAGCACTCATGGCTACAGTAGCACATGGGTTAATAAAGCGTCTTATGGTTACAGTAGCATCTGGGTTAATGAAGCACCCTATGGTTACAGTAGCACCTGGGTTAATGAAGCACCTTATGGTTACAGTAGCACCTGGGTTAATGAAGCATCTTATGGTTACAGTAGCACCTGGGTTAATGAAGCACTTCATGGCTACAGTAGCACCTGGGTTAATAAAGCGTCTTATGGTTACAGTAGCATCTGGGTTAATGAAGCGTCTTATGGTTACAGTAGCATCTGGGTTAATGAAGCACCTTATGGTTACAGTAGCATCTGGGTTAATGAAGCGTCTTATGGTTACAGTAGCATCTGGGTTAATGAAGCACCTTATGGCTACATGAGCACCTGGGTTAATGCCGCACCTTATGGCTACAGTAGCACCTGGGTTAATGACGCACGTTATGGCTACAGTAGCACCTGGGTTATTGACGCACATTATGGCTACAGTAGCACCTGGGTTAATGAAGCACCTTATGGCTACAGTAGCCCCTGGCTTAATGAAGCACATTATGGCCACAGTAGGACCTGGGTTAATGACGCACGTTATGGCTACAGTAGCACCTGGGTTAATGACGCACATTATGGCTACAGTAGCACCTGGGGTAATGACGCACCTTATGGCTACAGTAGCACCTGGGGTAATGACGCACCTTATGGCTACAGTAGCTCCTGGGTTAATGAGGCACCTTATGGCCACAGTAGCACCTGGGTTAATGACGCACCTTGTGGCTACAGTAGCAGCTGGGTTAAGGAAGCACCCTATGGTTACAGGAGCACCTGGGTTAATGAAGCACCTTATGGCTACAGTAGCACCTGGGTCAATGACGCAACTTATGGCTACAGTAGCACCTGGGTTAATGAAGAACCTTATGGTTACAGTAGCACCTGGGCTAATGAAGCTCCTTATGGCTACAGTGGCACCTGGGTTAATGACGCACCTTATGGCTACAGTGGCTCCTGGGTTAATGAAGCAGCTTATAGCTACAGTGTCACCTGGGTTAGTGAAGCACCTTATGGCTACAGTAGCACCTGGGTTAATGAAGCACCTTATGGCTACAGTTGCACCTGGGTTAATGAAGCACCTTATCGCTACAGTAGCTCCTGGGTTAATGAAGCACCTTATGGCTACAGTAGCACCTGGCTTAATGAAGCAGCTTAGAGATACAGTGTCCCCTGGGTTAATGACGCACCTTATGGCTACAGTGGCTCCTGGGTTAATGAAGCAGCTTATAGCTACAGTGTCACCTGGGTTAGTGAAGCACCTTATGGCTACAGTAGCACCTGGGTTAATGAAGCACCTTATGGCTACAGTTGCACCTGGGTTAATGAAGCACCTTATCGCTACAGTAGCTCCTGGGTTAATGAAGCACCTTATGGCTACAGTGGCACCTGGTTTAATGAACCACCTTATGGTTACACTAGCACCTGCTTTAATGACGCACACTATGGCTACAGTAGCACCTGGGTTAATGAAGCACATTATGGCTACAGTCGCACCTGGGTTAATGAAGCACATTATGGTAACAGTAGCACATGGGGTAATGAAGCACCTTATGGCTCCAGTAGGATTTGGGTTAATGACGCACCTTATGGCTACAGTAGCACCTGCGTTAATGACGCACCTTATCGCTATAATAGCACCTGCGTTAATGACGCACCTTATGGTTACAGTAGCACCTGGGCTAATGAAGCACCTTATAGTTACAGTAGCACCTGGGTTGATGAAGCACCTTATGGCTACAGTAGCACCTGGGTTAATGATGCACCTTATCGCTACAGTGGCTCCTGGCTTAATAAAGCACCGTATGGCTAGAGTAGCACCTAACTTAATGAAGCACCTTATGGCTACAGTGGCACCTGGTTTAATGAAGCACCTTATGGTTACAGTAGCACCTGGGTTAATGAACCACATTATGGTTACACTAGCACCTGGTTTAATGACGCACACTATGGCTACAGTAGCACCTGGGTTAATGAAGCACATTATGGCTACAGTCGAACCTGGGTTAATGAAGCACCTTATGGTAACAGTAGCACCTGGGGTAATGAAGCACCTTATGGCTACAGTAGGACCTGGGTTAATGACGCACCTTATGGCTACAATAGCACCTGCGTTAATGACGCACCTTATGGTTACAGTAGCACCTGGGCTAATGAAGCACCTTATATTTACAGTAGCACCTGTGTCAATGACGCACCTTATGGCTACAGTAGCACCTGGGTTAATGAAGCACCTTATGGCTACAGTAGCACCTGGGTTAATGATGCACCGTATGGCTACAGTAGCACCTG
This sequence comes from Chaetoderma sp. LZ-2023a, assembly GCA_034401795.1. NCBI lineage: Eukaryota > Metazoa > Mollusca > Caudofoveata > Chaetodermatida > Chaetodermatidae > Chaetoderma > Chaetoderma sp. LZ-2023a. The sequence goes on from CM067375.1 coordinate 93,476,893, forward strand.
GGTTAATGAAGAACCGTATGGCTACAGTAGAACCTGGGTTAATGAAGCACCTTATGGTTACAGTAGGACCTGGGCTAATGAAGCACCTTATGTTTATAGTAGCACCTGGGTTAATGAAGCACCTTATGTCTACAGTAGGACCTGGGTTAATGACGCACCTTATGGTTACCTTAGGACCTGGGTTAATGACGCACCTTATCGCTATAGTAGCATCTGGTTTAATGATACACCTTATGGCTACAGTAGCACCTGGGTTAAGGAAGCATCTTATGGTTACAGTAGCACCTGTGTTAATGAAGAACTTCATGGCTACAGTAGCACCTGGGTTAATAAAGCGTCTTACGGTTACAGTAGCATCTGGGTTAATGAAGCGTCTTATAGTTACAGTAGCATCTGGGTTAATGAAGCACCTTATGGTTACAGTAGCATCTGGGTTAATGAAGCGTCTTATGGTTACAGTAGCATCTGGGTTAATGAAGCACCTTATGGCTACAGTAGCACCTGGGTTAATGAAGCACCTTATGGTTACAGTAGCACCTGGGTTAATGAAGCACAGTATGGCTACAGTAGCATCTGGGTTAATGAAGCACCTTATGGCTACAGTAGCACCTGGGTTAATGAAGCACCTTATGGTAACAGTAGCATCTGGGTTAATGAAGCACAGTATGGCTACAGTAGCACCTGAGTTAATGAAGCACCTTATGGCTACAGTATCACCTGGGTTAATGAAGCGTCTTATGGTTACAGTAGCACCTGGGTTAATGAAGCACTTCATGGCTACAGTAGCACCTGGGTTACTGAAGCATCTGGGTTAATAAAGCACCTTATGGTTACAGTAGCACCTGGGTTACTGAAGCACCTTTTGGTTACAGTAGCACCTGGGTAAATCAAGCACCTTATAATTACAATAGCACATGACCTGGGTTAATGAAGCACAGTATGGCTACTGTAGCACCTGGGTTAATGAAGCACCTTATGGTTACAGTAGCACCTGGGTTAATGACGCACTTCATGGCTACAGTAGCATCTCGGTTAATGAAGCACCTGGGTTATTGAAGTACCTTATGGCTACATGAGCACCTGGGTTAATGCCGCACCTCATGGCTACAGTAGCACCTGGGTTAATGACGCACGTTATGGCTACAGTAGCACCTGGGTTAATGACGCACATTATGGCTACAGTAGCACCTGGGTTAATGAAGCACCTTATGGCTACAGTAGCTCCTGGGTTAATGAAACACATTATGGCCACAGTAGCACCTGGGTTAATGACGCACGTTATGGCTACAGTAGCACCTGTGTTAATGACGCACATTATGGCTACAGTAGCACCTGGGGTAATGACGCACCTTATGGCTACAGTAGCTCCTGGGTTAATGAAGCACCATATGGCAACAGTAGCACCTGGGGTAATGACGCACCTTATGGCTACAGTAGCTCCTGGGTTAATGAGGCACCTTATGGCCACAGTAGCACCTGGGTTAATGACGCACCTTGTGGCTACAGTAGCAGCTGGGTTAAGGAAGCACCCTATGGTTACACGAGCACCTGGGTTAATGAAGCACCTTATGGCTACAGTAGCACCTGGGTCAATGACGCAACTTTTGGCTACAGTAGCACCTGGGTTAATGAAGCACCTTATGATTACAGTAGCACCTGGGCTAATGAAGCTCCTTATGGCTACAGTGGCACCTGGGTTAATGACGCACCTTATGGCTACAGTGGCTCCTGGGTTAATGAAGCAGCTTATAGCTACAGTGTCACCTGGGTTAGTGAAGCACCTTATGGCTACAGTAGCACCTGGGTTAATGAAGCACCTTATGGCTACAGTAGCACCTGGCTTAATGAAGCAGCTTAGAGCTACAGTGGCACCTGGTTTAATGAAGCACCTTATGGTTACAGTAGCACCTGGGTTAATGAACCACCTTATGGTTACACTAGCACCTGGTTTAATGACGCACACTATGGCTACAGTAGCACCTGGGTTAATGAAGCACATTATGGCTACAGTCGCACCTGGGTTAATGAAGCACCTTATGGTTACAGTAGCACCTGGGTTAATGAACCACCTTATGGTTACACTAGCACCTGGTTTAATGACGCACACTATGGCTACAGTAGCACCTGGGTTAATGAAGCACATTAAGGCTGTGTCGCACCTGGGTAAATGAAGCACCTTATGGTAACAGTAGCACCTGGGGTAATGAAGCACCTTATGGCTACAGTAGGACCTGGGTTAATGACGCACCTTATGGCTACAGTAGCACCTGCGTTAATGACGCACCTTATCGCTATAATAGCACCTGCGTTAATGACGCACCTTATGGTTACAGTAGCACCTGGGCTAATGAAGCACCTTATAGTTACAGTAGCACCTGGGTTAATGAAGCACCTTATGGCTACAGTAGCACCTGGGTTAATGACGCACCTTATCGCTACAGTGGCTCCTGGCTTAATGAAGCAGCTTAGAGCTACAGTGTCCCCTGGGTTAATGAAGCGCCGTATGGCTACAGTAGCACCTAACTTAATGAAGCACCTTATGGCTACAGTGGCACCTGGTTTAATGAAGCACCTTATGGTTACAGTAGCACCTGGGTTAATGAAGCACCTTATGGCTACAGTAGCACCTGGGTTAATGACGTACTTTATGGCTACAATAGCACCCGGGTTAATGAAGCACCTTATGGCTACAGTAGCACCTGGATTAATGAAGCACCTTATGGCTACAGTAGCACCTGGGTTAATGAAGCACCTTATGGCTACAGTAGCACCTGGGTTAATGACCCAAGATATGTCTACAGTAGCACCTGGGTTAATGACGCACATTATGGCTACAGTAGCACCTGGGTTAATGACGCCCCATATAGCTACAGTAGCTCCTGGGTTAATGAAGCACCTTATGGTTACAGTAGCACCTGGGTTAATGAAGCATCTTATGGTTATAGTAGCACCTGGGTTAATGAAGCATCTTATGGTTACAGTAGCACCTGGGTTAATGAAGCACTTCATGGCTACAGTAGCACCTGGGTTAATGAAGCACTTCATGGTTACAGTAGCATCTGGGTTAATGAAGCACCCTATGGTTACAGTAGCATCTGGGTTAATGAAGCACCCTATGGTTACAGTAGCACCTGGGTTAATGAAGCACCTTATGGTTACAGTAGCACCTGGGTTAATGAAGCATCTTATGGTTACAGTAGCACCTGGGTTAATGAAGCACTTCATGGCTACAGTAGCACATGGGTTAATAAAGCGTCTTATGGTTACAGTAGCATCTGGGTTAATGAAGCACCCTATGGTTACAGTAGCACCTGGGTTAATGAAGCACCTTATGGTTACAGTAGCACCTGGGTTAATGAAGCATCTTATGGTTACAGTAGCACCTGGGTTAATGAAGCACTTCATGGCTACAGTAGCACCTGGGTTAATAAAGCGTCTTATGGTTACAGTAGCATCTGGGTTAAAGAAGCGTCTTATGGTTACAGTAGCATCTGGGTTAATGAAGCACCTTATGGTTACAGTAGCATCTGGGTTAATGAAGCGTCTTATGGTTACAGTAGCATCTGGGTTAATGAAGCACCTTATGGCTACAATCGCACCTGGTTTAATGAAGCACCTTATGGCTACAGTAGCACCTGGGTTAATGAAGCACCTTATGGCTACAGTAGCACCTGGGTTAATGAAGCACCTTATGGTTACAGTAGCATCTGGGTTAATGAAGCACAGTATGGCTACAGTGGCACCTGGGTTAATGAAGCACCTTATGGCTACAGTATCACCTGGGTTAATGAAGCGTCTTATGGTTACAGTAGCACCTGGGTTAATGAAGCACTTCATGGCTACAGTAGCACCTGGGTTACTGAAGCATCTGGGTTAATAAAGCACCTTATGGTTACAGTAGCACCTGGGTTACTGAAGCACCTTTTGGTTACAGTAGCACCTGGGTTAATGAAGCTCCCTATGGTTACAGTAGCACCTGGTTTAATGAAGCACCTTATGGTTACAGTAGCACCTGGGTTAATGAAGCACCTTATAGTTACAGTAGCACCTGAGTAAATCAAGCACCTTATAATTACAATAGCACCTGACCTGGGTTAATGAAGCACAGTATGGCTACAGTAGCACCTGTGTTAATGAAGCACCTTATGGTTACAGTAGCACCTGGGTTAATGACGCACTTCATGGCTACAGTAGCATCTCGGTTAATGAAGCACCTGGGTTATTGAAGTACCTTATGGCTACATGAGCACCTGGGTTAATGCCGCACCTTATGGCTACAGTAGCACCTGGGTTAATGACGCACGTTATGGCTACAGTAGCACCTGGGTTAATGACGCACATTATGGCTACAGTAGCACCTGGGTTAATGAAGCACCTTATGGCTACAGTAGCACCTTGGTTAATGACGCACGTTATGGCTACAGTAGCACCTGGGTTAATGACGCACATTATGGCTACAGTAGCACCTGGGGTAATGACGCACCTTATGGCTACAGTAGCTCCTGGGTTAATGAAGCACCTTATGGCCACAGTAGCACCTGGGGTAATGACGCACCTTATGGCTACAGTAGCTCCTGGGTTAATGAGGCACCTTATGGCCACAGTAGCACCTGGGTTAATGACGCACCATGTGGCTACAGTAGCAGATGGGTTAAGGAAGCACCCTATGGTTACAGGAGCACCTGGGTTAATGAAGCACCTTATGGCTACAGTAGCACCTGGGTTAATGACGCAACTTATGGCTACAGTAGCACCTGGGTTAATGAAGAACCTTATGGTTACAGTAGCACCTGGGCTAATGAAGCTCCTTATGGCTACAGTGGCACCTGGGTTAATGACGCACCTTATGGCTACAGTGGCTCCTGGTTTAATGAAGCAGCTTATAGCTACAGTGTCACCTGGGTTAGTGAAGCACCTTATGGCTACAGTAGCACCTGGGTTAATGAAGCACCTTATGGCTACAGTTGCACTTGGGTTAATGAAGCACTTTATTGTTACAGTAGCACCTGGGTTAATGAAGCACCTTATCGCTACAGTAGCTCCTGGGTTAATGAAGCACCTTATGGCTACAGTAGCATCTGGGTTAATGAAGCACCTTATGGCTACAGTGGCACCTGGTTTAATGAACCACCTTATGGTTACACTAGCACCTGCTTTAATGACGCACACTATGGCTACAGTAACACCTGGGTTAATGAAGCACCTTATGGCTACAGTAGCACCTGGGTCAATGACGCAACTTATGGCTACAGTAGCACCTGGCTTAATGAAGCAGCTTAGAGATACAGTGTCCCCTGGGTTAATGAAGCACCTTATGGCTACAGTAGCACCTGGGTCAATGACGCAACTTATGGCTACAGTAGCACCTGGGTTAATGAAGCACATTATGGCTACAGTCGCACCTGGGTTAATGAAGCACATTATGGTAACAGTAGCACCTGGGGTAATGAAGCACCTTATGGCTACAGTAGGATTTGGGTTAATGACGCACCTTATGGCTACAGTAGCACCTGCGTTAATGACGCACCTTATCGCTATAATAGCACCTGCGTTAATGACGCACCTTATGGTTACAGTAGCACCTGGGCTAATGAAGCACCTTATAGTTACAGTAGCACCTGGGTTAATGAAGCACCTTATGGCTACAGTAGCACCTGGGTTAATGACGCACCTTATCGCTACAGTGGCTCCTGGCTTAATGAAGCACCGTATGGCTACAGTAGCACCTAACTTAATGAAGCACCTTATGGCTACAGTGGCACCTGGTTTAATGAAGCACCTTATGGTTACAGTAGCACCTGGGTTAATGAACCACATTATGGCTACAGTCGAACCTGGGTTAATGAAGCACCTTATGGTAACAGTAGCACCTGGGGTAATGATGCACCTTATGGCTACAGTAGGACCTGGGTTAATGACGCACCTTATGGCTACAATAGCACCTGCGTTAATGACGCACGTTATGGTTACAGTAGCACCTGGGCTAATGAAGCACCTTATATTTACAGTAGCACCTGTGTCAATGACGCACCTTATGGCTACAGTAGCACCTGGGTTAATGAAGCACCTTATGGCTACAGTAGCACCTGGGTTAATGATGCACCGTATGGCTACAGTAGCACCTGGGTTAATGAAGAACCGTATGGCTACAGTAGAACCTGGGTTAATGAAGCACCTTATGGTTACAGTAGGACCTGGGCTAATGAAGCACCTTATGTTTACAGTAGCACCTGGGTTAATGAAGCACCTTATGTCGACAGTAGGACCTGGGTTAATGACGCACCTTATGGTTACCTTAGGACCTGGGTTAATGACGCACCTTATCGCTATAGTAGCATCTGGTTTAATGATGCACCTTATGGCTACAGTAGCACCTGGGTTAAGGAAGCATCTTATGGTTACAGTAGCACCTGTGTTAATGAAGAACTTCATGGCTACAGTAGCACCTGGGTTAATAAAGCGTCTTACGGTTACAGTAGCATCTGGGTTAATGAAGCGTCTTATGGTTACAGTAGCATCTGGGTTAATGAAGCACCTTATGGTTACAGTAGCATCTGGGTTAATGAAGCGTCTTATGGTTACAGTAGCATCTGGGTTAATGAAGCACCTTATGGCTACAGTAGCACCTGGGTTAATGAAGCACCTTATGGTTACAGTAGCACCTGGGTTAATGAAGCACCTTATGGCTACAGTAGCACCTGGGTTAATGAAGCACCTTATGGTAACAGTAGCATCTGGGTTAATGATGCACAGTATGGCTACAGTAGCACCTGGGTTAATGAATCACCTTATGGCTACAGTATCACCTGGGTTAATGAAGCGTCTTATGGTTACAGTAGCACCTGGGTTAATGAAGCACTTCATGGCTACAGTAGCACCTGGGTTACTGAAGCATCTGGGTTAATAAAGCACCTTATGGTTACAGTAGCACCTGGGTTACTGAAGCACCTTTTGGTTACAGTAGCACCTGGGTAAATCAAGCACCTTATAATTACAATAGCACATGACCTGGGTTAATGAAGCACAGTATGGCTACTGTAGCACCTGGGTTAATGAAGCACCTTATGGTTACAGTAGCACCTGGGTTAATGACGCACTTCATGGCTACAGTAGCATCTCGGTTAATGAAGCACCTGGGTTATTGAAGTACCTTATGGCTACATGAGCCCCTGGGTTAATGCCGCACCTCATGGCTACAGTAGCACCTGGGTTAATGACGCACGTTATGGCTACAGTAGCACCTGGGTTAATGATGCACAGTATGGCTACACTAGCACCTGGGTTAATGAAGCACCTTATGGCTACAGTAGCTCCTGGGTTAATGAAACACATTATGGCCACAGTAGCACCTGGGTTAATGACGCACGTTATGGCTACAGTAGCACCTGGGTTAATGACGCACATTATGGCTACAGTAGCACCTGGGGTAATGACGCACCTTATGGCTACAGTAGCTCCTGGGTTAATGAAGCACCATATGGCAAGAGTAGCACCTGGGGTAATGACGCACCTTATGGCTACAGTAGCTCCTGGGTTAATGACGCACCTTGTGGCTACAGTAGCAGCTGGGTTAAGGAAGCACCCTATGGTTACACGAGCACCTGGGTTAATGAAGCACCTTATGGCTACAGTAGCACCTGGTTTAATGAACCACCTTATGGTTACACTAGCACCTGCTTTAATGACGCACACTATGGCTACAGTAGCACCTGGGTTAATGAAGCACATTATGGCTACAGTCGCACCTGGGTTAATGAAGCACATTATGGTAACAGTAGCACCTGGGGTAATGAAGCACCTTATGGCTACAGTAGGATTTGGGTTAATGACGCACCTTATGGCTACAGTAGCACCTGCGTTAATGACGCACCTTATCGCTATAATAGCACCTGCGTTAATGACGCACCTTATGGTTACAGTAGCACCTGGGCTAATGAAGCACCTCGTAGTTACAGTAGCACCTGGGTTAATGAAGCACCTTATGGCTACAGTAGCACCTGGGTTAATGACGCACCTTATCGCTACAGTGGCTCCTGGCTTAATGAAGCACCGTATGGCTACAGTAGCACCTAACTTAATGAAGCACCTTATGGCTACAGTGGCACCTGGTTTAATGAAGCACCTTATGGTTACAGTAGCACCTGGGTTAATGAACCACATTATGGTTACACTAGCACCTGGTTTAATGACGCACACTATGGCTACAGTAGCACCTGGGTTAATGAAGCACATTATGGCTACAGTCGAACCTGGGTTAATGAAGCACCTTATGGTAACAGTAGCACCTGGGGTAATGAAGCACCTTATGGCTACAGTAGGACCTGGGTTAATGACGCACCTTATGGCTACACTAGCACCTGCGTTAATGACGCACCTTATGGTTACAGTAGCACCTGGGCTAATGAAGCACCTTATATTTACAGTAGCACCTGTGTCAATGACGCACCTTATGGCTACAGTAGCACCTGGGTTAATGAAGCACGTTATGGCTACAGTAGCACCTGGGTTAATGATGCACCGTATGGCTACAGTAGCACCTGGGTTAATGAAGAACCGTATGGCTACAGTAGAACCTGGGTTAATGAAGCACCTTATGGTTACAGTAGGACCTGGGCTAATGAAGCACCTTATGTTTACAGTAGCACCTGGGTTAATGAAGCACCTTATGTCTACAGTAGGACCTGGGTTAATGACGCACCTTATGGTTACCTTAGGACCTGGGTTAATGACGCACCTTATCGCTATAGTAGCATCTGGTTTAATGATGCACCTTATGGCTACAGTATCACCTGGGTTAAGGAAGCATCTTATGGTTACAGTAGCACCTGTGTTAATGAAGAACTTCATGGCTACAGTAGCACCTGGGTTAATAAAGCGTCTTACGGTTACAGTAGCATCTGGGTTAATGAAGCGTCTTATGGTTACAGTAGCATCTGGGTTAATGAAGCACCTTATGGTTACAGTAGCATCTGGGTTAATAAAGCGTCTTATGGTTACAGTAGCATCTGGGTTAATGAAGCACCTTATGGCTACAGTAGCACCTGGGTTAATGAAGCACCTTATGGTTACAGTAGCACCTGGGTTAATGAAGCACAGTATGGCTACAGTAGCATCTGGGTTAATGAAGCACCTTATGGCTACAGTAGCACCTGGGTTAATGAAGCACCTTATGGTAACAGTAGCATCTGGGTTAATGAAGCACAGTATGGCTACAGTAGCACCTGGGTTAATGAAGCACCTTATGGCTACAGTATCACCTGGGTTAATGAAGCGTCTTATGGTTACAGTAGCACCTGGGTTAATGAAGCACTTCATGGCTACAGTAGCACCTGGGTTACTGAAGCATCTGGGTTAATAAAGCACCTTATGGTTACAGTAGCACCTGGGTTACTGAAGCACCTTTTGGTTACAGTAGCACCTGGGTAAATCAAGCACCTTATAATTACAATAGCACATGACCTGGGTTAATGAAGCACAGTATGGCTACTGTAGCACCTGGGTTAATGAAGCACCTTATGGTTACAGTAGCACCTGGGTTAATGACGCACTTCATGGCTACAGTAGCATCTCGGTTAATGAAGCACCTGGGTTAATGCCGCACCTCATGGCTACAGTAGCACCTGGGTTAATGACGCACGTTATGGCTACAGTAGCACCTGGGTTAATGATGCACAGTATGGCTACAGTAGCACCTGGGTTAATGAAGCACCTTATGGCTACAGTAGCTCCTGGGTTAATGAAACACATTATGGCCACAGTAGCACCTGGGTTAATGACGCACGTTATGGCTACAGTAGCACCTGGGTTAATGACGCACATTATGGCTTCAGTAGCACCTGGGGGTAATGACGCACCTTATGGCTACAGTAGCTCCTGGGTTAATGAAGCACCATATGGCAACAGTAGCACCTGGGGTAATGACGCACCTTATGGCTACAGTAGCTCCTGGGTTAATGACGCACCTTGTGGCTACAGTAGCAGCTGGGTTAAGGAAGCACCCTATGGTTACACGAGACCTGGGTTAATGAAGCACCTTATGGCTACAGTAGCACCTGGGTCAATGACGCAACTTATGGCTACAGTAGCACCTGGGTTAATGAAGCACCTTATGATTACAGTAGCACCTGGGCTAATGAAGCTCCTTATGGCTACAGTGGCACCTGGGTTAATGACGCACCTTATGGCTACAGTGGCTCCTGGGTTAATGAAGCAGCTTATAGCTACAGTGTCACCTGGGTTAGTGAAGCACCTTATGGCTACAGTAGCACCTGGGTTAATGAAGCACCTTATGGCTACAGTAGCACCTGGCTTAATGAAGCAGCTTAGAGCTACAGTGGCACCTGGTTTAATGAAGTACCTTATGGTTACAGTAGCACCTGGGTTAATGAACCACCTTATGGTTACACTAGCACCTGGTTTTATGACGCACACTATGGCTACAGTAGCACCTGGGTTAATGAAGCACATTATGGCTACAGTCGCACCTGGGTTAATGAAGCACCTTATGGTTACAGTAGCACCTGGGTTAATGAACCAACTTATGGTTACACTAGCACCTGGTTTAATGACGCACACTATGGCTACAGTAGCACCTGGGTTAATGAAGCACATTAAGGCTGTGTCGCACCTGGGTAAATGAAGCACCTTATGGTAACAGTAGCACCTGGGGTAATGAAGCACCTTATGGCTACAGTAGGACCTGGGTTAATGACGCACCTTATGGCTACAGTAGCACCTGCGTTAATGACGCACCTTATCGCTATAATAGCACCTGCGTTAATGACGCACGTTATGGTTACAGTAGCACCTGGGCTAATGAAGCACCTTATAGTTACAGTAGCACCTGTGTCAATGAAGCGTCTTATGGTTACATTAGCACCTGGGTTTATGAAGCACTTCATGGCTACAGTAGCACATGGGTTAATGAAGCACCTTATGGTTACAGTAGCACCTGGGTTAATGAAGCACTTCATGGATACAGTAGCAACCCGGGTTAATGAAGCACCTTATGGTTACAGTAGCATCTGGGCTAATGAAGCACCTTATAGTTACAGTAGCACCTTGGTCAATGACGCACCTTATGGCTACAGTAGACCTGGGTTAATGAAGCACCTTATGGCTACAGTAGCACCTGGGTTAATGAAGCATCTTATGCTTATGGCTACAGTAGCACCTGGGTTAATGAAGCACCTTATGGCTACAGTAGCACCCGGGTTAATGAAGCACCGTATAGCTACAGTAGCACCTGGGTTAATGAGGCACCTTATGGCTACAGTAGCACCTGGGTTAATGAAGAACCGTATGGCTACAGAAGAACATGGGTTAATGAAGCACCTTATGGTTACAGTAACACCTGGGTTAATGTGGCACGTTATAGCTACAATAGCACCTGGGTTAATGACGCACCTTATGGTTACCTTAGGACCTGGGTTAATGACGCACCTTATCGCTATAGTAGCATCTGGATTAATGACGCACCTTATGGCTACTGTAGCACCTGGGTTAATGAAGCGTCTTATGGTTACAGTAGCACCTGGGTTAATGAAGCACCTCATGGTTACAGTGCAGTAGCACCTGGGTTAATGAAGCACATTATGGTTACAGTAGCATCTGTGCTAATGAAGCACCTTATAGTTACAGTAGGACCTGGGCCAATGACGCACCTTATGGCTACAGTATCACCTGGGTTAATGAAGCACCTTATGGCTACAGTAGCACCTGGGTTAATGAAGCACCTTATGGCTACAGTAGCACCTGGGTTAATGAAGAACCGTATGGCTACAGAAGAACATGGGTTAATGAAGCACCTTATGGTTACAGTAACACATGGGTTAATGAGGCACCTTATAGCTACAGTAGCACCTGGGTTAATGAAGCACCTTATGGCTACAGTAGCACCTGGGTTAATGAAGAACCGTATGGCTACAGAAGAACATGGGTTAATGAAGCACCTTATGGCTACAGTAGCACCTGGGTTAATGAAGCACTTATAGCTACAGTAACACCTGGGTTAATGAAGCACCTTATGGCTACAGTAGCACCTGGGATAATGAAGGCATTTATGGTTACAGTAGCACCTAGGTTAATGAAGCACCTTATGGCTACAGTAGCACCTTGGTTAATGAAGCACCTTATAGCTACAGTAGCACCTGGGTTAATGAAGCACCTTATGGTTACAGTAGCACCTAGGTTAATGAAGCACCTTATGGCTACAGTAGCACCTGGGTTAATGAAGCACCTTATGTTTACAATAGCACATGGGTTAATGAAACACCTTATAGCTACAGTAGCACCTGGGTTAATGAAGCACCTTATAGCTACAGTAGCACCTGGGTTAAAGAAACACCTTATGGCTACAGTAGCACCTGGGTTAATGAAACACCGTATGGCTACAGTAGCACCTGGGTTAATGAAGCACCTTATAGCTACAGTAGCACCTGGGTTAATGAAACACCTTATAGCTACAGTAGCACCTAGGTTAATGAAGCACCTTATGGCTACAGTAGCACCTGGGTTAATGAAGCACCTTATGGCTACAGTAGCACCTGGGTTAATGAAGCACCTTATGGCTACAGTATCACCTGGGTTAATGAAGCGTCTTATGGTTACAGTAGCACCTGGGTTAATGAAGCACTTCATGGCTACAGTAGCACCTGGGTTACTGAAGCATCTGGGTTAATAAAGCACCTTATGGTTACAGTAGCACCTGGGTTACTGAAGCACCTATTGGTTACAGTAGCACCTGGGTAAATCAAGCACCTTATAATTACAATAGCACATGACCTGGGTTAATGAAGCACAGTATGGCTACTGTAGCACCTGGGTTAATGAAGCACATTATGGTTACAGTAGCACCTGGGTTAATGACGCACTTCATGGCTACAGTAGCATCTCGGTTAATGAAGCACCTGGGTTAATGCCGCACCTCATGGCTACAGTAGCACCTGGGTTAATGACGCACGTTATGGCTACAGTAGCACCTGGGTTAATGATGCACAGTATGGCTACAGTAGCACCTGGGTTAATGAAGCACCTTATGGCTACAGTAGCTCCTGGGTTAATGAAACACATTATGGCCACAGTAGCACCTGGGTTAATGACGCACGTTATGGCTACAGTAGCACCTGGGTTAATGACGCACATTATGGCTACAGTAGCACCTGGGGGTAATGACGCACCTTATGGCTACAGTAGCTCCTGGGTTAATGAAGCACCATATGGCAACAGTAGCACCTGGGGTAATGACGCACCTTATGGCTACAGTAGCTGCTGGGTTAATGACGCACCTTGTGGCTACAGTAGCAGCTGGGTTAAGGAAGCACCCTATGGTTACACGAGCACCTGGGTTAATGAAGCACCTTATGGCTACAGTAGCACCTGGGTCAATGACGCAACTTATGGCTACAGTAGCACCTGGGTTAATGAAGCACCTTATGATTACAGTAGCACCTGGGCTAATGAAGCTCCTTATGGCTACAGTGGCACCTGGGTTAATGACGCACCTTATGGCTACAGTGGCTCCTGGGTTAATGAAGCAGCTTATAGCTACAGTGTCACCTGGGTTAGTGAAGCACCTTATGGCTACAGTAGCACCTGGGTTAATGAAGCACCTTATGGCTACAGTAGCACCTGGCTTAATGAAGCAGCTTAGAGCTACAGTGGCACCTGGTTTAATGAAGCACCTTATGGTTACAGTAGCACCTGGGTTAATGAACCACCTTATGGTTACACTAGCACCTGGTTTAATGACGCACACTATGGCTACAGTAGCACCTGGGTTAATGAAGCACATTATGGCTACAGTCGCACCTGGGTTAATGAAGCACCTTATGGTTACAGTAGCACCTGGGTTAATGAACCAACTTATGGTTACACTAGCACCTGGTTTAATGACGCACACTATGGCTACAGTAGCACCTGGGTTAATGAAGCACATTAAGGCTGTGTCGCACCTGGGTAAATGAAGCACCTTATGGTAACAGTAGCACCTGGGGTAATGAAGCACCTTATGGCTACAGTAGGACCTGGGTTAATGACGCACCTTATGGCTACAGTAGCACCTGCGTTAATGACGCACCTTATCGCTATAATAGCACCTGCGTTAATGACGCACGTTATGGTTACAGTAGCACCTGGGCTAATGAAGCACCTTATAGTTACAGTAGCACCTGTGTCAATGAAGCGTCTTATGGTTACATTTGCACCTGGGTTTATGAAGCACTTCATGGCTACAGTAGCACATGGGTTAATGAAGCACCTTATGGTTACAGTAGCACCTGGGTTAATGAAGCACTTCATGGATACAGTAGCAACCCGGGTTAATGAAGCACCTTATGGTTACAGTAGCATCTGGGCTAATGAAGCACCTTATAGTTACAGTAGCACCTTGGTCAATGACGCACCTTATGGCTACAGTAGACCTGGGTTAATGAAGCACCTTATGGCTACAGTAGCACCCGGGTTAATGAAGCACCGTATAGCTACAGTAGCACCTGGGTTAATGAGGCACCTTATGGCTACAGTAGCACCTGGGTTAATGAAGAACCGTATGGCTACAGAAGAACATGGGTTAATGAAGCACCTTATGGTTACAGTAACACCTGGGTTAATGTGGCACGTTATAGCTACAATAGCACCTGGGTTAATGACGCACATTATGGTTACCTTAGGACCTGGGTTAATGACGCACCTTATCGCTATAGTAGCATCTGGATTAATGACGCACCTTATGGCTACTGTAGCACCTGGGTTAATGAAGCGTCTTATGGTTACAGTAGCACCTGGGTTAATGAAGCACCTCATGGTTACAGTGCAGTAGCACCTGGGTTAATGAAGCACATTATGGTTACAGTAGCATCTGTGCTAATGAAGCACCTTATAGTTACAGTAGGACCTGGGCCAATGACGCACCTTATGGCTACAGTATCACCTGGGTTAATGAAGCACCTTATGGCTACAGTAGCACCTGGGTTAATGAAGCACCTTATGGCTACAGTAGCACCTGGGTTAATGAAGAACCGTATGGCTACAGAAGAACATGGGTTAATGAAGCACCTTATGGTTACAGTAACACATGGGTTAATGAGGCACCTTATAGCTACAGTAACACCTGGGTTAATGAAGCACCGTATGGCTACAGTAGCACCTGGGTTAATGAAGCACCTTATGGCTACAGTAGCACCTGGGTTAATGAAGCACCTTATGGCTACAGTAGCACCTGGGTTAATGAAGCACCTCATGGCTACAGTAGCACCTGGGTTAATGAAGCACCTTATAGCTACAGTAGCACCTAGGTTAATGAAGCACCTTATGGCTACAGTAGCACCTGGGTTAATGAAGCACCTTATGGCTACAGTAGCACCTGGGTTAATGAAGCACCTCATGGCTACAGTAGCACCTGGGTTAATGAAGCACCTTATAGCTACAGTAGCACCTAGGTTAATGAAGCACCTTATGGCTGCAGTAGCACCTGGGTTAATGAAGCACCTTATGGCTACAGTAGCACGTGGGTTAATGAACCACTTCATGGCTACAGTAGCATCTGGCTTAAGAGACCACCTTATTGAGCACAGAGTGAACCACTATAGTCAAATGGTATTTTAATACACGTCACGTCACAAAGGATATGTCTATTGAAACAGACACAAGTCAAACCATTGAGACTATCTTAACCCATCAAATTCCACTTTCTCTATGTCAAGACAGCAATACAGGACTGCTTTTGATTATAGTTTAACCTGCTGCCCTGTACTGTCCATCCTGAATTGCTGCGAAGGTTTCAATGTAATATGTGTTACATCATAAGGAATTTATTGTTTCTGGTCCCTCTCATATGTATGTGTCAAACAGTTAAAGAGGCAACATACTTTGTATAAGTTGGTACTAAAAGGCAGGTGGTCTTAAGTAGGATGACTATAAATATGCCTACTTTACCTCCTCTGAAAACTCGATAGTATCGACCCTCCATTTATTCATAATCCTTTTCGTCTCCACTTCGATTTCACGTGAAAACCCCGGCTGATCTGTCTGTGATCCTCCATAACGAGTCGCCATTGGTTATCTTCTGACAGAGGTATTTTTTTTAGCAATGTAGCACAAGCTAATATAGCAAAGATTCTGTTTGTAATACAAGAAAACATGCTCGATTATATTTGAATAGATCAATAATACAAGCATAACATTGTTGATGTCACAACACACTCCATAATTATACTGTCGGGCCATCCTCTGCAAATTAATATATAAGTTGACCCGATATCTTAGTATCATTAGAATCGCAATTTCTCGACAATCACAATTTAATAGTGGATTGTATAGGCGAAACAATTATAATTTAGCACTAACACTGCAGTCAAAATATATGGCAAAATTACTGGACTATTAACATTGCCCAGGTAACTGTCAATCAGTAAAAAAGTATATTAAAACTCTCGCATCTTAATGCGTTGTAACTTATTGTACAGTCATTCGTCTAGTCCATTCTTACGTTTTGTAAAAGGGAAATTAAATTCATTTCTGGTAAGCTTTTCACATTATGTTCACGATTAGAATGTCAGAATGTCGGTTTTAAAACATATTTCAGTATTTCTCAGCATTGAGCATAAATATTATAAAGAAGGGTAGCAGATTATGAATACAATTGGCAGTCTGCTCGCCAACCCATCATAGGGAAACTATTAGTTAATTAGGATTACATTTGCACTTATATCTCCAAAACCTTGCAAAACGTTATCAATGCTCATCCCTGATTTCAAGGCGGAATTTATTTTGCTCATGTTAAGAAAACTTACAGTGTTGAAACGATTGTTTATGATAAAAAGTAAACTTACAATCAGTAGAGGTGAGGCGAGCTGGGAACGGATTTTCACACCTTCTTTCTTTTGTTATGCTAATTTGATGCCAATGACGTCATGATCATTGAGTTTGACACCGTTCTTTTCCTTTGATCCCTGCCACCTTTTGAAAAGCTATGAAAATCCGTCCCCAGACATCCACTGTTTTGATTGGATGTTAGATGCAGAAATTGTCCACTTGCCCCTCCCCCTCTTTAAATTACGTGCCTCCTGTCATCCAATGAGGTGAGCTTAAGGGTAATTAGCGTAATGATTGACACATGTTAATGAGGGTAATTAAGGATGAGTGACAGGTTACATGTCTGGACCTAATCTTTTCCTGGGAACTCATTCAATCATGAAGCCCCACACCCTCGTTAGCTCATGGGCCCTCTGTCATCCAATGAGGTGAGCTTAAGGGTAATTAGCGTATTGATTGACAAGAGTCAGTACATAGCGTAAGGATGATTGGCAGGCTATCTATCTGGACTAGTATTTTCCTGGTAGCTCAATCAATCACGAAGACCCGCCCCCTCGTTAAATCACATGACTCCTGGCATCCAAGGAGGTGAGCTTAAGAGTAATTTGCGTAATGATTGGCAATGGTTAATGCGTAGCGTAATAATTATTGGCCAGTTGCATGTCTATACTCATCTTTTTTCTGACTCTGGGAACTCATTCAATCATGGGAGATTAACTCTAAATGGTCAATCTATAGCGTAATGACAATTGTGGAAGACGACTCTGTTAATCTGATGGATTGCTCATTAAACTTCTGAACCTCGGCGTTTTAGCCATGACAATATACCAGAGTCAATGTATCGCGTAAGGACAATTGGTTAGCTATTACTCCAACAGATTAAAATTAACTAGTTGAGCTATAAAACAACTCTGATCACATGTAATGATCGTCAGAGTTGTACAAAGTTCAAAGAAATCAATTTCCAATCGAGTTAGGGAAATAACTACCAATTACATTTTAACATGCCTTGAATGGCCACACAATATTGGGAAACAAATTCCAACCTGAATTGACTCAGGGTTTGGATGGGGTATAGGCTATGATACTTTCAGCGATTTTTCAATTAAAAAATATGAGTCATTTCACATTTTATATTTTTTTAAATAAAATAAAGTTTCAGTAAATATACAGATGATAAAATCTACAGATGATAAAGAACAGATGATAAAAATATAAAGTCGATAAAAAATATACAAATGAATATACAGATGAAAAAGCGAAAATATAAAAACGAATTATGTGTAAAACAAAAACAAACCATAATTTAACTAAAATATAAAATATACAAATGCTTTTGAGCGGGATCCAGTGACCTGTAAGGTTAATCGATAGACATAGAGAATGGTGCGACTGAGATATTGCGTGAAACTGATTTTAGAGCTATTATTTAAATAAATTTGAAAATGATCTAAGTCTTCTTCTTCTTTTCGTTCGCTGATCATACCGCCAGTCCTGTAAGTGACTATCGACATGATCATAAGTGATCTAAGTGATACTGAGCCCCTATTCGGTTGGGTGCAAAGATAGTTTAGGGATTTTTACAGAGGTATGGTTTGGAGAGATATTAACTTGCAATGTGTAGGAGGGTGTGCAGGGTATACTTTAAACATGGTTATATAATGGTTTTAAAACCGGCTCAACGTATGAATATAACATAATTTACTCAAGCCGGCCTCTTCCCCACCATACAACCATATAACTGGCTATCGAACTCCCCTCAGTGATTTCTAACCGATAATAATACAGCAGAAGATTACTTACTGCCCTCGATGAAGGGTATGCTAGTAATCTTCTATGTTATACGTTAGCGTATTATATGTCATACAAATGTGACAGCTCAACTGCCCTCCCTCACACACCCGCCCGATATCTATGTATCGACCTCCACACATTGCAACCCAATAATAATAAAGCAGACGATTACTTACTGCCCTCGATAAAGGACACGCTTGTAATCTTCTACGCTACAGATTAGCATATTATATGTTGTACAACTCAACCACACTCATCCGCTCGTTTTCACGCACCAAACATGTTTTTCCCATTCACACAAGCTCAAACCCCACATACCCCCAGGTTATGCTCGACACCCACCCCCCCCCCTAACACCAATCCAAAAGCACCCATCAACTTTCCCACCCCACACGATCGTAAAATTAGCTCCTAGGGATACCCTGAGAGCCATATGGTTTAGTAGGATAGTCATTAAAAATGATCCGTTTTTATAAGTAAATCCAAAACGCTTCTAATGCTAGAGCAAACGTTTCGAGATTATGATCTTTGACTGTGGCTAACAGAGTATCAAACCCTACCCCATTATTAATGTAATTTAATGCTAAGCCCTTAATTTTGCAGACTGTTTGATATCACCAGTCTGTCCGTCTAGGGGTCAGTGCACGTAACTCTTCGAGCCAGTACAAACAAACTCTGTTATTTCACTGCAGGAAGGAACTTCTGAGTCTGTTCTGGTAAACTGAAATTAGGAGAGGTTTATCATGTTTTTAAACATACATGATAGAATCTGTATCTTGAAACATGCAACTCGAGCCTACAGCTACCAAACGTTGTGGCAAATGAACCCTGGCCTGACTCGTGACAAATGCAGTGCTCACAGCATTGGTGCGATTATCCGAGGGCACGAATTGATTCAAATTGCGATAGCACATTAACAGGGTGCTGTCGTTACATACACGGATATCTTTGACAGAAATAATTCTCTACGTAAGCAACTTCAACATGACACTATACGAATTGATGTATTCATGCTTAGGGCATGGGTTAAGTGCGAAATAACCCCACAAAGAATTTCAGCACCTGTTTTGTCAGGATAGTAGAAGTGTCGGAATTAAAATGATACCACCTCCCTCAACTGGCCGCCATTCGGCGATCCGTGGCCCCCACCGCCCTCCCAATCCCTGGGGCATAGGTTGGTGAGACATGGGGTTGGTGTATGCCTCTAGATGGAGGCTCAGGTTTGTTGAGACAGGTGGTTGGTATGCCTCTAGATGGAGGCACCAAGGATTGAGAGGACGGTAGGGGCAACGGATCACCGAAAGATGGCCAGTTGAGGGAGGTTGTATCATTTTAATTTCGACACTACTACTAGGCAAATGATACCACCGCCCTCTCAATCCCTGGGGCATAGGTTGTGGGAGCCACCACGGATCTCCGAATGGCTGGCAGGGAGGTAGTATCACACTACTA
>CM067375.1:93497450-93667450 GCA_034401795.1 Chaetoderma sp. LZ-2023a
AAATTAATATTAAAATGTTGCCTCTCTTCATTTTATTTCTGTTTCATATTTAATATTCAAATGATATTTTCTGAGCTGCGGCTTCAAAAGCGACACCAGCTTCTTTAATGCATGTGAGAAACCTAGCATTCAATAGCTTAAAATCAAAAAGGATTTAGTACTTACAAATGCAATCAAGGGTACTAGCTCTAATATTTAAAGGATATTGATTAGATTTCCGTAATCCAAGTCGACACGGATATGTTCATTAATCTACAAATGACAAACGCGGCCACATCCAATGAAGAGATCCGATCCGTCACTTAAGTGTGTGACGTCATAGGCTTGCGTGAATTATGTATTCGTCATGTACATTTAAAAGTCTGTCAAGTGTACAAATCTTATGTCTCTGATGGATTTTCTATTTTCTAAACATTATTTTGAATATTTTGATACTAATTTGACTGGGTGCTGTTGCTGCCACATACCTGTATAGTTACCTTGAACATGGGATTCTAGGAATGCAGTATTTAAGGTATATAAATCGACCGCAAACACCCCCAACAGCTTAGGCGGAGCTTAGATCTAGATGGGCGGGGCATAGTTAGAAATGAATCCCTCTACTGCTGAAGAATAACGACCGATGGGTGTGAGCTGAGTCAGCCAGGAGAGCCACTCAGTAAAAGTGCCTTGCGAATAATAACCTCAACTAGAATTTATTTGCAAAATTACATTTTAAAACATTTATGTCATTTACACTTCAGTGTTTTAAGATGCATTATTTCCGTTAGATAAAAACATCTGATGAGTAGACATTACGTCACATTAGCCTATATACACTTTTTAGCCATAGTTTGGCAATGTGGTATAAAAGCAATCACGCAGGTAATATTTTGAATATTTTGAAACCAATTTGACTGAAAGTTGTTGCTGCCTATGCACTTCCAATGATTACCTGCTGAATAACCTAGAATGACTTTGACTTAACGCGTCACATATATTTTAGAGTTCTGTGAGTTTAGCATCATCTTTTACAAATCTGTCAGTTCGATTTCCATGACATTTGCACTACCATGCGACCTACGGTGGGCACGCCATCTCTTGTATTTCCATTCCCTCCAGAACGAACTTGTCCTCGGCACGCCACGTATTTTATAGTCGGTGGGCTTTGCACCACCTTTCACACGTCGTTATTTTTTCAGTGGCCGTTGCACGACCTTCTCCTCGCTGATTATGGTGGGCACAGCAACATCTCTTGTTCTGGCTTTCCTCTCAGAATGAGATATTAACTCTGTGGGCGTGGCATTACCTCTCTTTAACCTGAGTGTTTCGGTGTGTCTTTAGCAACCTCCAAGATTCACAGAACTGGTATTTCTTTCACTACAGGACTCGCCACGAGTTGTCCAACTACCACACCATAACATGGGAAGCCAAGATGCGTCTCTTTATCTTCCACGATTTTATATTATATGTATCACAACCAGGACCTGGAAGTATAGTTTACACATACACTATACGTATAAGCTGAGGGTGATGATGTTGAAAGCAGTGGATTAAACATAGAAAACACAACCACTAGATAGACTAAATGATTGTATTGATTGCAGCAACGGCAGCCTGCCTGTTGAGAATTACATGGATGATACCTTCAACTGTCGCCCATGTAAAGAAATACACTGGCTTACCAAAGGGACTAAGCCAAAAAAGCACACACACCTAAGCCTCGCCGCAACCAGAGTAAAAGTTAGCACAGACCATGCATCCTAAGCCATCCCCAACCTGGTGCCTGTGGATATGTCCTTGCACAATCCAACTGCAATCCAAATCAAACTTGTCCCGACTCCGATCGACATGTTCATGATGGGAAAATGAGTGCGATATATGCAAGGATTGGTTCCCCAAATAATGCCATAATATGTCATATGTGCACTACCACGTCCGTAACCGTGGGCACATCAACTTCTGCAAGCGTGGTGCCAAAACATTTGTCCACCATATACTCGTCTTAACTGAGAAACAGGAAAAAGTAGAGGAATAACTGAACTTGCTGAGCACTAAGCACACCTTGCTACATGTAGATGTGGAAAAGCTTATAGCACGAGCTGCAAAGATGGGATGGAGTATATTAGCTCTCCTCTGCAAATCTCCAGTCCAAGGAAGCAATATATATGGAAATCAAGGACCGCAACCGTCGCTCTGAAAACCTCATGTTCTTCAACGTCACTGAAAATTAAGCCAGGAGAGATACAGATACAGCAACCATCAAGAATCTATGCGCCAATCCGCTATAAATACCAGTATAAGAAATGACAGACATATGTAGGATTGGTACTTACAACCATCACAATAGGGAACTAAGTAGACGAATTCGTGTGCAAATCCCGCACTAAAGGAAAACGTGTCACTTAAAAAAATGGCACAGTGCTCCACCACGTTGGGGAGGGGGTGGGGGTGAGTGAGGGGGTGAGAAGCTGCAACCAAATATCAATGACAAGAGGAATGGAACCCCAACCACATATGGTCATACGGTTTCACCATCAGATCAAAGCAAAAAGCCGGGTTGACAACCAGTGGGAATAAGTACCCCCAGTTTTAAAACTGGTAATACTGTACAAAATAGCAATCACATGGAAGGTATGGCCTGAGCTGTATGTACACAAACATTGACTCATTTAAGAACAAACGAGAATGATTATTAATCTACATTGAAAATAATACTCCAGACACCATTGGTCTTGCTCTGGTAAAATCTCAGAATACATTTGGCACACTACTCTGTACTGAATACCAGGTCCCAGGGTACAACAATACATTTGGCACACTACTCCGTACTGAATACCAGGTCCCAGGGTACAACAATACATTTGGCACACTACTCCGTACTGAATACCAGGTCCCAGGGTACAACAATACATTTGGCACACTACTCCGTACTGAATACCAGGTCCCAGGGTACAACAATACATTTGGCACACTACTCTGTACTGAATACCAGGTCCCAGGGTACAACAATACATTTGGCACACTACTCCGTACTGAATACCAGGTCCCAGGGTACAACAATACATTTGGCACACTACTCTGTACTGAATACCAGGTCCCAGGGTACAACAATACATTTGGCACACTACTCCGTACTGAATACCAGGTCCCAGGGTACAACAGCTGGCTTAACATAAATTTCTGGGACGTGGCACGACAATCTATACAAAAAGCTCTCTGAAAGTATTAGGGAAACGTAATCACTACCAGTAACTACTTGAAATCTCCATCGTATAGTGGTAAGCTAAATGATGGTAATAATATACTTATCGATCACCAACCAGAATCTATAACAACAACACCTTGCTAGAGGGCATGCTCTTTGAAGCAGTACCATCTGATGGCTACCACATAATTATCATGGCGGTCTAATTATCCGGATATTAACCGTCTGAATGACACGTCCATGGCTGGAGTAAACCATATGTAAACCAAATTATTCGAGCTAACACGTGACGCGTTTCTTTCCCAACACATCAAAGTTCCCACACACTTTCGTGTGGACCAAACGTCCAACACATAATCCACATGTCATAATAATATCCTCGTCTTTTTACCTAAAGTTCCCACTCTGTTGCACCGGTTCTCTGCAATTTTCTGGATACTCACCCGCAAGTGTTTTATAAGCCTGGCATAAGACAGGGCAGGGCATACTATGTGATGGTCCGAGGTGTCCATTAGCAAATTCGTCTCAACTCCCAATGCAACTAGTTTAATGATAATTCGTACACATCTACACATTGAGGTGATGTCATGCGCAACGTCCAGATGCGTGGCATCTGCCTGATCATTCAGCTGCCCCATCTGTCCGTCCATATGTCAGTTAGCAAATTCGTTTCTGGGTTGTAATTTCCGAAGTATTAAAACTTATTGTAATGATAATTGATGTGCATGCTCTATACAATGACTCGATATGTCCTTTGCAGCGTCCACACTCGTGGCGTCTGTCTGACCGTCCGCACGTCCGTCCATCCTTCCGTCTGTTAGCAAATTTGTTTCCAGTCTAACTTCTGAACCTACGACACTCGGATATCACAAAATCTGATAAGGCCATCATCACTGCATTGGCGAGTACAGCAGTGAACACACTCACCTCAGAATAGCAAGCCGTTGGTTAATCACATCATATCAGCAAAGGTGAGCAGGGGCGTTATTAAAGTGATGCCGAAACAGACTGTTCTTAAAATACCAGTATGCAAACTGTTGACTTACAGAAAGTCGTTATACTGACACCAAAGCCAAAAGTATTCACTCGATCTATAATAGCATTTCATTAGTCATTTGCAGCAGTTCATAACCTTGCCAACATTGTTGCTACTTCTAATTCTTGCAACATGTAACCTCGCTATGACCTTTTTGTAGAAAACAAACCACGCGACTCTCAGATAGCGCTATTTATCAAAGACAGTAATGTCGAGATGAATGCTATCGTAACCTGTTTAAAACCCTCCATCAGATTGGTCACGCGTTTACTGCCTAAACAATTAATTGACACTGGGGTGGGGGTGGGCAGATCTCGGGCATCTCCTCTGCGCAACCTATGGCTTTGTAGAAAGTGTACAAATACGTTTAAAGATCTTCTCCGGAGCCGTTTGAGGGATTGATTCGAAAGTCATGAAATGTCATCTAGGGTAATAGGTCAACCAAGTTTGTTCGAGGGAAATTGTTCGGCCAAATGGTTTAGTGGCCATCGTGGATGACCTAGTTTCCACTAAAACTACTTCTTTTCTAGAACCGCTGAACGGATAGAGCTGAAATTTGGGAGCTATGGAATAGGGAATAAAGGTCATTCAAGTTTGTTCAAGGGAAGTTGATATGTTAAAACCATGGCCGCCGTGAACCAATCAAAATGTGGCGTGCTTGGCGGTCATGTTAGACTTTTTATTTGATGGATTTTAAAGCCAAAATTGGCTTATGTAAGCTTTTGGATATTCTGATTTCAAATTTCCACTCTTGAAACTGTCGTTAAACGGTTTGACTGCCATCTTGGATCTTTTTCATACCAACAGATCCCATATTGAAGCAATAGGAAATAAAATGTCTTCTCGAGAACCACTGAGCCGATTTCAATTGCATTTGGCAGATAACATCCTTAGGGCATGGAGATCCGAGTTTACTCGAACGAAGCCAGTACCATTTTGGATTGAGACCGATTTTTAGAAAGGTCTTTAGAATTCTTCTGAGTGGCGACCGGAAATTGTATGATACCTCTAAAGGTTAAAGGTGAAGGACACGGTCAGCAGATTAAAGTGATTATTTTGAAAACCCTTTGCACGACAGACACATTCATCATGCATTGTAGGCCCACGGTATGTAGTGCAACAAAGGTTCGTCAGTGTGCCTTCTATGTGCCTTCAGCGTGTCTTCGGTGTGTCTTTAGTGTGCTTTCAGTGTGACGTCAGTGTGACATCAGTGTACATTCAGTGTTATGTGAGTGTGACGTGAGTGTGAGTTCAGTGTTGACCCACACCTGCAGAGATTCTATCTACCGAATTCTTCAAAATTAATTTTTTTTTTATTTGTTTATATTTCTGGATGCCATTACAAAGTCGGCCGCTCAGAAAGTGCTAGCATTTGTAGGGATATGTGCCAACATTTATCAGGCATGCCAAGGACGCCACAACATCAACTTGCTAAGTGTTTTGCTATCAGACCTCAAATAATGTAATCTAGGATGACTAAAGACGAGAAAGAACCTACATGAGCTAAGGACGCTGGCACTGGATAAGACACAGCGGAAAATGTTGAGGAAAAATTTATTGCAGCTGAAAGAAGTCCTCGCTTCTAAACCTGCAGAATACAGTCACTCATCATCATAATCGCCATCGTCGTCGTCGTCGTCGTCCTCGTCGTCGTCGTTGGCGTTGTCGTCATCGTCTTCCTCGTCGTTATCGCCACCGCCGTCGTCGTCTTCATCATCGCCATTTAGTCCAGTAAAACTACAAATTAACCTAGAACAAATTGCAACAGAATTTATTTCTTTTCTGCGGCATTCATGGGACTGCCAGGTGTCACATATCAAAAGTCCTCCAAAATCCCTCGATGGGAAAGTGGGTAAATTCGCATATTTAGCTACCGCCATTATCCGAATAATGAAACTTCCCTTACCTGCTTCATTCCACAAATAAACGAAGTAGAAATGTTGTCTAAGCTCTGAATTTCATGGTCACGGAAGACAGTAAGCAATTGGCAATATTGCCTTGAACCACTTGTACTAATTCTCCAAACCACAGATTAAATATGGTTGTATGCATAGGGCCGGGGTAATTTAAAAAAATTATATTTAAAGTAAGTTTAATTTTGTTTTTCGCTTTTAAAATTTTATCTAAAATAAATTGCATTTTAATTTTCACTTTTATCTCACAATTTGAATAAATTTCTATACAATTCAATCAGAATATGGACATGGATTTAGATACATGCGTTATTTGTAACCAGAGCCTAGAAAATGGCTCACAAACTGTTAAGCTTCGAGTTAAAGGCTGTGACGGTATTAACAATGCTAGCAGAGCCCGTGAAAGCGATGTCATAGCTGAAGTAGGACAGAGGGTTCATGTAAAATCTCGACGGGAGTTCATTGATCCCAAGCAGATCGCCCGTAACGCAGAGAAAATTGAACAATCTCCGCCACCCATGCGAACACTCCGTTCAGAAAGTCCAACATTCAATTTTAGTGAACATTGTTTGCTATGCGGATACCCTGCAAAAATTCAAGATGGAAAGAAACGTGGCTATGATATTTATCCGGTAAGTACTCATGACTTTCAATGTAGTATCGCAGAGGCATGTGAGCAGAGAAAAGACGAATGGGGCAAACTTGTAGCTGGGCGGCTTGCCTTCACGCCGGATTTATGCGTTGTCAATGCAGTATACCATCAAAGCTGCAGCGTAAATTTTCGAACCATGAAAAATATCCCTCAGCTGCACTCATCTTGCTCATCCCAAAAACATGGAAGGCCAGAAGACTTGGACAGAGTAAGAGCATTTAATGCGACAATGGCATTTCTTGAAAATAATGATGATGAGCAGCTGACCCAGCACGACCTCGTTAATAAAATGCAAGAGTATCTCGATGATAAAGAGAATAAAGCATACAGTACAAAATACATGCAGGATAAAATAAAAGATAATTATGGCGATGACATATTTATTAGCACTGTGAATGGTAAGCCAAACGTTGTTACCTTTCGTTCTAAAGCATCTACTATTTTGACTGACTTCTATAAGGAACAGAAGAGAAAGGATTCCAAATCAGAGAGCATGCTAATCATCCAGACAGCTGCCAAACTGCTTAGAAACGATATTAAGTTAATTGATTCATGCACATCATCTGAAAGCTATCCATCAAGGGAGCAAATGAGCGACCCAGTAAAGGCATTGAATTATTTACCAGAGACACTGCGGGAATTATTGCGGATTTTGTTCACTGGAAAAGACACAGCAATGAAACAGGCATCAGTTGGACAGGCTATTATGCAAGGAACTCGTCCTAGAGTTATTTTGGCACCTTTGCAGTTCGGGCTGTCATGTGAGATGCACCATAAATTTGGATCTAGATTTATTGTTGACACCTTGTACAAGCACGGATTTGGATGTTCATACACGGAGATACAGAGGTTTGAGCGCAGTGCATCACTTCATGGTGGAGATCTACCACAGCCATTATCAGGCGAGTTCATTCAGTTTGTTGCCGACAATGTGGATCACAATATTTGCACAATAGATGGGCATAATACATTTCATGGAATGGGAATCATTGCATCTGTTACACCAGGAAACCTTTCGTGCACACTTATTCCAAGGATAAATGTAACATCTGAAGATATCAAGCAAGTTGGCAAGATCTGTATCAGGAACTTTGAGTCTCAGCATACCAGGAA
The DNA here is from genome assembly GCA_034401795.1 of Chaetoderma sp. LZ-2023a. NCBI lineage: Eukaryota > Metazoa > Mollusca > Caudofoveata > Chaetodermatida > Chaetodermatidae > Chaetoderma > Chaetoderma sp. LZ-2023a. Next base: position 93,505,352 of record CM067375.1, read on the forward strand.
CTTCCCATTGACCTTTAAGGAGTTAACTGCGATGGAACAAACAGACCCAACAGCTGACATTGACATCCTCTGGGGATTTCTCTTTGTTTCTGCGTTCAAGGAGACAGTCATGGTCTGGCATGATTCAAACTGTTCACCAAGGAGTTTATCCAGGTAAATCGTCTGTTATTTTCCTTCCGATGATAGATCTAGAGCCAAGTAACATGACCTGCATCTTTTCCACTTTGACTTATGTTTGTGAACAGGCAAACCGATAGCATGTTGCACCCGTGATTACATTTGATCAGCCCTTATTTTGGAAAGCTATGACTATCATAGAGATTGATCCAAGCTGGAGTCCATTAAAGCAAATTATTCTAAGACTCGGAGGTCTTCATATGGAGATGAGCTTCCTTGGCTGCATTGGTCACTTAATGGCAGGAAGCGGTCTTGCGCCTATTCTAGAGGTAGTCTACGCTGAGAATGCTGTCAAACACATTCTTAGTGGAAAGGCAATTTCTCGAGCAGTTCGAGGACACCTCATGGTTTTTGCTTCTCTCAGTACAATCTTGATTGCAAATGCATACAACCTACCACTACCTACAATTGCAGATGCTGAAGTTCACACAGTAGAATATTCCGCTGCAAGGCATTCCAAAGAATTACTGGTGTTGCTTCTATACCATACTGATATGAATGGCTGTCAGCTATTTTTCAGACCAGAGCAAAAGCAAAATTCAAAGAAACCCCGACTGTGGAATATCAAAATGGCAAAGGAAAAACTCGGGTTCTGTTTGTGCTCACAGATGTTATTTATCCATGCTATCCTTGGCTGTGCCTCAACATCTAGGCTTTATGGAATTGGAAAATCTGCATCCCTTAGCAAAATCCAGTGCTGCAAAGAACTCTCTCAAATTGCTGAAGTGTTTACAATGAGTAATGCGAATAAAGATGACGTGATAAAAGCAGGTGAGAAGGCAATGCTTATTCTATACAATGGCACTTCAATGGATAGTCTAGTTGCTTTGCGGTACAAGCGATTCAGGGAGAAGGTTGCAAAAAGTTCCAAGTATGTTGAAGCACGAGATTTACCACCAACACCCGCATCCGCAAAGTTTCACAGTCTTCGCGTGTACTACCAAATTCAAGTTTGGAGAGGAGATGCTGGAGATATGGATCCAACAGAATGGGGCTGGAAGGTTCTCAACCACCAAATGCTGCCTGTTAAGACTGACATGCTGGCAGCACCTGACGATTTACTGTATTCATTTAGATGCAGCTGCAAAACTGGCTGTGAATCAAAGAGATGCACCTGTAGAAAACATGGGCTCAGCTGCACATCCGCCTGCGAAGACTGTAAGGGTCTCAGTTGCTCGAATTCAATAACGCTCATTGAGGAAGATGACTTGGATAATTGATGCAAGATGAAATTAGTAGAAACCAGGTACCTATGCCATACTATTTCATCTTAGCTTAGCTTAGAAACACACAATACCGTGACATAATAAAATATAATATGTATTGTATCAATATCAATGATGGTATTAGGTAAATTCATGCAAGTGGCATAACACAATACATTTGTGGAGAATATGTCAATCGTATTCATTTATTACTAAAAAAAGTCCAAAAATACCCAGTCACACATATATTACATACCGGTTTTAAAGAAATAAAGAAAAATGGATTTTTCAGGTGAAATGGCCCAAATCTGGTAATAATTATGCAAATTTTACCCTTTCCCCTATTGGAATTTTGGAGGACTTTTGATATGTTGAACATGATGGCCCCCTATACACTGAGCGAGGTAAAAAAATTAAGTTGCAATTTGTTCCGGGTTAAAATATTTTTGGCCTAGATTGACTGGACTAATTGTCGCCGCCGTCGTCATCATCATCATCAGGGGGTATAACCTCTCTCGGAATATCTTTGTTCCAGGTATTATGTTACTATTCTATAAATAGTGCAATCTCTGACAAACACTTACCTTACACGCTTTAAGACGTGAAAACAATTCAAGCAGGTGTTTCAGTCCTCGAATCACTTGTCGTTTTTTTCTAAAGCTCAATACCTCAGCTCACTATACACTGATTACACATGACACCATGTAGTGTCCACGACTTTATTAGCTGCGTCACGCTAGGATACATTAGGTCTACCCTGCGTCATATAAGTGGAGTGTTGCCAAGTCAATGTATTTAGCGGAAATTATACTTTACCAAAATTGTGTGTCATCGTTATAAGCTGAATAAGCATAGTGCAGATAAGAAAAAATGTAATGTCTTCCAATACAATTATATTCAAAATATTCAACACAACATTTCATATCAAGCAACATGCTCTGACATGCTAAAGTCAATTTCGCAGAATTTGCTATGAATCTGACAGACTTCCTAATAAGATCACACAAAGACGTGTATGGCAGCACATAGAACTATGTTGTAACGCAATGCAGTTTAATTAACTCTTTTACATCGTGAGTAATAACACGCACATGCTTACACACACGCGCGTGTACGCGTGTACGCACGCACACACGCACACATACGTGTGCCATGGCGATTCCAGACTTGTGCATCAGATGGGTGCAGCGAAATAGGAAAACAGGGCACATACCTGATGGAGGGTAGGGTGGGGCAGGATGGGTGTAAGTTGGGAGTGGTGAGGGTAATTGGGGAAGTCACATTGTCATAACCAGGAAGTTTTTCACATGCAATCAAAACCTGGCCGTATAACAATATAGTGAATACACGCTTGAGTGCACGTTTTGAATAATCGATACATTTCATATACATGTAACGGCAGATCGTTAGCCCTCTGAAACGTGAATTTCCAGAATATTAATTTCAAGATATCTCTACAGGTAAGCTGTTGGATATTTTGAAACTAAGTTGCCAGAAACGTAACTCGTTCCACAAATCACCCGCGTTAAGATACCGTATTTTGAACTGGTGTATTTGTAATCCTATTTAATTAAATTTTCAAGTGTATATGTTTGTGCTCATGCATAGATGAAAAGCTTGGAGCTAAAGGATGGAAAAAATGAATGCAATCCTGTAATAATTCCATGTACACTTTTATAAATACAATGGTCTAAGGACAAGTTGTTCCAACGATAAACCTGCTTTAAATCAGATGTACAAGGTCAGACGAGCTAACCTTCAGCAAAGTTCAAATATCAAGGTCAGATACGGTGTCAAAATCATTTTACGATGTTATTTGTAAAGGGGTATCAAAAGCATGACACAAGTAATCTGTCACTAATCATGAACTCCTTGTCTTACACGACCACTGGCTCCAGTGGTGTCGGTCACTGGCTGGAACTAAGCAAGCGTGACCCCTGAGTAAAATACTGTGGTCCGTCATGACAGGGTGGTTACCAAGGATTTGATATCAGAGGTCAATACATACACTACGGGTACATGCTATACTGCTGATGTTCTGACTTAGTAGTTAATAGTAAACCACGTAATCAGCTAATCAATAATCAGATATGACGTCACTACTCATCTAGTATATACGTAGCGCTAAATATGATTAGAGTCATTCAGCTGATCACCAAATTCACCTTTCCAGATTATTCAACGATGATTTGACGTCATATGACGTCATAATCGGCTAAGCGGCGTCTAGGATGACGGTATAATCATTACATCAGAAATTATTCTGTATTGCCCATGTTTAACTCTTAATAGTCCGACACGTCGTACAAATTGTATGTCTCTACTATTTAACAAACATGATGTTTAATATTTTGAAACTAATTTGACTGGACGCTGTTGCTGCCAAGGACCCAGTCAAATTAATTTCAAAATATTCAACAGCTTACCTGTATAGGTTTCTGGAAATTGATGGTCAGGAAGTTCAGAGATCGATAGACCCCAACATGAACCAGGTGCGGGTGGAGCTTAACTAGAGATGGGCGGGGCATAGCTAAAAATGAACAGGTCCATTACTACTAACTCTTAAAGAATTCACCTTTCCAGAGTACCTACCCATCATATGACGTCATAATGAACTGCGTGATGTGTAGAATGGCATCATAATGAATGACGTCATGAATGCATATTTGGAGACGGTTTATGCGTTGTTGTACAATTTTTTTGCTTTTTACTATTTAATAAATATTCTGTTGTATATTTTGAAACTAATTTGACTGGGCGCTGTTGATGCTATAGGTTCACTGTATAGTTTTCAGGAAATTGATAGCTAGCGCATTTGGGGATCGATCAATCCCAACATGGCGAGGTGTGGGTGGAGCTTGGCTAGTGATTGGCGGGGCATAGCTAAAATGGAAACGTCCATTGTCACAACGCCTGCTTGTAGATTTAGCGCACAGCGGAATACCAGATTCTCTTTGATAAGATTTTTATTCACAAACCTTATCGCTAACTAAAGAAAAATATATATATATGAATTATAAATTATGTATGGACATTACCACGTAAAGTTAATGAGTTTATGATCCGATGAAACAACCGACGGAGAGGTGGGTGGGGAAATTTGTATTGCTTGTATTGCAGCATAGTACGCCATGGAATGCACTTCTGCAATGGGACGCGGCCAGTACGCATTGTATGATTACTGTATTCTGCGGATGTACTAGTAGAAACATCTTACAGCTGCAATCAGTCCTTCTTCGTTGTTGCCAACTGTGTCTTGTCCTCGGCCTAAATCCTTAGCCTCCGCAGGTCCATTTTTGACTTGAGTGTACCCAGTCATACTTTCTTAAGGTCACCTCATAGCACGCTTAGCAGATGTATGCAATGCCGTCCTCTCCTGACTCTGTATTTGCTGGCTCCGAGTAGGGTGAGTTCCAAGGCCCCCTCTGCTAGTGTCTCTTCCGACATCCTTAACACATGGCCAAACATGGACCATCTTTGCTGGGCGACTTTTACAGACAGCGGCGACATATTACACATGCCAGCACGCATTACTTGGCATTTAAACTTGTCAACAAAATGGCGTCTTAGCAACACCATCTATCTCCACAAATCTTGTCAACAAAATGGCGGGTAAGCAAGGACCTCTATCGCCACACAACCTTTCGACAAAATGGCGTCTAAGCAACGCCCTCTATCTTCACACAACTTGTCAACACAATGGCGGGTAAGCAACGCCCTCTATCTCCACACAACTTGTCAACAAAATGGCGTCTTAGCAACGACCTCTATCTCCACACAACTTGTCAAGAAAATGGCGTCTTAGCAACGACATCTATCTCCACACAACTTGTCAACAAAATGACGTCTTATCAATGCCCCCTCTCTCCATTACGTTGTTTCTATTGCCTACGAATTATTAAAGAACGCTCTGCCACTATTCAACATCTAATGGTAATTGTCTCCTGAATGAAAGCTGTCAATTAGCTCGCCATATTATCCTATTATAAATTGGCGGATAAACTCAATGTACTGCTAATAATATTACTGCTGCTGCTGCTATTACTACTGCTGATGTTGCTACTGCTACTGATATTGAGACTGCTACTACTGCTGCTGTTGCTACTACTACTGATATTGTTACACGTACTACTGCTGCTCTTGCTACAGCTACTGATATTGTTACACTTACTATTGCTGTTGTTGCTACTGCTACTGGCATTGTTACACTTACTATTGCTGCTGTTGCTACTGCTACTAATATTGTTACACTTACTATTGCTACCGTTGCTACTGATATTGTTACACTTACTATTGCTGATGTTGCTACTGATATTGGTACACTTACAACTGCTGCTGTTGCTACTGCTACTGATATTGGTACACTTACTACTGCTGCTGTTGCTACTGCTACTGATATTGGTACACTTACTATTGCTGCTGTTGCAGCTGCCACTGATATTGTTATACTTACTATTTCTGCTGTTGCTACTGATATTATTACACTTACTATTGCTGCTGTTGCCACTGCTACTGATCTTGTTACACTTACTATTTCTGCTGTTGCAGCGGCTACTGATATTGTTACACTTACTATTGCTGCTATGGCTACTGCTACCGATATTGTTCAAGAACGCTCACCAAATATTCAACATTTATTCGCAATTGTCTCCTGAATGAAAGCTGTCAATTAGCTAGCCATTTCTCCTATTATAAATTAGCAGATAAACGCAATGTACTGCTTATACTATTACTGCTGCTGCTGCTAGTACTACTGCTTCTGTTGCTACAGCTACTGATATTCTTACAATTGCAATTGCTGTTGTTGCTACTGCCACTGATATTGTTACACTTACTATGGCTCTTTTGCTACTGCTGCTGATATTGTTACACTTACTATTGCTGCTGTTGCTAATGCCACTGATATTGTTGTACTTACTATTGCTCTTTTGCTACTGCTACTGATATTGTTATACTTACTACTGCTGCTGTTGCTACTGCTGCTGATATTGTTACACTTACTACTTTTGCAGGTGCTACTGCTACTGATATTGTTATACTTACTTATGCTGCTGTTGCTACTGCTGCTGATATTGTTATACTTACTACTGCTGCTGTTGCTACTGCTACTGATATTGTTTCACTTACTACTGCTGCTTTTGCTACTGCTGCTGATATTGCTACACTTACTATTGCTGATCTTGCTACTGCTACTGATATTGTTACGCTTAATATTGCTACTGTTGCTACTGCTACTGATATTGTTACACTTACTATTGCTGCTGTTGCTACTGATATCGTTACACTTACTATTGCAACTGTTGCTACTGCTACTGATATTGATACACACTGATATTGATACACTTACTACTACTGCTGCTGTTGCTACTGCTGCTGATACTGTTATACTTACTATTGCTGCTGCTGCTACTGCTACTGATATTGTTAATGTTACTATTGCAGCTGTTGCTACTTCTACTGGTATTGTTACACTTACTATTGCTGCTGGTGCTACTGCTGATGATATTTGTCACACTTACTATTGCTGCTGTTGCTACTGCTACTGGTATTGTTACACTTACTATTGCTCCTGTTGCTACTGATATTGTTACACTTACTACTGTTGCTGGTGCTACTGCTACTGATATTGGTACACTTACTACTGCTGCTGTTGCTACTGCTGCTGATATTGTTACACTTACTATTTCTGTTGTTGCAACTGCTACTGATATTGTTCAACATTTATTCGCAATTGTCTCCTGAATGAAAACTGTCAATTACCTAGCCAGTCCTCCTATTATACATTAGCGGATAAACGCAATGTACTGCGTATACTATTACTGCTGCAACTGCTTGTACTATTGCTGCTGTTGCAACTGCTACTGATATTGTTACACTTACTATTGCTGCTGTTGCTACTGATATCGTTACACTTACCATTGAAACTGTTGCTACTGCTACTGATATTGATACACACTGATATTGATACGCTTACTACTGCTGCTGTTGCTACTGGTGCTGATATTGTTATACTTACTATTTCTGCTGTTGCTACTGCTACTGATATTGTTACACTTACTACTGGTGCTGTTGCTACTACTACTGGTATTGTTACACTTACTCTTGCTGCTGTTGCTACTGCTACTGTTATTGTTAAATTTACTACTACTGCTGCTGATATTGTTACAATTACTATTGCCGCTGTTGCTTCTGCTAATGATATTGTTACACTTACTATTGCTGCTGTTGCTACTGATATTGCCCTGTAGGTGGGGCTTATAATACACCTTCCGTATCCTCTGCGTGTCGTAAGAGGCGACTAAAGGAGGTAAGGGTGAGGTAACCCTAACAGAAACCTCGAGTGCTGAAGACGGAGGTTCCAGGCCGCACGGCGCACTCTAATAAACCATGGATCCACGCACTTAACGCTTATGATCATGTCGATAGTCACTTACAGGTCTAGCGGTATGATCAGCGAACGAAAAGAAGAAGAAGAAGCTACTGATATCGTTACACTTACTATTGCTGCTGTTTCTACTGCTACTGATATAGTTATACTTATTATTTCTGCTGTTGCAATTGCTATTGATACTGTTACACTTACGATTGCTGCTGTTGCTACTGATATTGTTACACTTACTACTGCTGCTGTTGCTACTGCTGCTGATATTGTTACACTTATTACTGCTGCTGTTTCTACTGCTGCTTATATTGTTACTCTTACTACTGCCGCTGCTGTTGTTACTGCTGCTCAAATTGGTACACTCAATATTGCTGTTGTTGCTACTGCTGCTGTTATTGTTACACTTACCATTGCTGCTGTTGCTACTGCTGCTGATATTGTTGCTCTTACTATTGCTGCCGTTGCTACTGATATTGTTACACTTACTATTGCTGATGTTGCTACTGCTACTGATATTGTTACACTTACTACTGCTGCTGTTGCTACTGCTACTGATATTGTTACACTTACTATTGTTGCTGTTGCTACTGCTACTGATATTGTTACACTTACTATTGCTGCTGTTGCTACTGCTACTGATATTGTTACACTTACTACTGCTGCTGTTGCTACTGCTGCTGATATTGTTACACTTACTATTGTTGCTGTTGCTACTGCTACTGATATTGTTACACTTACTATTGCTGATGTTGCTACTGCTACTGATATTGTTACACTTACTACTGCTGCTGTTGCTACTGCTACTGATATTGTTACACTTACTAGTGCTGCTGTTGTTACTGCTGCTGATATTGTTACACTTACTATTGCTGCTGTTGCTACTGCTACTGATATTGTTACACTTACTACTGCTGCTGTTGCTACTGCTGCTGATATTGTTACACTTACTATTTCTGCTGTTGCAACTGCTACCGATATTGTTCAAGAACGCTCACCAAATATTCATCATTTATTCGCAATTGTCTCCTGAATGAAAGCTGTCAATTAGCTAGCCATTTCTCCTATTATAAATTAGCGGATAAACGCAATGCACTGCTTATAATATTACTGCTGCTGCTGCTAGTACTACTGCTGCTGTAGCTTAAATGAGTTTGTATGTCTCACTTAGGCAGAATCTATGTGTGCATACTGGTCATTTGTGTCCATCAAACCTCGTGTGTGTGTGTGTGTGTGTGTGTGTGTGTGTGTGTGTGTGTGTGTGTGTGTGTGTGTGTGTGTGTGTGTGTGTGTGTGTGTGTGTGTCTGTGTGTGTGTGTGTGTGTGTCTGTGTGTGTGTGTGTGTGTGTGTGTGTGTGTGTGTGTGTGTGTGTGTGTGTGTGTGTGTGTGTGTGTGTGTGTGTGTGTGTGTGTGTGTGTGTGTGTGTGTGTGTGTGTGTGTGTGTCTGTGTGTGTGTGTGTGTGTGTGTGTGTGTGTGTGTGTGTGTGTGTGTGTGTGTGTGTGTGTGTGTGTGTGTGTGTGTGTGTGTGTGTGCGTATATATATATATATATATATATATATATATATATATATATATATATATATATATATATATATATATATATATATATATATATATATGTGTGTGTGTGTGTGTGTGTGTGTGTGTTTGTGTATGTGCGTGCGTGTGCGTCTGTGTGTCTATACATGCATATGTGCGTATGTGTGTGTATGCGAGGGATCTGTTATTAGATACAAAAATGACGGAACTGATTTAAGAAGCCTAAGTATTTAAAAACGCCGACCCAGGTATTTACATAGTTACCTATGCATACCTGCCAGTCTGCAAACTTCCGTCAAACCTCCTATGTGTGAGTAAGTGAGTGAGTGAGTGAGTGAGTGGGTGAGTGAGTGATGAGTGAGTGAGTGAGGAAGTGAGTGAGTGAGGGAGTGAGTGAGCGAGCGAGCGAGTGAGTGAGTGAGTGAGTGAGTGAGTGAGTGGGTGGGTGGGTGGGTGGGTGGGTGGGTGGGTGGGTGGGTGGGTGGGTTGGTGGGTGGGTGTGTGAGTGAGTGAGTGAGTGTGTTATGCTTTTTTGTTTATTCCGAACGTGTGAATCGTTTTGAGTTCTTTGATCCAGTAGTGTTCTCTGTTTAATCTTAGTTTTTTGTTATCTGGAAAAATTCTTTCAATTGGTCTTATCGTGATGTCTTTCATAGAATGTCTTGGTTGGTTGAAATGCCATGAGATTCTCGTGTCTGTTTGGTGTCGGATTGCATGGATATGTTGTGTGAGTCGTTTGCTGAGTGTTTGACTTGTTTCTCCTATGTATTGAGAGCTGCATTGTTTGCATTCTATGAGGTAAATAATGTTGGTGGTATTGCAGCTCATTTGTGTGTTGATTTTGTAGTCTTTACTAGTGACGTAACTAGTGAATTTGTCAGCAGTGTTCATGTATTGTTTGCATGTGATGCAATTGCTGTTGTTGCACTGTTGGAGTGTCCCTACTATGTCGTGAGTGTCATCTGGTGTCGGTACGATCCTATTGTTAGCATCTGGATTTTTTATTTTAATTAGGCTAGAGTGGACTAGATGGTCCCTAATGCTTTTATTTTTCTTGAATGCTACTACTGGGTAGTTGGGAAAAATTGGTGCTAAGATTGGTGAAGACAAGATGTACTTTTCCCAGTAGGTCCGAATGGATTTGCCTATGTGTTCTAATGATGGGTGGTATTGTAGTATGTAAGCTGGCCGAGGCTGTTTTTGTGTGGGTTGTTTGTAAAGAATGTCTTCTCTCTGTGTGTTCTCGGTTTTTTCTATGATGGCTTTAATTTCTGTCTCTTTGTATCTCCGGTGGATGAATGCATCTGTGAGTTCCTGTGTGCGTTGTTTTAATCTAGTGGGATCTGTGATGATGCGTTTGTATCTTAATGCTTGGCTGTAGATTATGGAATGTTTTGTGTTTTTAGGGTGGCTTGATTGTTTGTGAAGATACTGTTGTTTGTCTGTAGGTTTTCTGTATAGGTCCAATTTAAGCTTGTTATCTTCTTTGTATACCATTGTGTCCAAAAATGGGATTTGTTCTGTTGAATATTCCAAGTCAAACTTTATTGTGGGATGCTCTTTATTCATGTGTGCGTGAAATTCAAGTAGTTCGTTCTCACTAGTGTTCCAAATGAAAAATATGTCATCTATGTATCTAACTAAGTGAGATGGAGTGCTGCCCATCCATGTTGATAACATTCTGCTTACTATGGTGTACACGTAAATGTTAGCATATTTAACAGCAAACTTGGCTCCCATGGCTGTTCCATGTGTTTGTATGTAGTAGTCTTCATTGAATTGGAAGCTGTTTTTTGTAAGAATGTATCTCATTATTTGGGCCAATTCGTCTGGGTATATGTGTGCAGGTGTGTGGTTATTGTTGTTTGTGTTTGTTTTTCAAGTGTATGTCTGTAATGTTCTGTCACAATTTGTATACCTTCTTCGTGTGGGATGTTTGTGTATAGTGATCTGACATCCATTGTGTATAGGATTGAGCCAGCATCCACTGTAGTGTTTTCTATATGTTGGATGAATGCAGTTGTGTCTCGTAGTAGATTTGGGATATAATTTTCCGTGTCTTTTAGTAGGTGGTCTGTGAATTTATTAATGCGTGACGTGGGGCCATCGCAGTTGGATACAATCGGGCGTCCGGGTGGTGGTATTTTGCCTTTGTGTATCTTAGGGTTAATGTAGATGCGTGGAGTTCTGACTTTGAATTCGGTGAGATATCTGTGTGTCTGTCCTGTGATGGCTCCGGTGATTAGAAGTTCGTTAATGTATGCATCTATGGTGTCTTTATATTCTAAAGTGGGATTTTCACTGAGTTTGGTGTAGTATGCGACATCTGTAAGTTGTCTGTGTACTTCTGCAATGTAGTCTGTTTTGTTGAGAATGACTATTGCGGAGCCTTTGTCTGCTGGTCTGATGACTATGTTTGTGTTATTAGCTAATGCTTTGAGGGCTGTTTTCTCATGGTGTGTGATATTGGATCGTGGTGACTTGTCGGGTGGTTTGGTGATAAGCTTGGTGAGTGATGACCGGAGTTTGTTGATGGCATTGGGTGTTGCTCTTGGTCTCCATTCTGAGGGTAGTTTGAATTTGGATGGTGCTGTGGGTTTTTCAAGGTTGTTGCTGTAAAAGTAGTATTTGCATTCTAACTTCCTGATGAATTGATCTATGCAATGTATTTGTGTGTCTGGTGATATGTGGTGTGGTGTGGGTACAAATGAAAGGCCTTTGTTTAGAATGGAATTTTCTGTTTTGGTAAGTTTGTGGTTGGACAGGTTAACGACAATATCTGGTGTTGTTTTTTGTTTGTTGATGATGCGTTGTTTTCTGCGTTTTTGTAGTTGTGTACCTGATGTTAAACGTCTAATTGGCCGATTATTTCTAAGAGTATTTTTTTCACATTTTCGTTTTTGGATTGTTTTATGGCTTCGGCATATGATTTGGTTTGTGGTGTGCTTGTACTTGTCTGTGATGTTGTTTGGATGGGTTGGGTTCTGGGTTGGTGTGTTGAGTGTGTGATAGGTTGTGTTCTGGGAAGGTACATCTGCTCTCTTGGTGGTGATGGATGTGCGTGGTGGATGGGAGGCGGTTGTCTTGAGTAGGGTATTATAAAGTGTCGGTTGTTTGTGTAGTGGCGGTTCGTTTGGGATGTTTGTTTTGGTCCAACCTGCCCTGGTTTGAAGGTGGTTTGTGGTGACTGTGGTGTGTTCTGTATGTGTGGTGCTCCACCGTTTTTTTGGCAGGGGAAGTGGGTTACTCCTCGGTTGTCTCTCTCTCTGTGTTGATCTGTGGTTGCTGTTTGAGCTGTGTAGGTCTAAACCATTGAGTTGTGGTTTGGTTGTTCTGTGGTGTTTGTGGTCTTTTTTATGTATGTGGGTTTTGCTTTGTGTGTTGTTTTTGTGCTGGTTGAGGTGTTGGCAACAGCGGTGGTCTGTGGCGTCTCTCTGTTGGTGCGTGTTGTGCTGGGCGTGCTTGCTTCTGTGTGTGGTTTATTTGATGTTGTAGATCCATCAAAGGCGGGATGTTTGCCTTTCGCATGACTGGGTTTTGTGTGCTTTGTTTGTGTGTGTCATTGTGTGTCCTGTTTGTGTTTGTTTTGTGTGTCTTTATGCTGGTTGTGGCAAACTTAGCAGCTATCCTGTGTGCCTTAGCAACAGCTCTGTCCGCTTCGTATGTGTGTGAGTCTAACAGATTCCCTTCAATTATGTGTGCTTGCTGTTTGTGGTAGTGTAGTCTTTTGTAGTAATGTTCTAGGATTGCGTGTTGGATGCTGTTAGCCGCGGCTTTTAAGATCGAGTCGATCTCTGCAGTGGTTTCTGTGTTGGGATCTACGATGGCTAGTGCTATGTCTGGCTTAACGATATGTGTGTTGTTCTTGGTGGCATGTTCTATGTTCTGTATGTGGTGCTGCAGTTGTTCTGTGTTGTATATGGATTTGTATAGTTGCTGAAATGTGTTTTCGAGCTGTTGGTTGACAGGGTGCTCTAAATCGGCTTTGCTGAAGAGTGGTGGTAGGCGTGTCTGTGTTTCTGCATCCGTGTGTGCTTTTGTTGTTAACGTGGTGGTGTTAGTAGTGGCTGCAGAGGTGGCCGATTGTTGTGGTGGTGGTGGTGACGGCGGGGTGGTTGCTGTTGGGTTGTGCGTTGTAGTTGTGTGTTCTTCTGTAGGGTTGACTGATTGTGTGGTTTGTATTGGTGTGGGTGTGGACTTTGGGTGTAACTCTGTCTGGCTCCTGGTCTGTGGCCTGTTATCCTCTGGATTCATAGTGGACAGGTGCGTGGGCGCGTGTGTGTGTGTGTGTGTGCGCGCGCGCGTGTGCGTGTGTGTGTGTGTGTTTGTGCGTGTGTGCGCTTGCGCGTGTGTGTGGTTAAAAAACAAGATTGGAAGATATGGTGTCTGTTTACGAAGATATATTATATTGTAAGCAAAACAAAAACATTATTACAGTATATATATTATAATAAAAACTTACGTTTGTTGATTTCTGTTGGAGGCCATATTTCCTAGATTATTTGCACTAAAACACTAAAGTGGCTAAGCTATTATAAAACACTAATCTGGCAAAACTGTTATAAAACACTAATCTGGCTTAAACTTTTGTCAAAACTTATAATAAGGTGGTCCTAAAGTGGGTAAGCTATTATAAAACACTAATCTGGCAAAACTATTATAAAAACACTAATCTGGCTAAACTATTATCAAAACTTATAATAAGGTGGTCCTTAGGATCCTTTCGGCTGTTGTTACCTTCGTCAGAGGACATGACTAATGCTGTGTTTAAACATGGTATTTATAGGGAAGGTTCTAGGGTGAGGTGGGGTGAGGGGGGAGGGGAAATTATTAGTTGGATTGAATGTACTGCTGCTGATATTGTTGCTCTTACTATTGCTGCTGTTGTTACTGCTGCTGATATTGCTACACTTACTACTACTGCTGCTGTTGGTACTGCTGCTGATATTGTTGCTCTTACTACTGCAGCTGTTGTTGCTACTGATATTGTTGCTCTTATGATTGCTGATGTTGCAGCTGCTACTGATATTGTTACACTTACTACTACTGCTGCTGTTGCTACTGCTGCTGATATTGTTACACTTACTATTGCTGCTGTTGCTACTGCTACTGATATTGTTGCTCTTACTATTGCTGTTGTTGCTACTGCTGCTGATCTGTTTACACTTAATTGTGCTGATGTTGCTACTGCTTCTGGTATTGTTACACTCAATATTGTTGCAGTTGCTACGACTACTACTGATATTGTTGCTCTTGCTATTGCTGCTGTTGCTACTGCTACTGGTATTGTTACACTTATTACTACTACAGTTGCTGCTGCTAATGATATTGTTACACTTACTACTGCTGCTGTTGCTACTGCTGCTGATATTGTTACACTTACTATTTCTGATGTTGCAACTGCAACTGATATTGTTCAAGAGCGCTCTCCAAATATTCAACATTTATTCGCAATTGTCTCCTGAATGAAAGCTGTAAATTACCTAACCATTTCTCCTATTATAAATTAGCGGATAAACGCAATGTACTGCTTATACTATTACTGCTGCAGCTGCTTGTACTATTGCTGCTATTGCTACTGCTACTGATATTGTTACACTTACTATTGCTGCTGTTGCTACTGCTGCTGATATTGTTACACTTACTATTTCTGCTGTTGCAACTGCTACTGATATTGTTACACTTACTACTGCTTCTGTTGCTACTGCTACTAATATTGTTATCCTTACTATTGTTGCTGTTGCTACTGCTACTGATATTGTTACACTTACTCTTGCTGCTGTTGCTACTGCTACTGAAATTGTTAAATTTACTAGTACTGCTGCTGATATTGTTACACTTACTACTGCTGCTGTTGCTACTGCTGCTGATATTGTTACACTTATTACTGCTGCTGTTTCCACTGCTGCTGATATTGTTACTCTTACTACTGCTGCTGATATTGCTACACTTCATATTGCTGCTGTTGCTACTGCTACTGATATTGTTGCTCTTACTAATTCTGCTGTTGCTACTGCTACTGTTAGTGTTACACTTATAATTGCTGCTGTTGCTACAGCTACTGATATTGTTGCTCTGACCATTGCTGCTGTTGCTACTGCTGCTGATATTGTTACACTTACTATTGCTGCTGTTGCTACTGCTACTGATATCTTTACACGTACTACTGCTGCTGTTGCTACTGCTACTCTTATAGTTCCTTTTACTATTGATGCTGTTGCTACTGCTGCTGATATTGTTGCTCTTACTATTGCTGCTGTTGCTACTGCTACTGTTATTGGTACACATACTATTTGCTTCTGTTGCTACTGCTACTGATATTGTTGCTCTTTCTATTGCTGCTGTTGCGACTGCTGCGGATATTGTTACTTTTACTATTGGTGATGTTGCTACTGCTGCTGATATTATTACACTTACTATTGCTGCTGTTGCTACTACTACTGGTATTGTTACACTTACTCCTGCTGCTGTTGCTTCTGCTACTGATAGTATTGCTCTTACTATTGATGCTGTTGCTACTGCTGCTGATATTGTTGCTCTTACTATTGCTGCTGTTGCTACTGCTACTGTTATTGGTACACATACTATTTGCTTCTGTTGCTACTGCTACTGATATTGTTGCTCTTTCTATTGCTGCTGTTGCGACTGCTGCGGATATTGTTACTTTTACTATTGGTGATGTTGCTACTGCTGCTGATATTATTACACTTACTATTGCTGCTGTTGCTACTACTACTGGTATTGTTACACTTACTCCTGCTGCTGTTGCTTCTGCTACTGATAGTATTGCTCTTACTATTGCTGCTGTTGCTACTGCTGCTGATATTGTTGCTATTACTATTGATGTTGTTGCTACTACTACTGATATTGTTGCTCACCTATTGCTGCTGTTGCTACTGCTACTGATATTCTTGCTCTTACTATTGCTGCTGTTGCTACTGCTGCTGATATTGTTGCTCTTACTATTGCTGCTGTTGTTACTGCTGCGGATATTGCTATACTTACTACTACTGCTGCTGTTGCTACTGCTACTGATATTGTTGCTCTTACTATTGCTGCTGTAGTTACTGCTACTGTTATTGTTACACTTACTATTGCTGCTGTTGCTACTGCTGCTGATATTATTGCTCTTACTATTGCTGCTGCTGTTGCTACTGCTGCTGATATTGTTGCTCTTACTACTGCGGCTGTTGTTCCTACTGATATTGTTGTTCTTACGATTGCTGATGTTGCACCTGCTACTGATATTTTTACACTTACTACTGCTGCTGTTGCTACTGCTACTGATAGTGTTGCTCTTACTTGTGCTGCTGTTGCTACTGCTACTGATATTGTTGCTCTTACTATTGCTGCTGTTGCTACTGCCGCTGATATTGTTACACTTAATAGTGCTGATGTTGCTACTGCTACTGGTATTGTTACACTCAATATTGCTGCTGTTGCTACTACTACTGATATTGTTGCTCTTGCTATTGCTGCTGCTGTTGTTACTGCTGCTCAAATTGGTACACTCAATATTGCTGCTGTTGCTACTGCTACTGTTATTGTTAAACTTGCTATTGCTGCTGTTGCTACTGCTGCTGATATTGTTACACTTACTATTGCTGCGGTTGCTACTGCTGCTGATATTTTTACACTTACTACTGCTGCTGTTGCTACTGCTGCTGGTATTGTTACATTTACTATTGCTGCTGTGGCTACTGCTACTGATATTGTTACACTCAATATTGCTGATGTTGCTACTGCTACTGTTATTGTTACACTTACTATTGCCGCTGTTGCCGAATATTGTTACACTTATTACTGCTGCTGTTGCTACTGCTGCTGATATTGTCACGCCTACTACTGCTGCTGCTGTTGTTACTGCTGCTCAAATTGGTACACTCAATATTGCTGCTGTTGCTACTGCTACTGTTATTGTTAAACTTACTATTGCTGCTGTTGCTACAGCTGCTGATATTGTTGCTCTTACCATTGCTGCTGTTGCTACTGCTGCTGATATTGTTACACTTACTATTGCTGCGGTTGCTACTGCTGCTGATATTTTTACACTTACTACTGCTGCTGTTGCTACTGCTGCTGGCATGGTTACACTTTCTATTGCTGCTGTTGCTACTCCCGCTGATATTGTTACTTGTACTATTGCTGTTGTTGCAACTGCTGCTGATATTGCTACACTTACTATTGCTGTTGTTGCTACTGCTGCTGATATTGTTGCTCTTACTGTTGCTGCTGTTGCTACTGCTGCTGATATTTTTGCACTTAATAGTGCGGATGTTGCTACTGCTACTGGTATTGTTACACTCAATATTGCTGCTGTTGCCACTGCTACTGTTATTGTTACACTTGCTATTGCTGCTGTTGCTACTGCTACTGGTATTGTTACTTTTACTATTGTTGTTGTTGCTACTGCTGCTGATATTGTTGCTCTTACTATTGCTACTGTTGCTACTGCTGCTGATATTGTTACACTTAATAGTGCGGATGTTGCTACTGCTACTGGTATTGTTACACTCAATATAGCTGCTGTTGCTACTGCTACTGTTATTGTGGCTCTTACGATTGCTGCTGTTGCTACTGGTACTGATATTGTTACACTTACTACTGCTGCCGTTGCTACTGCTGCTGATATTTCTACACTTACTATTGCTGTTGTTGCTAATGCAACTGATATTGTTACACTTACTACTGCTGCCGTTGCTACTGCTGCTGATATTGATACACTTACTACAGCTACTGTTCCTAATACTACTGATCTCGTTACACTTATTATTACTGCTGCTGTTGCTAATGCTACTGATATTGTTACACTTACTATTGCTGCTGTTGCTACTGCTACTGATAGTGTTACACTTACTCCTGATGTTGTAGCTACTGCTACTGCTATTGTTACACTTACTATTGCTGCTGTTGCTACTGCTGATATTGTTATACTTACTATTGCTGCTGTTGTTGCTACTCCTGATATTGTTACACTTACTATTGCTACTGTTGCTACTGCTCCTGATATTGTTACACTTACTTCTACTGCTGCTGTTGCTACTGCCACTGATATTGTTACACTTACTACTACTGCTGCTGTTACTAATTCTACTGATATTGTTACACTTACCATTGCTGCTGCTGCCACTGCCACTGTTATTGTTACACTTACTACTGCTGCTGTTGCTACTACAACTGATATTGTTACACTTACTACTGCTGCTGTTGCTACTACTACTGATATTGTTATACTTACTACTGCTGCTGCTGTTGCTACTGCTACTGATATTGTTACACTTCTACTGCTGCCGTTGCTACTGCTGCTGATATTGCTACACTTACTATTGCTGCTATTCCTACTGCTGCTGATATTGCTACACTTACTACTTCTACTGTTGCTAATACTACTGATATTGTTACACTTACTACTACTGCTGCTGTTGATAATGCTACTGATATTGTTACACTTACTATTGCTGCTGTTGCTAATGATACTGATAGTGTTACACTTACTCCTGATGCTGTACCTACTGCTACTGCTATTGTTGCACATACTATTGCTGCTGTTGCTACTGTTACTGATATTGTTACACTTACTATTTTTGATGTTGCTACTGCTACTGATATTGTTACACTTACTACTACTGCTGGTGTTGCTACTGCTGCTGATATTGTTACACTTAATATTTTTGATGTTGCTACTGCTTCTGATATTGTTACACTTACTATTGCTGATGTTGCTACTGGTACTGATATTGTTACACTTACTACTGCTGCCGTTGCTACTGCTGCTGATGTTGCTACACTTACTATTGCTGCTGTTGCTAATGCTACTGATATTGTTACACTTACTACTGCTGCCGTTGCTACTGCTGCTGATATTGCTACACTTACTACTGCTACTGTTGCTAATACTACTGATCTCGTTACACTTATTACTACTGCTGCTGTTGCTAATGCTACTGATATTGTTACACTTACTATTGCTGCTGTTTCTACTGCTACTAATAGTGTTACACTTACCCCTGATGTTGTAGCTACTGCTACTGCTATTGTTACACTTACTATTGCTGCTGTTGCTACTGCTACTGATATTGTTACACTTACTATTTTTGATGTTGCTACTGCTACTGATATTGTTACACTTACTACTACTGCTGCAGTTGCAACTGCTACTGATAGTGTTACACTTACTACTACTGCTGCTGTTGCTACTGCTGATATTGATATACCTACAATTGCTGCTGTTGTTGCTACTCCTGATATTGTTACACTTACTATTGCTACTGTTGCTACTGCTCCTGATAGTGTTACACTTACTATTGCTGCTGTTGCTACTGCTGCTGATATTGATACACTTAATATTGCTGTTGTTGCTACTGCTCCTGATACTGTTACACTTACTATTGCTGCTGTTGGGACTGCTGCTGATATTGTTACACTTAGTATTGCTGCTGTTGCTACTGCTGCTGATATTGATACACTTACATATGCTGCTGTTGCTACTGCTACTGATATTGTTACACTTACTATGGCTACTGTTGCTACTGCTGCGGATATTATTACACTTACTATTGCTGATGTTGCTACTGCTACTGATATTGTTACACTTACTACTGCTGCCGTTGCTACTGCTGCTGATATTGCTACACTTATTATTGCTGCTGTTGCTACTGCTACTGATATTGTTACACTTACTACTGGTGCCGTTGCTACTGCTGCTGATATTGCTACACTTACTACTGCTACTGTTGCTAATACTACTGATATTGTTACACTTACTACTACTGCTGCTGTTGCTAATGCTAATGATATTGTTACCCTTACTATTGCTGCTGTTGCTACTGATACTGATAGTGTTACACTTACTCCTGATGTTGTAGCTACTGCTACGGCTATTGTTACACTTACTATTGCAGCTGTTGCTACTGCTACTGATATTGTTACACTTACTATTTTTGATGTTGCTACTGCTACTGTTATTGTTACACTTACTACTACTGCTGCTGCTGCTACTGCCACTGATATTGTTACACTTACTACTACTGCTGCTGTTGCTACTGCTACTGATATTGTTACACTTACTATTGCTGCTGTTGCTACTGCCACTGATAGTGTTACACTTACTACTGATATTGTAGCTATTGCTACTGCTATTGTTACACTTACTATTGCTGCTGTTGCTACAGCTACTGATATTGTTACACTTACTATTTTTGATGTTGCTACTGCTACTGATATTGTTACACTTACTACTACGGCTGCAGTTGCTACTGCTACTGATATTGTTACACTTACTACTACTGCTGCTGTTGCTACTGCTGATATTGTTATACTTACTATTGCTGCTGTTGTTGCTACTCCTGATATTGTTACACTTACTATTGCTACTGCTCCTGATACTGTTACACTTACTATTGCTGCTGTTGGGACTGCTGCTGATATTGTTACACTTAGTATTGCTGCTGTTGCTACTGCTGCTGATATTGATACACTTACATATGCTGCTGTTGCTACTGCTACTGATATTGTTACACTTACTATGGCTACTGTTGCTACTGCTGCGGATATTATTACACTTACTATTGCTGATGTTGCTACTGCTACTGATATTGTTACACTTACTACTGCTGCCGTTGCTACTGCTGCTGATATTGCTACACTTATTATTGCTGCTGTTGCTACTGCTACTGATATTGTTACACTTACTACTGGTGCCGTTGCTACTGCTGCTGATATTGCTACACTTACTACTGCTACTGTTGCTAATACTACTGATATTGTTACACTTACTACTACTGCTGCTGTTGCTAATGCTACTGATATTGTTACCCTTACTATTGCTGCTGTTGCTACTGATACTGATAGTGTTACACTTACTCCTGATGTTGTAGCTACTGCTACTGCTATTGTTACACTTACTATTGCTGCTGTTGCTACTGCTACTGCTACTGATATTGTTACACTTACTATTTTTGATGTTGCTACTGCTACTGATATTGTTACACTTACTACTACTGCTGCTGCTGCTGCTGCCACTGATATTGTTACACTTACTACTACTGCTGCTGTTGCTACTGCTACTGATATTGTTACACTTACTATTGCTGCTGTTGCTACTGCCACTGATAGTGTTACACTTACTACTGATATTGTAGCTATTGCTACTGCTATTGTTACACTTACTATTGCTGCTGTTGCTACAGCTACTGATATTGTTACACTTACTATTTTTGATGTTGCTACTGCTACTGATATTGTTACACTTACTACTACGGCTGCAGTTGCTACTGCTACTGATATTGTTACACTTACTACTACTGCTGCTGTTGCTACTGCTGATATTGTTATACTTACTATTGCTGCTGTTGTTGCTACTCCTGATATTGTTACACTTACTATTGCTACTGCTACTGATATTGTTACACTTACTACTACTGCTGCTGTTGCTACTGCTGATATTGTTATACTTACTATTGCTGCTGTTGTTGCTACTCCTGATATTGTTACACTTACTATTGCTACTGCTCCTGATACTGTTACACTTACTATTGCTGCTGTTGGGACTGCTGCTGATATTGTTACACTTAGTATTGCTGCTGTTGCTACTGCTGCTGATATTGATACACTTACATATGCTGCTGTTGCTACTGCTACTGATATTGTTACACTTACTATGGCTACTGTTGCTACTGCTGCGGATATTATTACACTTACTATTGCTGATGTTGCTACTGCTACTGATATTGTTACACTTACTACTGCTGCCGTTGCTACTGCTGCTGATATTGCTACACTTATTATTGCTGCTGTTGCTACTGCTACTGATATTGTTACACTTACTACTGGTGCCGTTGCTACTGCTGCTGATATTGCTACACTTACTACTGCTACTGTTGCTAATACTACTGATATTGTTACACTTACTACTACTGCTGCTGTTGCTAATGCTACTGATATTGTTACCCTTACTATTGCTGCTATTGCTACTGATACTGATAGTGTTACACTTACTCCTGATGTTGTAGCTACTGCTACTGCTATTGTTACACTTACTATTGCTGCTGTTGCTACTGCTACTGATATTGTTACACTTACTATTTTTGATGTTGCTACTGCTACTGATATTGTTACACTTACTACTACTGCTGCTGCTGCTACTGCCACTGATATTGTTACACTTACTACTACTGCTGCTGTTGCTACTGCTACTGATATTGTTACACTTACTATTGCTGCTGTTGCTACTGCCACTGATAGTGTTACACTTACTACTGATATTGTAGCTATTGCTACTGCTATTGTTACACTTACTATTGCTGCTGTTGCTACAGCTACTGATATTGTTACACTTACTATTTTTGATGTTGCTACTGCTACTGATATTGTTACACTTACTACTACGGCTGCAGTTGCTACTGCTACTGATATTGTTACACTTACTACTACTGCTGCTGTTGCTACTGCTGATATTGTTATACTTACTATTGCTGCTGTTGTTGCTACTCCTGATATTGTTACACTTACTATTGCTACTGCTCCTGATATTTTTACACTTACTATTGCTGCTGTTGCTACTGCTGCTGAGATTGATACACTTAATATTGCTGTTGTTGCTACTGCTCCTGATATTGTTACACTTACTATTGCTGCTGTTGCTACTGCTGCTGATATTGTTACGCTTAATATTGCTGCTGTTGCTACTGCTACTGTTATGGTTACACTTAGTATTGCTGCTGTTGCTACTGCTGCTGATATTGATACACTTACATTTGCTGCTGTTGCTACTGCTACTGATATTGTTAGACTTAATATGGCTACTGTTGCTACTGCTGCTGATATTGTTACACTTACTATTGCTGCTGTTGCTACTGCTACTGTTATTGTTACACTTACTACTGCTGCTGTTGCTACTGCTACTGATCTTGTTACACTTACTATTTTTGATGTTGCTACTGCTACTGATATTGTTACACTTACTACTACTGCTGCTGTTGTTACTGCTGCTGATATTGTTACACTTAAGATTTTTGATGTTACTACTGCTACTGATATTGTTACACTTACTACTACTGCTGCTGTTGCTACTGCCACTGATATTGTTACACTTACTACTACTGCTGCTGTTGCTACTGCTACTGATATTGTTACACTTACTATTGCTGCTGTTGCTACTGCCACTGATAGTGTTACACTTACTACTGATATTGTAGCTACTGCTACTGCTATTGTTACACTTACTATTGCTGCTGCTGTTACTGCTACTGATATTGTTACACTTACTATTTTTGATTTTGCTACTGCTACTGTTATTGTTACACTTACTACTACTGCTGCAGTTGCATCTGCTACTGATATTGTTACACTTACTACTACTGCTGCTGTTGCTACTGCTGTTATTGTTATACTTACTATTGCTGCTGTTGTTGCTACTCCTGATAATGTTACACTTACTATTGCTACTGTTGCTACTGCTCCTGATAGTGTTACACTTACTATTGCCGCTGTTGCTACTGCTGCTGATATTGATACACTTAATATTGCTGTTGTTGCTACTGCTCCTGATATTGTTACACTTACCATTGCTGCTGTTGCTACTGCTACTGTTATTGTTACACTTAGTATTGCTGCTGTTGGTACTAATGCTGATATTGATACACTTACATTTGCTGCTGTTGCTACTGCTACTGATATTGTTACATTTACTATGGCTACTGTTGCTACTGCTGCTGATAGTATTACACTTACTATTACTGATGTTGCTACTGGTACTGATATTGTTACACTTACTACTGCTGCCGTTGCTACTGCTGCTGATATTGCTACACTTACTATTGCTGCTGTTGCTACTGCTACTGCTATTGTTACACTTACTACTGCTGCCGTTGCTACTGCTGCTGATATTGCTACACTTACTACTGCTACTGTTGCTAATACCACTGATATCCTTACACTTACTACTACTGCTGCTGTTGCTAATGCTACTGATATTGTTACACTTACTATTGCTGCTGTTGCTACTGCTACAGATAGTGTTAAACTTACTCCTGATGTTGTAGCTACTGCTACTGATTTTGTTACACTTACTATTGCTGCTGGTGTTACTGCTACTGATATTGTTACACTTACTATTTTTGATGTTGCTACTACTACTGATATTGTTACACTTACTACTACTGCTGCAGTTGCAACTGCTACTGATATTGTTACACTTACTACTACTACTGCTGTTGCTACTGCTGATATTGTTATACTTACAATTGCTGCTATTGTTGCTACTCCTGATATTGTTACACTTACTATTGCTACTGTTGCTACTGCTCCTGATAGTGTTACACTTACTATTGCTGCTGTTGCTACTGCTGCTGATATTGATACACTTAATATTGCTGTTGTTGCTACTGCTCCTGATATTGTTACACTTACTATTGCTGCTGTTGGGACTGCTGCTGATATTGTTACACTTAGTATTGCTGCTGTTGCTACTGCTGCTGATATTGATACACTTACATTTGCTGCTGTTGCTACTGCTACTGATATTGTTACACTTACTATGGCTACTGTTACTACTGCTGCTGATATTATTACACTTACTATTGCTGCTGTTGGGACTGCTGCTGATATTGTTACACTTAGTATTGCTGCTGTTGCTACTGCTGCTGATATTGATACACTTACATTTGCTGCTGTTGCTACTGCTACTGATATTGTTACACTTACTATGGCTACTGTTACTACTGCTACTGATATTCTTACACTTAGTATTGCAGCTGTTGCTACTGCTGCTGATATTGATACACTTACATTTGCTGCTGTTGCTACAGCTACTGATATTGTTACACTTACTATGGCTACTGTTGCTACTGCTGCTGATATTATTACACTTACTATTGCTGATGTTGCAACTGCTACTGATATTGTTACACTTACTACAGCTGCCGTTGCTACTGCTGCTGATATTGCTACAGTTACTATTGCTGCTGTTGCTACTGCTACTGATATTGTTACACTTACTACTGCTGCCGTTGCTACTGCTGCTGATATTGCTACACTTACTACTGCTACTGTTGCTACTGCCACTGATATTGTTACACTTACTACTACTGCTGCTGTTGCTACTGCTACTGATATTGTTACACTTACTACTGCTGCCGTTGCTACTGCTGCTGATATTGCTACACTTACTACTGCTACTGTTGCTACTGCCACTGATATTGTTACACTTACTACTACTGCTGCTGTTGCTACTGCCACTGATAGTATTACACTTACTACTGATATTGTAGCTATTGCTACTGCTATTGTTACACTTACTATTGCTGCTGTTGCTACAGCTACTGATATTGGTACACTTACTATTTTTGATGTTGCTACGGCTACTGATATTGTTACACTTACTACTACGTCTGCAGTTGCTACTGCTACTGATATTGTTACACTTACTACTACTGCTGCTGTTGCTACTGCTGATATTGTTATACTTACTATTGCTGCTGTTGTTGCTACTCCTGATATTGTTACACTTACTATTGCTACTGCTCCTGATATTTTTACACTTACTATTGCTGCTGTTGCTAC
Organism: Chaetoderma sp. LZ-2023a; assembly: GCA_034401795.1. NCBI lineage: Eukaryota > Metazoa > Mollusca > Caudofoveata > Chaetodermatida > Chaetodermatidae > Chaetoderma > Chaetoderma sp. LZ-2023a. The sequence continues at coordinate 93,531,216 of CM067375.1, forward strand.
TGCTGCTGAGATTGATACACTTAATAGTGCTGCTGTTGCTACTGCTCCTGATATTGTTACACTTACTATTGCTGCTGTTGCTACTGCTGCTGATATTGTTGCGCCTAATATTGCTGCTGTTGCTACAGCTACTGTTATGTTTACACTTAGTATTGCTGCTGTTGCTACTGCTGCTGATATTGATACACTTACATTTGCTGCTGTTGCTACTGCTACTGATATTGTTACACTTACTATGGCTACTGTTGCTACTGCTGCTGATATTGTGACACTTACTATTGCTGCTGTTGCTACTGCTACTGTTATTGTTACACTTACTACTGCTGCTGTTGCTACTGCTACTGATATTGTTACACTTACTATTTTTGATGTTGCTACTGCTACTGATATTGTTACACCTACTACTACTGCTGCTGTTGCTACTGCTGCTGATATTGTTACACTTAAGATTTTTGATGTTACTACTGCTACTGATATTGTTACACTTACTACTACTGCTGGTGTTGCTACTGCCACTGATATTGTTACACTTACTACTACTGCTGCAGTTGCTACTGCTACTGATATTGTTACACTTACTATTGCTGCTGTTGCTACTGCCACTGATAGTGTTACACTTACTACTGATATTGTAGCTACTGCTACTGCTATTGTTACACTTACTATTGCTGCTGCTGTTACTGCTACTGATATTGTTACACTTACTATTTTTGATTTTGCTACTGCTACTGATATTGTTACACTTACTACTACTGCTGCAGTTGCAACTGCTACTGATATTGTTACACTTACTACTACTGCTGCTGTTGCTACTGCTGTTATTATTATACTTACTATTGCTGCTGTTGTTGCTACTCCTGATAATGTTACACTTAATATTGCTACTGTTGCTACTGCTCGTGATAGTGTTACACTTACTATTGCTGCTGTTGCTACTGCTGCTGATATTGATACACTTAATATTGCTGTTGTTGCTACTGCTCCTGATATTGTTACACTAAGTATTGCTGCTGCTGCTACTGTTACTGATATTGTTACACTTACTATTTTTGATGTTGCTACTGCTACTGATATTGTTACACTTACTACTATTGCTGGTGTTGCTACTGCTGCTGATATTGTTACACTTAATATTTTTGATGTTGCTACTGCTTCTGATATTGTTACACTTACTACTACTGCTGCTGTTGCTACTGCCACTGATATTGTTACACTTACTACTACTGCTGCTGTTGCTACTGCTACTGATATTGTTACACTTACTACTACTGCTGCTGTTGCTACTGCTGATATTGTTATACTTACTATTGCTGCTGTTGTTGCTACTCCTGATATTGTTACACTTACTATTGCTACTTTTGCTACTGCTCCTGATATTGTTACACTTACTTCTACTGCTGCTGTTGCTACTGCCACTGATATTGTTACACTTACTACTACTGCTGCTGTTGCTAATGCTACTGATATTGTTACACTTAGCATTGCTGCTGTTGTTGCTACTCCTGATATTGTTACACTTACTATTGCTACTGTTGCTACTTCTCCTGATAGTGTTACACTTACTATTGCTGATGTTGCTACTGCTGCTGATATTGATACACTTACATTTGCTGCTGTTGCTACTGCTACTGATATTGTTACACTTACTATGGCTACTGTTGCTACTGCTGCTGATATTATTTCACTTACTATTGCTGATGTTGCTACTGGTACTGATATTGTTACACTTACTACTGCTGCCGTTGCTACTGCTGCTGATCTTGCTACACTTACTATTGCTGCTGTTGCTAATGCTACTGATATTGTTACACTTACTACTGCTGCCGTTGTTACTGCTGCTGATATTGCTACACTTACTACTGCTACTGTTGCTAATACTACTGAGCTCGTTACACTTATTACTACTGCTGCTGTTGCTAATGCTACTGATATTGTTACACTTACTATTGCTGCTGTTGCTACTGCTACTGATAGTGTTACACTTACTCCTGATGTTGTAGCTACTGCTACTGCTATTGTTACACTTACTATTGCTGCTGTTGCTACTGCTGCTGATATTGATACACTTACATTTGCTGCTGTTGCTACTGCTACTGATATTGTTACACTTACTATGGCTACTGTTACTACTGCTACTGATATTGTTACACTTAGTATTGCAGCTGTTGCTACTGCTGCTGATATTGATACACTTACATTTGCTGCTGTTGCTACTGCTACTGATATTGTTACACTTACTATGGCTACTGTTGCTACTGCTGCTGATATTATTACACTTACTATTGCTGATGTTGCAACTGCTACTGATATTGTTACACTTACTATTGCTGCCGTTGCTACTGCTGCTGATATTGCTACACTTACTATTGCTGCTGTTGCTACTGCTACTGATATTGCTACATTTACTACTGCTGCCGTTGCTACTGCTGCTGATATTGCTACACTTACTACTGCTACTGTTGCTACTGCCACTGATATTGTTACACTTACTACTACTGCTGCTGTTGCTACTGCTACTGATATTGTTACACTTACTATTGCTGCTGTTGCTACTGCCACTGATAGTGTTACACTTACTACTGATATTGTAGCTATTGCTACTGCTATTGTTACACTTACTATTGCTGCTGTTGCTACAGCTACTGATATTGTTACACTTACTATTTTTGATGTTGCTACGGCTACTGATATTGTTACACTTACTACTACGGCTGCAGTTGCTACTGCTACTGATATTGTTACACTTACTACTACTGCTGCTGTTGCTAATGCTACTGATATTGTTACACTTAGCATTGCTGCTGTTGTTGCTACTCCTGATATTGTTACACTTACTATTGCTACTGTTGCTACTTCTCCTGAGAGTGTTACACTTACTATTGCTGATGTTGCTACTGCTGCTGATATTGATACACTTACATTTGCTGCTGTTGCTACTGCTACTGATATTGTTACACTTACTATGGCTACTGTTGCTACTGCTGCTGATATTATTTCACTTACTATTGCTGATGTTGCTACTGGTACTGATATTGTTACACTTACTACTGCTGCCGTTGCTACTGCTGCTGATGTTGCTACACTTACTATTGCTGCTGTTGCTAATGCTACTGATATTGTTACACTTACTACTGCTGCCGTTGCTACTGCTACTGATATTGCTACACTTACTACTGCTACTGTTGCTAATACTACTGATCTCGTTACACTTATTACTACTGCTGCTGTTGCTAATGCTACTGATATTGTTACACTTACTATTGCTGCTGTTGCTACTGCTACTGATAGTGTTACACTTACTCCTGATGTTGTAGCTACTGCTACTGCTATTGTTACACTTACTATTGCTGCTGTTGCTACTGCTGCTGATATTGATACACTTACATTTGCTGCTGTTGCTACTGCTACTGATATTGTTACACTTACTACTACTGCTGCTGTTGCTACTGCTGATATTGTTATACTTAGCATTGCTGCTGTTGTTGCTACTCCTGATATTGTTACACTTACTATTGCTACTGCTCCTGATATTTTTGCACTTACTATTGCTGCTGTTGCTACTGCTGCTGAGATTGATACACTTAATATTGCTGTTGTTGCTACTGCTCCTGATATTGTTACACTTACTATTGCTGCTGTTGCTACTGCTGCTGATATTGTTACGCCTAATATTGCTGCTGTTGCTACTGCTACTGTTATGGTTACACTTAGTATTGCTGCTGTTGCTACTGCTACTGATATTGATACACTTACACTTGCTGCTGTTGCTACTTCTACTGATATTGTTACACTTACTATGGCTACTGTTACTACTGCTACTGATATTGTTACACTTAGTATTGCAGCTGTTGCTACTGCTGCTGATATTGATACACTTACATTTGCTGCTGTTGCTACTGCTACTGATATTGTTACACTTACTATGGCTACTGTTGCTACTGCTGCTTATATTATTACACTTACTATTGCTGATGTTGCAACTGCTACTGATATTGTTACACTTACTACTGCTGCCGTTGCTACTGCTGCTGATATTGCTACACTTACTATTGCTGCTGTTGCTACTGCTACTGATATTGTTACACTTACTACTGCTGCCGTTGCTACTGCTGCTGATATTGCTACACTTACTACTGCTACTGTTGCTACTGCCACTGATATTGTTACACTTACTACTACTGCTGCTGTTGCTACTGCTACTGATATTGTTACACTTACTATTGCTGCTGTTGCTACTGCCACTGATAGTGTTACACTTACTACTGATATTGTAGCTATTGCTACTGCTATTGTTACACTTACTATTGCTGCTGTTGCTACAGCTACTGATATTGTTACACTTACTATTTTTGATGTTGCTACGGCTACTGATATTGTTACACTTACTACTACGGCTGCAGTTGCTACTGCTACTGATATTGTTACACTTACTACTACTGCTGCTGTTGCTACTGCTGATATTGTTATACTTACTATTGCTGCTGTTGTTGCTACTCCTGATATTGTTACACTTACTATTGCTACTGCTCCTGATATTTTTACACTTACTATTGCTGCTGTTGCTACTGCTGCTGAGATTGATACACTTAATATTGCTGTTGTTGCTACTGCTCCTGATATTGTTACACTTACTATTGCTGCTGTTGCTACTGCTGCTGATATTGTTACGCCTAATATTGCTGCTGTTGCTACTGCTACTGTTATGGTTACACTTAGTATTGCAGCTGTTGCTACTGCTGCTGATATTGATACACTTACATTTGCTGCTGTTGCTACTGCTACTGATATTGTTACACTTACTATGGCTACTGTTGCTACTGCTGCTGATATTATTACACTTACTATTGCTGATGTTGCAACTGCTACTGATATTGTTACACTTACTACTGCTGCCGTTGCTACTGCTGCTGATATTGCTACACTTACTATTGCTGCTGTTGCTACTGCTACTGATATTGTTACACTTAGTATTGCAGCTGTTGCTACTGCTGCTGATATTGATATACTTACATTTGCTGCTGTTGCTACTGCTACTGATATTGTTACACTTACTATGGCTACTGTTGCTACTGCTGCTGATATTATTACACTTACTATTGCTGATGTTGCAACTGCTACTGATATTGTTACACTTACTACTGCTGCCGTTGCTACTGCTGCTGATATTGCTACACTTACTATTGCTGCTGTTGCTACTGCTACTGATATTGTTACACTTACTACTGCTGCCGTTGCTACTGCTGCTGATATTGCTACACTTACTACTGCTACTGTTGCTACTGCCACTGATATTGTTACACTTACTACTACTGCTGTTCTTGCTACTGCTACTGATATTGTTACACTTACTATTGCTGCTGTTGCTACTGCCTCTGATAGTGTTACACTTACTACTGATATTGTAGCTATTGCTACTGCTATTGTTACACTTACTATTGCTGCTGTTGCTACAGCTACTGATATTGTTACACTTACTATTATTGATGTTCCTACGGCTACTGATATTGTTACACTTACTACTACGGCTGCAGTTGCTACTGCTACTGATATTGTTACACTTACTACAACTGCTGCTGTTGCTACTGCTGATATTGTTATACTTACTATTGCTGCTGTTGTTGCTACTCCTGATATTCTTACACTTACTATTGCTACTGCTCCTGATATTTTTACACTTACTATTGCTGCTGTTGCTACTGCTGCTGAGATTGATACACTTAATATTGCTGTTGTTGCTACTGCTCCTGATATTGTTACACTTACTATTGCTGCTGTTGCTACTGCTACTGTTATGGTTACACTTTGTATTGCTGCTGTTGCTAATGCTGCTGATATTGATACACTTACATTTGCTACTGTTGCTACTGCTGCTGATATTGTGACACTTACTATTGCTGCTGTTGCTACTGCTACTGTTATTGTTACACTTACTACTGCTGCTGTTGCTACTGCTACTGATAGTGTTACACTTACTATTTTTGATGTTGCTACTGCTACTGATATTGTTACACGTACTACTACTGCTGCTGTTGCTACTGCTGCTGATATTGTTACACTTAAGAGTTTTGATGTTACTACTGCTACTGATATTGTTACACTTACTACTACTGCTGCTGTTGCTACTGCCACTGATATTGTTACACTTACTACTACTGCTGCTCTTGCTACTGCTACTGATATTGTTACACTTACTATTGCTGCTGTTGCTACTGCCACTGATAGTGTTACACTTACTACTGATATTGTAGCTACTGCTACTGCTATTGTTACACTTACTATTGCTGCTGCTGTTACTGCTACTGATATTGTTACACTTAATATTTTTGATTTTGCTACTGCTACTGATATTGTTACTCTTACTACTACTGCTGCAGTTGCAACTGCTACTGATATTGTTACACTTATTACTACTGCTGCTGTTGCTACTGCTGTTATTGTTATACTTACTATTGCTGCTGTTGTTGCTACTCCTGATAATGTTACACTTAATATTGCTACTGTTGCTACTGCTCCTGATAGTGTTACACTTACTATTGCTGCTGTTGCTACTGCTGCTGATATTGATACACTTAATATTGCTGTTGTTGCTACTGCTCCTGATATTGTTACACTAAGTATTGCTGCTGCTGCTACTGTTACTGATATTGTTACACTTACTATTTTTGATGTTGCTACTGCTACTGATATTGTTACACTTACTACTACTGCTGGTGTTGCTACTGCTGCTGATATTGTTACACTTAATATTTTTGATGTTGCTACTGCTTCTGATATTGTTACACTTACTACTACTGCTGCTGTTGCTACTGCCACTGATATTGTTACACTTACTACTACTGCTGCTGTTGCTACTGCTACTGATATTGTTACACTTACTACTACTGCTGCTGTTGCTACTGCTGATATTGTTATACTTACTATTGCTGCTGTTGTTGCTACTCCTGATATTGTTACACTTACTATTGCTACTTTTGCTACTGCTCCTGATATTGTTACACTTACTTCTACTGCTGCTGTTGCTACTGCCACTGATATTGTTACACTTACTACTACTGCTGCTGTTGCTAATGCTACTGATATTGTTACACTTAGCATTGCTGCTGTTGTTGCTACTCCTGATATTGTTACACTTACTATTGCTACTGTTGCTACTTCTCCTGATAGTGTTACACTTACTATTGCTGATGTTGCTACTGCTGCTGATATTGATACACTTACATTTGCTGCTGTTGCTACTGCTACTGATATTGTTACACTTACTATGGCTTCTGTTGCTACTGCTGCTGATATTATTACACTTACTATTGCTGATGTTGTTACTGGTACTGATATTGTTACACTTACTACTGCTGCCGTTGCTACTGCTGCTGATGTTGCTACACTTACTATTGCTGCTGTTGCTAATGCTACTGATATTGTTACACTTACTACTGCTGCCGTTGCTACTGCTGCTGATATTGCCACACTTACTACTGCTACTGTTGCTAATACTACTGATCTCGTTACACATATTACTACTGCTGCTGTTGCTAATGCTACTGATATTGTTACACTTACTATTGCTGCTGTTGCTACTGCTACTGATATTGTTACACTTACTATTTTTGATGTTGCTACTGCTACTGATATTGTTACACTTATACTACTGCTGCAGTTGCAACTGCTACTGATAGCGTTACACTTACTACTACTGCTGCTGTTGCTACTGCTGATATTGATATACCTACAATTGCTGCTGTTGTTGCTACTCCTGATATTGTTACACTTACTATTGCTACTGTTGCTACTGCTCCTGATAGTGTTACACTTACTATTGCTGCTGTTGCTACTGCTGCTGATATTGATACACTTAATATTACTGTTGTTGCTACTGCTCCTGATACTGTTACACTTACTATTGCTGCTGTTGGGACTGCTGCTGATATTGTTACACTTAGTATTGCTGCTGTTGCTACTGCTGCTGATATTGATACACTTACATTTGCTGCTGTTGCTACTGCTACTGATATTGTTACACTTACTATGGCTACTGTTGCTACTGCTGCGGATATTATTACACTTACTATTGCTGATGTTGCTACTGCTACTGTTATTGTTACACTTACTACTGCTGCCGTTGCTACTGCTGCTGATATTGCTACACTTACTATTGCTGCTGTTGCTACTGCTACTGATATTGTTACTCTTACTACTGCTGCCGTTGCTACTGCTGCTGATATTGCTACACTTACTACTGCTACTGTTGCTAATACTACTGATATTGTTACACTTACTACTACTGCTCCTGTTGCTAATGCTACTGATATTGTTACCCTTACTATTGCTGCTGTTGCTACTGATACTGATAGTGTTACACTTACTCCTGATGTTGTAGCTACTGCTACTGCTATTGTTACACTTACTATTGCCGCTGTTGCTACTGCTACTGATATTGTTACACTTACTATTGCCGCTGTTGCTACTGCTACTGATATTGTTACACTTACTCCTACTGCTGCTGTTGCTACTGCCACTGATATTGTTACACTTACTACTACTGCTGCTGTTGCTACTGCTGTTATTGTTATACTTACTATTGCTGCTGTTGTTGCTACTCCTGATAATGTTACACTTAATATTGCTACTGTTGCTACTGCTCCTGATAGTGTTACACTTACTATTGCTGCTGTTGCTACTGCTGCTGATATTGATACACTTAATATTGCTGTTGTTGCTACTGCTCCTGATATTGTTACACTAAGTATTGCTGCTGCTGCTACTGTTACTGATATTGTTACACTTACTATTTTTGATGTTGCTACTGCTACTGATATTGTTACACTTACTACTACTGCTGGTGTTGCTACTGCTGCTGATATTGTTACACTTAATATTTTTGATGTTGCTACTGCTTCTGATATTGTTACACTTACTACTACTGCTGCTGTTGCTACTGCCACTGATATTGTTACACTTACTACTACTGCTGCTGTTGCTACTGCTCCTGATATTGTTACACTTACTACTACTGCTGCTGTTGCTACTGCTGATATTGTTATACTTACTATTGCTGCTGTTGTTGCTACTCCTGATATTGTTACACTTACTATTGCTACTTTTGCTACTGCTCCTGATATTGTTACACTTACTTCTACTGCTGCTGTTGCTACTGCCACTGATATTGTTACACTTACTACTACTGCTGCTGTTGCTAATGCTACTGATATTGTTACACTTAGCATTGCTGCTGTTGTTGCTACTCCTGATATTGTTACACTTACTATTGCTACTGTTGCTACTTCTCCTGATAGTGTTACACTTACTATTGCTGATGTTGCTACTGCTGCTGATATTGATACACTTACATTTGCTGCTGTTGCTACTGCTACTGATATTGTTACACTTACTATGGCTTCTGTTGCTACTGCTGCTGATATTATTACACTTACTATTGCTGATGTTGTTACTGGTACTGATATTGTTACACTTACTACTGCTGCCGTTGCTACTGCTGCTGATGTTGCTACACTTACTATTGCTGCTGTTGCTAATGCTACTGATATTGTTACACTTACTACTGCTGCCGTTGCTACTGCTGCTGATAATGCCACACTTACTACTGCTACTGTTGCTAATACTACTGATCTCGTTACACATATTACTACTGCTGCTGTTGCTAATGCTACTGATATTGTTACACTTACTATTGCTGCTGTTGCTACTGCTACTGATAGTGTTACACTTACTCCTGATGTTGTAGCTACTGCTACTGCTATTGTTACACTTACTATTGCTGCTGTTGCTACTGCTACTGATATTGTTACACTTACTATTTTTGATGTTGCTACTGCTACTGATATTGTTACACTTATACTACTGCTGCAGTTGCAACTGCTACTGATAGCGTTACACTTACTACTACTGCTGCTGTTGCTACTGCTGATATTGATATACCTACAATTGCTGCTGTTGTTGCTACTCCTGATATTGTTACACTTACTATTGCTACTGTTGCTACTGCTCCTGATAGTGTTACACTTACTATTGCTGCTGTTGCTACTGCTGCTGATATTGATACACTTAATATTACTGTTGTTGCTACTGCTCCTGATACTGTTACACTTACTATTGCTGCTGTTGGGACTGCTGCTGATATTGTTACACTTAGTATTGCTGCTGTTGCTACTGCTGCTGATATTGATACACTTACATTTGCTGCTGCTGCTACTGCTACTGATATTGTTACACTTACTATGGCTACTGTTGCTACTGCTGCGGATATTATTACACTTACTATTGCTGATGTTGCTACTGCTACTGTTATTGTTACACTTACTTCTGCTGCCGTTGCTACTGCTGCTGATATTGCTACACTTACTATTGCTGCTGTTGCTACTGCTACTGATATTGTTACTCTTACTACTGCTGCCGTTGCTACTGCTGCTGATATTGCTACACTTACTACTGCTACTGTTGCTAATACTACTGATATTGTTACACTTACTACTACTGCTCCTGTTGCTAATGCTACTGATATTGTTACCCTTACTATTGCTGCTGTTGCTACTGATACTGATAGTGTTACACTTACTCCTGATGTTGTAGCTACTGCTACTGCTATTGTTACACTTACTATTGCTGCTGTTGCTACTGCTACTGATATTGTTACACTTACTATTTTTGATGTTGCTACTGCTACTGATATTGTTACACTTACTCCTACTGCTGCTGTTGCTACTGCCACTGATATTGTTACACTTACTACTACTGCTGCTGTTGCTACTGCTACTGATATTGTTACACTTACTATTGCTGCTGTTGCTACTGCCACTGATAGTGTTACACTTACTACTGATATTGTAGCTATTGCTACTGCTATTGTTACACTTACTATTGCTGCTGTTGCTACAGCTACTGATATTGTTACACTTACTATTTTTGATGTTGCTACTGCTACTGATATTGTTACACTTACTAGTACTGCTGCTGTTGCTACTGCTGATATTGTTATACTTACTATTGCTGCTGTTGTTGCTACTCCTGATATTGTTACACTTACTATTGCTACTGTTGCTACTTCTCCTGATAGTGTTACACTTACTATTGCTGCTGTTGCTACTGCTGCTGATATTGATACACTTACATTTGCTGCTGTTGCTACTGCTACTGATATTGTTACACTTACTATGGCTACTGTTGCTACTGCTGCTGATATTATTACACGTACTATTGCTGATGTTGCTACTGGTACTGATATTGTTACACTTACTACTGCTGCCGTTGCTACTGCTGCTGATGTTGCTACACTTACTATTGCTGCTGTTGCTAATGCTACTGATATTGTTACACTTACTACTGCTGCCGTTGCCACTGCTGCTGATATTGCTACACTTACAACTGCTACTGTTGCTAATACTACTGATCTCGTTACACTTATTACTACTGCTGCTGTTGCTAATGCTACTGATATTGTTACACTTACTATTGCTGCTGTTGCTACTGCTACTGATAGTGTTACACTTACTCCTGATGTTGTAGCTACTGCTACTGCTATTGTTACACTTACTATTGCTGCTGTTGCTACTGCTGCTGATATTGATACACTTACTATTGCTGCTGTTGCTACTGCTACTGATATTGTTACACTTACTACTACTGCTGCAGTTGCAACTGCTACTGATAGTGTTACACTTACTACTACTGCTGCTGTTGCTACTGATGATATTGATATACCTACAATTGCTGCTGTTGTTGCTACTCCTGATATTGTTACACTTACTATTGCTACTGTTGCTACTGCTCCTGATAGTGTTACACTTACTATTGCTGCCGTTGCTACTGCTGCTGATAGTGATACACTTAATATTGCTGTTGTTGCTACTGCTCCTGATACTGTTACACTTACTATTGCTGCTGTTGGGACTGCTGCTGATATTGTTACACTTAGTATTGCTGCTGTTGCTACTGCTGCTGATATTGATACAGTTATATTTGCTGCTGTTGCTACTGCTACTGATATTGTTACACTTACTATGGCTACTGTTGCTACTGCTGCGGATATTATTACACTTACTATTGCTGATGTTGCTACTGCTACTGATATTGTTACACTTACTACTGCTGCCGTTGCTACTGCTGCTGATATTGCTACACTTACTATTGCTGCTGTTGCTACTGCTACTGATATTGTTACACTTACTACTACTGCTGCAGTTGCAACTGCTACTGATATTGTTACACTTACTAGTACTGCTGCTGTTGCTACTGCTGATATTGTTATACTTACTATTGCTGCTGTTGTTGCTACTCCTGATATTGTTACACTTACTATTGCTACTGTTGCTACTTCTCCTGATAGTGTTACACTTACTATTGCTGCTGTTGCTACTGCTGCTGATATTGATACACTTACATTTGCTGCTGTTGCTACTGGTACTGATATTGTTACACTTACTACTGCTGCCGTTGCTACTGCTGCTGATGTTGCTACACTTACTATTGCTGCTGTTGCTAATGCTACTGATATTGTTACACTTACTACTGCTGCCGTTGCTACTGCTGCTGATATTGCTACACTTACAACTGCTACTGTTGCTAATACTACTGATCTCGTTACACTTATTACTACTGCTGCTGTTGCTAATGCTACTGATATTGTTACACTTACTATTGCTGCTGTTGCTACTGCTACTGATAGTGTTACACTTACTCCTGATGTTGTAGCTACTGCTACTGCTATTGTTACACTTACTATTGCTGCTGTTGCTACTGCTACTGATATTGTTACACTTACTACTACTGCTGCAGTTGCAACTGCTACTGATAGTGTTACACTTACTACTACTGCTGCTGTTGCTACTGCTGATATTGATATACCTACAATTGCTGCTGTTGTTGCTACTCCTGATATTGTTACACTTACTATTGCTACTGTTGCTACTGCTCCTGATAGTGTTACACTTACTATTGCTGCCGTTGCTACTGCTGCTGATAGTGATACACTTAATATTGCTGTTGTTGCTACTGCTCTTGATACTGTTACACTTACTATTGCTGCTGTTGGGACTGCTGCTGATATTGTTACACTTAGTATTGCTGCTGTTGCTACTGCTGCTGATATTGATACACTTACATTTGCTGCTGTTGCTACTGCTACTGATATTGTTACACTTACTATTTTTGATTTTGCTACTGCTACTGATATTGTTACACTTACTACTACTGCTGCAGTTGCAACTGCTACTGATATTGTTACACTTACTACTACTGCTGCTGTTGCTACTGCTGTTATTGTTATACTTACTATTGCTGCTGTTGTTGCTACTCCTGATAATGTTACACTTAATATTGCTACTGTTGCTACTGCTCCTGATAGTGTTACACTTACTATTTTTGATGTTGCTACGGCTACTGATATTGTTACACTTACTACTACGGCTGCAGTTGCTACTGCTACTGTTATTGTTACACTTACTACTGCTGCTGTTGCTACTGCTACTGATATTGTTACACTTACTATTTTTGATGTTGCTACTGCTACTGATATTGTTACACTTACTACTACTGCTGCTGTTGCTACTGCTGCTGATATTGTTACACTTAAGATTTTTGATGTTACTACTGCTACTGATATTGTTACACTTACTACTACTGCTGCTGTTGCTACTGCCACTGATATTGTTACACTTACTACTACTGCTGCTGTTGCTACTGCTACTGATAGTGTTACACTTACTACTGATATTGTAGCTACTGCTACTGCTATTGTTACACTTACTATTGCTGCTGCTGTTACTGCTACTGATATTGTTACACTTACTACTACTGCTGCAGTTGCAACTGCTACTGATATTGTTACACTTACTACTACTGCTGCTGTTGCTACTGCTGTTATTGTTATACTTACTATTGCTGCTGTTGTTGCTACTCCTGATAATGTTACACTTACTATTGCTACTGTTGCTACTGCTCCTGATAGTGTTACACTTACTATTGCTGCTGTTGCTACTGCTGCTGATATTGATACACTTAATATTGCTGTTGTTGCTACTGCTCCTGATATTGTTACACTTACCATTGCTGCTGTTGCTATTGCTACTGTTATTGTTACACTTAGTATTGCTGCTGTTGGTACTGCTGCTGATATTGATACGCTTACATTTGCTGCTGTTGCTACTGCTACTGATATTGTTACATTTACTATGGCTACTGTTACTACTGCTGCTGATATTATTACACTTACTATTACTGATGTTGCTACTGGTACTGATATTGTTACACTTACTACTGCTGCCGTTGCTACTGCTGCTGATATTGCTACACTTACTATTGCTGCTGTTGCTACTGCTACTGCTATTGTTACACTTACTACTGCTGCCGTTGCTACTGCTGCTGATATTGCTACACTTACTACTGCTACTGTTGCTAATACCACTGATATCGTTACACTTACTACTACTGCTGCTGTTGCTAATGCTACTGATATTGTTACACTTACTATTGCTGCTGTTGCTACTGCTACAGATAGTGTTAAACTTACTCCTGATGTTGTAGCTACTGCTACTGATTTTGTTACACTTACTATTGCTGCTGGTGCTACTGCTACTGATATTGTTACACTTACTATTTTTGATGTTGCTACTGCTACTGATATTGTTACACTTACTACTACTGCTGCAGTTGCAACTGCTACTGATATTGTTACACTTACTACTACTACTGCTGTTGCTACTGCTGATATTGTTATACTTACAATTGCTGCTGTTGTTGCTACTCCTGATATTGTTACACTTACTATTGCTACTGTTGCTACTGCTCCTGATAGTGTTACACTTACTATTGCTGCTGTTGCTACTGCTGCTGATATTGATACACTTAATATTGCTGTTGTTGCTACTGCTCCTGATATTGTTACACTTACTATTGCTGCTGTTGGGACTGCTGCTGATATTGTTACACTTAGTATTGCTGCTGTTGCTACTGCTGCTGATATTGATACACTTACATTTGCTGCTGTTGCTACTGCTACTGATATTGTTACACTTACTATGGCTACTGTTACTACTGCTGCTGATATTATTACACTTACTATTGCTGATGTTGATACTGCTACTGATATTGTTACACTTAGTATTGCAGCTGTTGCTACTGCTGCTGATATTGATACACTTACATTTGCTGCTGTTGCTACTGCTACTGATATTGTTACACTTACTATGGCTACTGTTGCTACTGCTGCTGATATTATTACACTTACTATTGCTGATGTTGCTACTGCTACTGATATTGTTACACTTACTACTGCTGCCGTTGCTACTGCTGCTGATATTGCTACACTTACTATTGCTGCTGTTGCTACTGCTACTGATATTGTTACACTTACTACTGCTGCCGTTGCTACTGCTGCTGATATTGCTACACTTACTACTGCTACTGTTGCTACTGCCACTGATATTGTTACACTTACTACTACTGCTGCTGTTGCTACTGCTACTGATATTGTTACACTTACTATTGCTGCTGTTGCTACAGCTACTGATATTGTTACACTTACTATGTTTGATGTTGCTACGGCTACTGATATTGTTACACTTACTACTACGGCTGCAGTTGCTACTGCTACTGTTATTGTTACACTTACTACTGCTGCTGTTGCTACTGCTACTGATATTGTTACACTTACTATTTTTGATGTTGCTACTGCTACTGATATTGTTACACTTACTACTACTGCTGCTGTTGCTACTGCTGCTGATATTGTTACACTTAAGATTTTTGATGTTGCTACTGCTACTGATATTGTTACACTTACTACTACTGCTGCTGTTGCTACTGCCACTGATATTGTTACACTTACTACTACTGCTGATGTTGCTACTGCTACTGATATTGTTACACTTACGATTGCTGCTGTTGCTACTGCCACTCATAGTGTTACACTTACTACTGATATTGTAGCTATTGCTACTGCTATTGTTACACTTACTATTGCTGCTGTTGCTACAGCTACTGATATTGTTACACTTACTATTTTTGATGTTGCTACTGCTACTGATATTGTTACACTTACTACTACTGCTGCTGTTGCTACTGCTGCTGATATTGTTACACTTAAGATTTTTGATGTTACTACTGCTACTGATATTGTTACACTTACTACTACTGCTGCTGTTGCTACTGCCACTGATATTGTTACACTTACTACTACTGCTGCTGTTGCTACTGCTACTGATAGTGTTACACTTACTACTGATATTGTACCTACTGCTACTGCTATTGTTACACTTACTATTGCTGCTGCTGTTACTGCTACTGATATTCTTACACTTACTACTACTGCTGCAGTTGCAACTGCTACTGATATTGCTACACTTACTACTGCTACTGTTGCTACTGCCACTGATATTGTTACACTTAGTACTACTGCTGCTGTTGCTACTGATAGTGTTACACTTACTACTGATATTGTACCTACTGCTACTGCTATTGTTACACTTACTATTGCTGCTGCTGTTACTGCTACTGATATTGTTACACTTACTACTACTGCTGCCGTTGCTACTGCTGCTGATATTGCTACACTTACTACTGCTACTGTTGCTACTGCCACTGATATTGTTACACTTACTACTACTGCTGCTGTTGCTACTGCTACTGATATTGTTACACTTACTATTGCTGCTGTTGCTACTGCCACTGATAGTGTTACACTTACTACTGATATTGTAGCTATTGCTACTGCTATTGTTACACTTACTATTGCTGCTGTTGCTACAGCTACTGATATTGTTACACTTACTATGTTTGATGTTGCTACGGCTACTGATATTGTTACACTTACTACTACGGCTGCAGTTGCTACTGCTACTGTTATTGTTACACTTACTACTGCTGCTGTTGCTACTGCTACTGATATTGTTACACTTAAGATTTTTGATGTTACTACTGCTACTGATATTGTTACACTTACTACTACTGCTGCTGTTGCTACTGCTGCTGATATTGTTACACTTAAGATTTTTGATGTTACTACTGCTACTGATATTGTTACACTTACTACTACTGCTGCTGTTGCTACTGCCACTGATATTGTTACACTTACTACTACTGCTGCTGTTGCTACTGCTACTGATATTGTTACACTTACTATTGCTGCTGTTGCAACTGCTACTGATATTGTTACACTTACTACTACTGCTGCTGTTGCTACTGCTGTTATTGTTACACTTACTACTGCTGCTGTTGCTACTGCTACTGATATTGTTACACTTACTATTTTTGATGTTGCTACTGCTACTGATATTGTTACACTTACTACTACTGCTGCTGTTGCTACTGCTGCTGATATTGTTACACTTAAGATTTTTGATGTTACTACTGCTACTGATATTGTTACACTTAGTACTACTGCTGCTGTTGCTACTGCCACTGATATTGTTACACTTACTACTACTGCTGCTGTTGCTACTGCTACTGATAGTGTTACACTTACTACTGATATTGTACCTACTGCTACTGCTATTGTTACACTTACTATTGCTGCTGCTGTTACTGCTACTGATATTGTTACACTTACTACTACTGCTGCAGTTGCAACTGCTACTGATATTGTTACACTTACTACTACTGCTGCGGTTGCTACTGCTGTTATTGTTATACTTACTATTGCTGCTGTTGTTGCTACTCCTGATAATGTTACACTTACTATTGCTACTGTTGCTACTGCTCCTGATAGTGTTACACTTACTATTGCTGCTGTTGCTACTGCTGCTGATATTGATACACTTAATATTGCTGCTGTTGCTATTGCTACTGTTATTGTTACACTTAGTATTGCTGCTGTTGGTACTGCTGCTGATATTGATACGCTTACATTTGCTGCTGTTGCTACTGCTACTGATATTGTTACATTTACTATGGCTACTGTTGCTACTGCTGCTGATATTATTACACTTACTATTACTGATGTTGCTACTGGTACTGATATTGTTACACTTACTACTGCTGCCGTTGCTACTGCTGCTGATATTGCTACACTTACTACAGCTACTGTTGCTAATACCACTGATATCGTTACACTTACTACGACTGCTGCTGTTGCTAATGCTACTGATATTGTTACACTTACTATTGCTGCTGTTGCTACTGCTACAGATAGTGTTAAACTTACTCCTGATGTTGTAGCTACTGCTACTGATTTTGTTACACTTACTATTGCTGCTGGTGCTACTGCTACTGATATTGTTACACTTACTATTTTTGATGTTGCTACTGCTACTGATATTGTTACACTTACTACTACTGCTGCAGTTGCAACTGCTACTGATATTGTTACACTTACTACTACTACTGCTGTTGCTACTGCTGATATTGTTATACTTACAATTGCTGCTGTTGTTGCTACTCCTGAGATTGTTACACTTACTATTGCTACTGTTGCTACTGCTCCTGATAGTGTTACACTTACTATTGCTGCTGTTGCTACTGCTGCTGATATTGATACACTTAATATTGCTGTTGTTGCTACTGCTCCTGATATTGTTACACTTACTATAGCTGCTGTTGGGACTGCTGCTGATATTGTTACACTTAGTATTGCTGCTGTTGCCACTGCTGCTGATATTGATACACTTACATTTGCTGCTGTTGCTACTGCTACTGATATTGTTACACTTACTATGGCTACTGTTACTACTGCTGCTGATATTATTACACTTACTATTGCTGATGTTGCTACTGCTACTGATATTGTTACACTTACTACTGCTGCTGTTGCTACTGTTACTGATATTGTTACACTTACTAGTTTTGATGTTGCTACTGCTACTGATATTGTTACACTTACTACTACTGCTGGTGTTGCTACTGCTGCTGATATTGTTACACTTAATATTTTTGATGGTGCTACTGCTTCTGATATTGTTACACTTACTACTACTGCTGCTGTTGCTACTGTTACTGATATTGTTACACTTACTAGTTTTGATGTTGCTACTGCTACTGATATTGTTACACTTACTACTACTGCTGGTGTTGCTACTGCTGCTGATATTGTTACACTTAATATTTTTGATGGTGCTACTGCTTCTGATATTGTTACACTTACTACTACTGCTGCTGTTGCTACTGCCACTGATATTGTTACACTTACTACTACTGCTGCTGTTGCTACTGCTACTGATATTGTTACACTTACTATTGCTGCTGTTGCTACTGCCACTGCTAGTGTTACACTTACTACTGATATTGTAGCTACTGCTACTGCTATTGTTACACTTAGTATTGCTGCTGTTGTTACTGCTACTGATATTGTTACACTTACTACTACTGCTGCAGTTGCAACTGCTACTGATATTGTTACACTTACTACTACTGCTGCTGTTGCTACTGCTGATATTGTTATACTTACTATTGCTGCTGTTGTTGCTACTCCTGATATTGTTACACTTACTATTGCTTCTGTTGCTACTGCCACTGATATTGTTACACTTACTACTACTACTGCTGCTGTTGCTAATGCTACTGATATTGTTACACTTAGCATTGCTGCTGTTGTTACTGCTACTGATATTGTTACACTTACTATTTTTGCTGTTGCTACTACTACTTATATTGTTACACTTACTACTACTGTTGCAGTTGCTTCTGCTGCTGATATTGCTACACTTACTACAGCTACTGTTGCTAATACTACTGATCTCGTTACACTTATTACTGCTGCTGCTGTTGCTAATGCTACTGATATTGTTACACTTACTATTGCAGCTGTTGCTAATGCTACTGATAGTGTTACACTTACTCCTGATGTTGTACCTACTGCTACTGCTATTGTTGCACTTACTATTGCTGCTGTTGCTACTGTTACTGATATTGTTACACTTACTAGTTTTGATGTTGCTACTGCTACTGATATTGTTACACTTACTACTACTGCTGGTGTTGCTACTGCTGCTGATATTGTTACACTTAATATTTTTGATGTTGCTACTGCTTCTGATATTGTTACACTTACTACTGCTGCCGTTGCTACTGCTGCTTATATTGCTACACTTACTATTGCTGCTGTTGCTACTGCTACTGATATTGTTACACTTAGTACTGCTGCCGTTGCTACTGCTGCTGATATTGCTACACTTACTACTGCTACTGTTGCTACTGCTACTGATATTGTTACACTTACTACTACTGCTGCTGTTGCTACTGCTACTGATAGTGTTACACTTACTACTGATATTGTAGCTACTGCTACTGCGATTGTTACACTTACTATTGCTGCTGCTGTTACTGCTACTGATATTGTTACACTTACTACTACTGCTGCAGTTGCAACTGCTACTGATATTGTTACACTTACTACTGATATTGTAGCTACTGCTACTGCTATTGTTACACTTAGTATTGCTGCTGTTGTTACTGCTACTGATATTGTTACACTTACTACTACTGCTGCAGTTGCAACTGCTACTGATATTGTTACACTTACTACTACTGCTGCTGTTGCTACTGCTGATATTGTTATACTTACTATTGCTGCTGTTGTTGCTACTCCTGATATTGTTACACTTACTATTGCTTCTGTTGCTACTGCCACTGATATTGTTACACTTACTACTACTACTGCTGCTGTTGCTAATGCTACTGATATTGTTACACTTAGCATTGCTGCTGTTGTTACTGCTACTGATATTGTTACACTTACTATTTTTGCTGTTGCTACTACTACTTATATTGTTACACTTACTACTACTGCTGCAGTTGCTTCTGCTGCTGATATTGCTACACTTACTACAGCTACTGTTGCTAATACTACTGATCTCGTTACACTTATTACTGCTGCTGCTGTTGCTAATGCTACTGATATTGTTACACTTACTATTGCAGCTGTTGCTAATGCTACTGATAGTGTTACACTTACTCCTGATGTTGTACCTACTGCTACTGCTATTGTTGCACTTACTATTGCTGCTGTTGCTACTGTTACTGATATTGTTAAACTTACTAGTTTTGATGTTGCTACTGCTACTGATATTGTTACACTTACTACTACTGCTGGTGTTGCTACTGCTGCTGATATTGTTACACTTAATATTTTTGATGTTGCTACTGCTTCTGATATTGTTACACTTACTACTGCTGCCGTTGCTACTGCTGCTTATATTGCTACACTTACTATTGCTGCTGTTGCTACTGCTACTGATATTGTTACACTTAGTACTGCTGCCGTTGCTACTGCTGCTGATATTGCTACACTTACTACTGCTACTGTTGCTACTGCTACTGATATTGTTACACTTACTACTACTGCTACTGTTGCTACTGCTACTGATAGTGTTACACTTACTACTGATATTGTAGCTACTGCTACTGCTATTGTTACACTTACTATTGCTGCTGCTGTTACTGCTACTGATATTGTTACACTTACTACTACTGCTGCAGTTGCAACTGCTACTGATATTGTTACACTTACTACTACTGCTGCTGTTGCTACTGCTGTTATTGTTATACTTACTATTGCTGCTGTTGTTGCTACTCCTGATAATGTTACACTTACTATTGCTACTGTTGCTACTGCTCCTGATAGTGTTACACTTACTATTGCTGCTGTTGCTACTGCTGCTGATATTGATACACTTAATATTGCTGTTGTTGCTACTGCTCCTAATATTGTTACACTTACCATTGCTGCTGTTGCTACTGCTACTGTTATTGTTACACTTAGTATTGCTGCTGTTGGTACTGCTGCTGATATTGATACGCTTACATTTGCTGCTGTTGCTACTGCTACTGATATTGTTACATTTACTATGGCTACTGTTGCTACTGCTGCTGATATTATTACACTTACTATTACTGATGTTGCTACTGGTACTGATATTGTTACACTTACTACTGCTGCCGTTGCTACTGCTGCTGATATTGCTACACTTACTATTGCTGCTATTGCTACTGCTACTGCTATTATTACACTTACTACTGCTGCCGTTGCTACTGCTGCTGATATTGCTACACTTACTACTGCTAATGTTGCTAATACCACTGATATCGTTACACTTGCTACTACTGCTGCTGTTGCTAATGCTACTGATATTGTTACACTTACTATTGCTGCTGTTGCTACTGCTACAGATAGTGTTAAACTTACTCCTGATGTTGTAGCTACTGCTACTGATTTTGTTACACTTACTATTGCTGCTGGTGCTACTGCTACTGATATTGTTACACTTACTATTTTTGATGTTGCTACTGCTACTGATATTGTTACACTTACTACTACTGCTGTAGTTGCAACTGCTACTGATATTGTTACACTTACTACTACTACTGCTGTTGCTACTGCTGATATTGTTATACTTACAATTGCTGCTGTTGTTGCTACTCCTGAGATTGTTACACTTACTATTGCTACTGTTGCTACTGCTCCTGATAGTGTTACACTTACTATTGCTGCTGTTGCTACTGCTGCTGATATTGATACACTTAATATTGCTGTTGTTGCTACTGCTCCTGATATTGTTACACTTACTATAGCTGCTGTTGGGACTGCTGCTGATATTGTTACACTTAGTATTGCTGCTGTTGCTACTGCTGCTGATATTGATACACTTAGATTTGCTGCTGTTGCTACTGCTACTGATATTGTTACACTTACTATGGCTACTGTTACTACTGCTGCTGATATTATTACACTTACTATTGCTGATGTTGCTACTGCTACTGATATTGTTACACTTAGTATTGCAGCTGTTGCTACTGCTGCTGATATTGATACACTTACATTTGCTGCTGTTGCTACTGCTACTGATATTGTTACACTTACTATGGCTACTGTTGCTACTGCTGCTGATATTATTACACTTACTATTGCTGATGTTGCTACTGCTACTGATATTGTTACACTTACTACTGCTGCTGTTGCTACTGTTACTGATATTGTTACACTTACTAGTTTTGATGTTGCTACTGCTACTGATATTGTTACACTTACTACTACTGCTGGTGTTGCTACTGCTGCTGATATTGTTAGACTTAATATTTTTGATGGTGCTACTGCTTCTGATATTGTTACACTTACTACTACTGCTGCTGTTGCTACTGCCACTGATATTGTTACACTTACTACTACTGCTGCTGTTGCTACTGCTACTGATATTGTTACACTTACTATTGCTGCTGTTGCTACTGCCACTGCTAGTGTTACACTTACTACTGATATTGTAGCTGCTGCTACTGCTATTGTTACACTTAGTATTGCTGCTGTTGTTACTGCTACTGATATTGTTACACTTACTATTTTTGATGTTGCTACTGCTACTGATATTGTTACACTTACTACTACTGCTGCAGTTGCAACTGCTACTGATATTGTTACACTTACTACTACTGCTGCTGTTGCTACTGCTGATATTGTTATACTTACTATTGCTGCTGTTGTTGCTACTCCTGATATTGTTACACTTACTATTGCTTCTGTTGCTACTGCCACTGATATTGTTACACTTACTACTACTGCTGCTGTTGCTAATGCTACTGATATTGTTACACTTACTATTTTTGCTGTTGCTACTACTACTTATATTGTTACACTTACTACTACTGCTGCAGTTGCAACTGCTACTGATATTGTTACACTTACTACTACTGCTGCTGTTGCTACTGCTGATATTGTTATACTTACTATTGCTGCTGTTGTTGCTACTCCTGATATTGTTACACTTACTATTGCTACTGTGGCTACTTCTCCTGATAGTGTTACACTTACTATTGCTGCTGTTGCTACTGCTGCTGATATTGATACACTTACATTTGCTGCTGTTGCTACTGCTACTGATATTGTTACACTTACTATGGCTACTGTTGCTACTGCTGCTGATATTATTACACTTACTATTGCTGATGTTGCTACTGGTACTGATATTGTTACACTTACTACTGCTGCCGTTGCTACTGCTGCTGATATTGCTACACTTACTATTGCTGCTGTTGCTAATGCTAGTGATATTGTTACACTTACTACTGCTGCCGTTGCTACTGCTGCTGATATTGCTACACTTACTACAGCTACTGTTGCTAATACTACTGATCTCGTTACACTTATTACTGCTGCTGCTGTTGCTAATGCTACTGATATTGTTACACTTACTATTGCAGCTGTTGCTAATGCTACTGATAGTGTTACACTTACTCCTGATGTTGTACCTACTGCTACTGCTATTGTTGCACTTACTATTGCTGCTGTTGCTACTGTTACTGATATTGTTACACTTACTAGTTTTGATGTTGCTACTGCTACTGATATTGTTACACTTACTACTACTGCTGCAGTTGCAACTGCTACTGATATTGTTACACTTACTACTACTGCTGCTGTTGCTACTGCTGATATTGTTATACTTACTATTGCTGCTGTTGTTGCTACTCCTGATATTGTTACACTTACTATTGCTTCTGTTGCTACTGCTCCTGATATTGTTACACTTACTACTACTGCTGCTGTGGCTACTGCCACTGATATTGTTACACTTACTACTACTGCTGCTGTTGCTACTGCTACTGATATTGTTACACTTACTATTGCTGCTGTTGCTACTGCCACTGCTAGTGTTACACTTACTACTGATATTGTAGCTACTGCTACTGCTATTGTTACACTTAGTATTGCTGCTGTTGTTACTGCTACTGATATTGTTACACTTAATATTTTTGATGTTGCTACTGCTTCTGATATTGTTACACTTACTACTACTGCTGCTGTTGCTACTGCCACTGATATTGTTACACTTACTACTACTGCTGCTGTTGCTACTGCTACTGATATTGTTACACTTACTATTGCTGCTGTTGCTACTGCCACTGCTAGTGTTACACTTACTACTGATATTGTAGCTACTGCTACTGCTATTGTTACACTTAGTATTGCTGCTGTTGTTACTGCTACTGATATTGTTACACTTACTATTTTTGATGTTGCTACTGCTACTGATATTGTTACCCTTACTACTACTGCTGCAGTTGCAACTGCTACTGATATTGTTACACTTACTACTACTGCTGCTGTTGCTACTGCTGATATTGTTATACTTACTATTGCTGCTGTTGTTGCTACTCCTGATATTGTTACACTTACTATTGCTTCTGTTGCTACTGCTCCTGATATTGTTACACTTACTACTACTGCTGCTGTGGCTACTGCCACTGATATTGTTACACTTACTACTACTGCTGCTGTTGCTAATGCTACTGATATTGTTACACTTAGCATTGCTGCTGTTGTTACTGCTACTGATATTGTTACACTTACTACTGCTGCCGTTGCTACTGCTGCTGATATTGCTACACTTACTATTGCTGCTGTTGCTACTGCTACTGATATTGTTACACTTAGTACTGCTGCCGTTGCTACTGCTGCTGATATTGCTACACTTACTACTGCTACTGTTGCTACTGCTACTGATATTGTTACACTTACTACTGCTGTCGTTGCTACTGCTGCTGATATTGCTACACTTACTACTGCTACTGTTGCTAATACTACTGATATTGTTACACTTACTACTACTGCTGCTGTTGCTAATGCTACTGATATTGTTACACTTACTATTGCGGCTGTTGCTACTGATACTGATAGTGTTACACTTACTCCTGATGTTGTAGCTACTGCTACTGCTATTGTTACACTTACTATTGCTGCTGTTGCTACTGCTACTGATATTGTTACACTTACTATTTTTGATGTTGCTACTGCTACTGATATTGTTACACTTACTACTACTGCTGCTGTTGCTACTGCCACTGATATTGTTACACTTACTACTACTGCTGCTGTTGCTACTGCTACTGATATTGTTACACTTACTAGTGCTACTGTTGCTAATGCTACTGATATTGTTACACTTACTACTCCTGACGTTGCTACTGCTACTGATATTGTTACAGTTACTACTACTGCTGTTGTTGCCACTGCTGTTGATATTGTTTCTCTTACAATGGCTGCTGTTGCTACGTCTACTGCTATTTTACACTTGCTACTCCTGCTGTTGCCACTACTACTGATAGTGTTACACTTACTATTGCTACTGTTGCTACTGCTACTGATATTGTTACACTTACTACTGATATTGTAGCTACTGCTACTGCTATTGTTACACTTAGTATTGCTGCTGTTGTTACTGCTACTGATATTGTTACACTTACTGTTTTTGATGTTGCTATTGCTACTGATATTGTTACACTTACTACTACTGCTGCAGTTGCAACTGCTACTGATATTGTTACACTTACTACTACTGCTGCTGTTGCTACTGCTGATATTGTTATACTTACTATTGCTGCTGTTGTTGCTACTCCTGATATTGTTACACTTACTATTGCTTCTGTTGCTACTGCTCCTGATATTGTTACACTTACTACTACTGCTGCTGTAGCTACTGCTACTGCTATTGTTACACTTACTATTGCTGCTGTTGCTACTGCTACTGATATTGTTACACTTACTATTTTTGATGTTGCTACTGCTACTGATATTGTTACACTTACTACTACTGCTGCTGTTGCTACTGCCACTGATATTGTTACACTTACTACTACTGCTGCTGTTGCTACTGCTACTGATATTGTTACACTTACTATTGCTACTGTTGCTAATGCTACTGATATTGTTACACTTACTACTCCTGACGTTGATACTGATACTGATATTGTTACAGTTACTACTACTGCTGTTGTTGCCACTGCTGTTGATATTGTTTCTCTTACAATGGCTGCTGTTGCTACGTCTACTGCTATTTTACACTTGCTACTCCTGCTGTTGCCACTACTACTGATAGTGTTACACTTACTATTGCTACTGTTGCTACTGCTACTGATATTGTTACACTTACTATTGCTGCTGTTGTGACTGCTGCTGATATTGTTACACTTAGTATTGCTGCTGTTGCTACTGCTGCTGATATTGATACATTTACATTTGCTGCGGTTGCTACTGCTACTGATATTGTTACACTTACTATGGCTACTGTTGCTACTGCTGCTGATATTATTACACTTACTATTGCTGATGTTGCTACTGCTACTGATATTGTTACACTCACTACTGCTGCCGTTGCTACTGCTGCTGATATTGCTACAATTACTATTGCTGCTGTTGCTACTGCTACTGATATTGTTACACTTACTACTGCTGGCGTTGCTACTGCTGCTGATATTGCTACACTTACTACTGCTACTGTTGCTAATACTACTGATATTGTTACACTTACTACTACTGCTGCTGTTGCTAATGCTACTGATATTGTTACACTTACTATTGCTGCTGTTGCTACTGATACTGATAGTGTTACACTTACTCCTGATGTTGTAGCTACTGCTACTGCTATTGTTACACTTACTATTTCTGCTGTTGCTACTGCTACTGATATTGTTACACTTACTATTTTTGATGTTGCTACTGCTACTGATATTGTTACACTTATTACTACTGCTGCTGTTGCTACTGCCACTGATATTGTTACACTTACTACTACTGCTCCTGTTGCTACTGCTACTGATATTGTTACACTTACTATTGCTACTGTTGCTAATGCTACTGATATTGTTACACTTACTACTCCTGACGTTGCTACTGCTACTGATATTGTTACAGTTACTACTACTGCTGTTGTTGCCACTGCTGTTGATATTGTTGCTCTTACAATGGCTGCTGTTGCTACGTCTACTGCTATTTTTACACTTGCTACTCCTGCTGTTGCTACTACTACTGATAGTGTTACACTTACTATTGCTACTGTTGCTAATGCTACTGATATTGTTACACTTACTATTGCTGCTGCTGCTACTGCTACTGATATTGTTACACTTACTATTGCTACTGTTGCTAATTCTACTGATATTGTTACACTTACCATTGCTGCTGCTGCTACTGCTACTGATATTGTTACACTTACTATTGCTGCTGTTGCTACTGCCACTGCTAGTGTTACACTTACTACTGATATTGTAGCTACTGCTACTGCTATTGTTACACTTAGTATTGCTGCTGTTGTTACTGCTACTGATATTGTTACACTTACTATTTTTGATGTTGCTACTGCTACTGATATTGTTACACTTACTACTACTGCTGCAGTTGCAACTGCTACTGATATTGTTACACTTACTACTACTGCTGCTGTTGCTACTGCTGATATTGTTATACTTACTATTGCTGCTGTTGTTGCTACTCCTGATATTGTTACACTTACTATTGCTTCTGTTGCTACTGCTCCTGATATTGTTACACTTACTACTACTGCTGCTGTAGCTACTGCTACTGCTATTGTTACACTTACTATTGCTGCTGTTGCTACTGCTACTGATATTGTTACACTTACTATTTTTGATGTTGCTACTGCTACTGATATTGTTACACTTACTATTACTGCTGCTGTTGCTACTGCCACTGATATTGTTACACTTACTACTACTGCTGCTGTTGCTACTGCTACTGATATTGTTACACTTACTATTGCTACTGTTGCTAATGCTACTGATATTGTTACACTTACTACTCCTGACGTTGCTACTGCTACTGATATTGTTACAGTTACTACTACTGCTGTTGTTGCCACTGCTGTTGATATTGTTGCTCTTACAATGGCTGCTGTTGCTACGTCTACTGCTATTTTTACACTTGCTACTCCTGCTGTTCCCACTACTACTGATAGTGTTACACTTACTATTGCTACTGTTGCTACTGCTACTGATATTGTTACACTTACTATTGCTGCTGTTGTGACTGCTGCTGATATTGTTACACTTAGTATTGCTGCTGTTGCTACTGCTGCTGATATTGATACATTTACATTTGCTGCGGTTGCTACTGCTACTGATATTGTTACACTTACTATGGCTACTGTTGCTACTGCTGCTGATATTATTACACTTACTATTGCTGATGTTGCTACTGCTACTGATATTGTTACACTTACTACTGCTGCCGTTGCTACTGCTGCTGATATTGCTACAATTACTATTGCTGCTGTTGCTACTGCTACTGATATTGTTACACTTACTACTGCTGGCGTTGCTACTGCTGCTGATATTGCTACACTTACTACTGCTACTGTTGCTAATACTACTGATATTGTTACACTTACTACTACTGCTGCTGTTGCTAATGCTACTGATATTGTTACACTTACTATTGCTGCTGTTGCTACTGATACTGATAGTGTTACACTTACTCCTGATGTTGTAGCTACTGCTACTGCTATTGTTACACTTACTATTTCTGCTGTTGCTACTGCTACTGATATTGTTACACTTACTATTTTTGATGTTGCTACTGCTACTGATATTGTTACACTTATTACTACTGCTGCTGTTGCAACTGCCACTGATATTGTTACACTTACTACTACTGCTCCTGTTGCTACTGCTACTGATATTGTTACACTTACTATTGCTACTGTTGCTAATGCTACTGATATTGATACACTTACTACACCTGACGTTGCTACTGCTACTGATATTGTTACAGTTACTACTACTGCTGTTGTTGCCACTGCTGTTGATATTGTTGCTCTTACAATGGCTGCTGTTGCTACGTCTACTGCTATTTTTACACTTGCTACTCCTGCTGTTGCTACTACTACTGATAGTGTTACACTTACTATTGCTACTGTTGCTAATGCTACTGATATTGTTACACTTACTATTGCTGCTGCTGCTACTGCTACTGATATTGTTACACTTACTATTGCTACTGTTGCTAATTCTACTGATATTGTTACACTTACAATTGCTGCTGCTGCTACTGCCACTGTTATTGTTACACTTACTACTGCTGCTGTTGCTACTACAACTGATATTGTTATACTTATTATTGCTACTGTTGCTACTGCTACTGATATTGTTACACTTCTACTGCTGCCGTTGCTACTGCTGCTGATATTGCTACACTTACTATTGCTGCTGTTCCTACTGCTACTGATATTGTTACACTTAGTACTGCTGCCGTTGCTACTGCTGCTGATATTGCTACACTTACTACTGCTACTGTTGCTACTGCTACTGATATTGTTACACTTACTACTGCTGCCGTTGCTACTGCTGCTGATATTGCTACACTTACTACTGCTACTGTTGCTAATACTACTGATATTGTTACACTTACTACTACTGCTGCTGTTGCTAATGCTACTGATATTGTTACACTTACTATTGCTGCTGTTGCTACTGATACTGATAGTGTTACACTTACTCCTGATGTTGTAGCTACTGCTACTGCTATTGTTACACTTACTATTGCTGCTGTTGCTACTGCTACTGATATTGTTACACCTACTATTTTTGATGTTGCTACTGCTACTGATATTGTTACACTTACTACTACTGCTGCTGTTGCTACTGCCACTGATATTGTTACACTTACTACTAATGCTGCTGTTGCTACTGCTACTAATATTGTTACACTTACTATTGCTACTGTTGCTAATGCTACTGATATTGTTACACTTACTACTCCTGACGTTGCTACTGCTACTGATATTGTTACAGTTACTACTTCTGCTGTTGTTGCCACTGCTGTTGATATTGTTGCTCTTACAATGGCTGCTGTTGCTACGTCTACTGCTATTTTTACACTTGCTACTCCTGCTGTTGCCACTACTACTGATAGTGTTACACTTACTATTGCTACTGTTGCTAATGCTACTGATATTGTTACACTTACTATTGCTGCTGCTGCTACTGCCACTGTTATTGTTACACTTACTACTGCTGCTGTTGCTACTACAACTGATATTGTTACACTTACTACTGCTGCTGTTGCTACTACTACTGATATGGTTATACTTACTACTGCTGCTGCTGTTGCTACTGCTACTGAAATTGTTACACTTATTATTGCTGCTGTTGCTACTGCTACTGATATTGTTACACTTCTACTGCTGCCGTTGCTACTGCTGCTGATATTGCTACACTTACTATTGCTGCAGTTCCTACTGCTACTGATATTGTTACACTTAGTACTGCTGCCGTTGCTACTGCTGCTGATATTGCTACACTTACTACTGCTACTGTTGCTAATACTACTGATATTGTTACACTTACTACTACTGCTGCTGTTGATAATGCTACTGATATTGTTACACTTACTATTGCTGCTGTTGCTAATGCTACTGATGGTGTTACACTTACTACTGCTGCCGTTGCTACTGCTGCTGATATTGCTACACTTACTCTTGCTGCTATTGCTACTGCTACTGATATTGTTACACTTACTACTGCTGCCGTTGCTACTGCTGCTGATATTGCTACACTTACTACTGCTACTGTTGCTAATACCACTGATATCGTTACACTTACTACTACTGCTGCTGTTGCTAATGCTACTGATCTTGTTACACTTACTATTGCTGCTGTTGCTACTGCTACTGATAGTGTTAAACTTACTCCTGACGTTGTAGCTACTGCTACTGCTTTTGTTACACTTACTATTGCTGCTGGTGCTACTGCTACTGATATTGTTACACTTACTACTACTGCTGTTGCTACTGCTACTGATATTGTTACACTTACTACTACTGCTGCAGTTGCAACTGCTACTGATATTGTTACACTTACTACTACTACTGCTGTTGCTACTGCTGATATTGTTATACTTACAATTGCTGCTGTTTTTGCTACTCCTGATATTGTTACACTTACTATTGCTACTGTTGCTACTGCTCCTGATAGTGTTACACTTTACTATTGCTGCTGTTGCTACTGCTACTGATATTGATACACCTAATATTGCTGTTGTTGCTACTGCTCCTGATATTGTTACACTTACTATTGCTGCTGTTGGGACTGCTGCTGATATTGTTACACTTAGTATTGCTGCTGTTGCTACTGCTGCTGATATTGATATACTTACATTTGCTGCTGTTGCTACTGCTACTGATATTGTTACACTTACTATGGCTACTGTTGCTACTGCTGCTGATATTATTACACTTACTATTGCTGATGTTGCTACTGCTACTGATATTGTTACACTTACTACTGCTGCCGTTGCTACTGCTGCTGATATTGCTACACTTACTACTGCTACTGTTGCTACTGCTACTGATATTGTTACACTTACTACTGCTGTCGTTGCTACTGCTGCTGATATTGCTACACTTACTACTGCTACTGTTGCTAATACTACTGATATTGTTACACTTACTACTACTGCTGCTGTTGCTAATGCTACTGATATTGTTACACTTACTATTGCTGCTGTTGCTACTGATACTGATAGTGTTACACTTACTCCTGATGTTGTAGCTACTACTACTGCTATTGTTACACTTACTATTGCTGCTGTTGCTACTGCTACTGATATTGTTACACTTACTATTTTTGATGTTGCTACTGCTACTGATATTGTTACACTTACTACTACTGCTGCTGTTGCTACTGCCACTGATATTGTTACACTTACTACTACTGCTGCTGTTGCTACTGCTACTGATATTGTTACATTTACTATTGCTACTGTTGCTAATGCTACTGATATTGTTACACTTACTACTCCTGACGTTGCTACTGCTACTGATATTGTTACAGTTACTACTACTGCTGTTGTTGCCACTGCTGTTGATATTGTTGCTCTTACAATGGCTGCTGTTGCTACGTCTACTGCTATTTTTACACTTGCTACTCCTGCTGTTGCCACTACTACTGATAGTGTTACACTTACTATTGCTACTGTTGCTAATGCTACTGATATTGTTACACTTACTATTGCTGCTGCTGCTACTGCCACTGTTATTGTTACACTTACTACTGCTGCTGTTGCTACTACAACTGATATTGTTACACTTACTACTGCTGCTGTTGCTACTACTACTGATATTGTTATACGTACTACTGCTGCTGCTGTTGCTACTGCTACTGAAATTGTTACACTTATTATTGCTGCTGTTGCTACTGCTACTGATATTGTTACACTTCTACTGCTACCGTTGCTACTGCTGCTGATATTGCTACACTTACTATGGCTACTGTTGCTAATGCTACTGATATTGTTACACTTACTATTGCTGCTGCTGCTACTGCCACTGTTATTGTTACACTTACTACTGCAGCTGTTGCTACTACAACTGATATTGTTACACTTACTACTGCTGCTGTTGCTACTACCACTGATATTGTTATACTTACTACTGCTGCTGCTGTTGCTACTGCTACTGAAATTGTTACACTTATTATTGCTGCTGTTGCTACTGCTACTGATATTGTTAGACTTCTACTGCTGCCGTTGCTACTGCTGCTGATATTGCTACACTTACTATTGCTGCTGTTCCTACTGCTACTGATATTGTTACACTTAGTACTGCTGCCGTTGCTACTGCTGCTGATATTGCTACACTTACTACTGCTACTGTTGCTAATACTACTGATATTGTTACACTTACTACTACTGCTGCTGTTGATAATGCTACTGATATTGTTACACTTACTATTGCTGCTGTTGCTAATGCTACTGATAGTGTTACACTTACTCCTGATGTTGTACCTACTGCTACTGCTATTGTTGCACTTACTATTGCTGCTGTTGCTACTGTTACTGATATTGTTACACTTACTAGTTTTGATGTTGCTACTGCTACTGATATTGTTACACTTACTACTACTGCTGGTGTTGCTACTGCTGCTGATATTGTTACACTTAATATTTTTGATGTTGCTACTGCTTCTGATATTGTTACACTTACTACTACTGCTGGTGTTGCTACTGCTGCTGATATTGTTACACTTAATATTTTTGATGTTGCTACTGCTTCTGATATTGTTACACTTACTACTAGTGCTGCTGTTGCTACTGCCACTGCTAGTGTTACACTTACTACTGATATTGTAGCTACTGCTACTGCTATTGTTACACTTAGTATTGCTGCTGTTGTTACTGCTACTGATATTGTTACACTTACTATTTTTGATGTTGCTACTGCTACTGATATTGTTACACTTACTACTCCTGCTGCAGTTGCAACTGCTACTGATATTGTTACACGTACTACTACTGCTGCTGTTGCTACTGCTGATATTGTTATACTTACTATTGCTGCTGTTGTTGCTACTCCTGATATTGTTACACTTACTATTGCTTCTGTTGCTACTGCCACTGATATTGTTACACTTACTACTACTGCTGCTGTTGCTAATGCTACTGATATTGTTACACTTAGCATTGCTGCTGTTGTTACTGCTACTGATATTGTTACACTTACTAATTTTGCTGTTGCTACTACTACTTATATTGTTACACTTACTACTACTGCTGCAGTTGCAACTGCTACTGATATTGTTACACTTACTACTACTGCTGCTGTTGCTACTGCTGATATTGTTATACTTACTATTGCTGCTGTTGTTGCTACTCCTGATATTGTTACACTTACTATTACTACTGTTGCTACTTCTCCTGATAGTGTTACACTTACTATTGCTGCTGTTGCTACTGCTGCTGATATTGATACACTTACATTTGCTGCTGTTGCT
This sequence comes from Chaetoderma sp. LZ-2023a, assembly GCA_034401795.1. Classification (NCBI taxonomy): domain Eukaryota; kingdom Metazoa; phylum Mollusca; class Caudofoveata; order Chaetodermatida; family Chaetodermatidae; genus Chaetoderma; species Chaetoderma sp. LZ-2023a. Next base: position 93,565,707 of record CM067375.1, read on the forward strand.
ACTGCTCCTGATATTGTTACACTTACTATGGCTACTGTTGCTACTGCTGCTGATATTATTACACTTACTATTGCTGCCGTTGCTACTGCTGCTGATATTGCTACACTTACTATTGCTGCTGTTGCTAATGCTACTGATATTGTTACACTTACTACTGCTGCCGTTGCTACTGCTGCTGATATTGCTACACTTACTACAGCTACTGTTGCTAATACTACTGATCTCGTTACACTTATTACTACTGCTGCTGTTGCTAATGCTACTGATATTGTTACACTTACTATTGCTGCTGTTGCTACTGCTACTGATAGTGTTCCACTTACTCCTGATGTTGTAGCTACTGCAACTGCTATTGTTACACTTACTATTGCTGCTGTTGCTACTGCTACTGATATTGTTACACTTACTATATTTGATGTTGCTACTGCTACTGATATTGTTACACTTACTACTACTGCTGTCGTTGCTACTGCTGCTGATATTGCTACACTTACTATTGCTGCTGTTCCTACTGCTACTGATATTGTTACACCTAGTACTGCTGCCGTTGGTACTGCTGCTGATATTGCTTCTCTTACTACTGCTACTGTTGCTAATACTACTGATATTGTTACACTTACTACTACTGCTGCTGTTGATTATGCTACTGATAGTGTTACACTTACTATTGCTGCTGTTGCTAATGCTACTGATAGTGTTACACTTACTCCTGATGTTGTACCTACTGCTACTGCTATTGTTGCACTTACTATTGCTGCTGTTGCTACTGTTACTGATATTGTTACACTTACTAGTTTTGATGTTGCTACTGCTACTGATATTGTTACACTTACTACTACTGCTGGTGTTGCTACTGCTGCTGATATTGTTACACTTAATATTTTTGATGTTGCTACTGCTTCTGATATTGTTACACTTACTACTACTGCTGCTGTTGCTACTGCCACTGATATTGTTACACTTACTACTACTGCTGCTGTTGCTACTGCTACTGATATTGTTACACTTACTATTGCTGCTGTTGCTACTGCCACTGCTAGTGTTACACTTACTACTGATATTGTAGCTACTGCTACTGCTATTGTTACACTTAGTATTGCTGCTGTTGTTATTGCTACTGATATTGTTACACTTACTATTTTTGATGTTCCTACTGGTACTGATATTGTTACACTTACTACTACTGCTGCGGTTGTAACTGCTGCTGATATTGTTACACTTACTATTGCTTCTGTTGCTACTGCTCCTGATATTGTTACACTTACTACTACTGATGCTGTGGCTACTGCCACTGATATTGTTACACTTACTACTACTGCTGCTGTTGCTAATGCTACTTATATTGTTACACTTAGCATTGCTGCTGTTGTTACTGCTACTGATATTGTTACACTTACTATTTTTGCTGTTGCTACTACTACTTATATTGTTACACTTACTACTACTGCTGCAGTTGCAACTGCTACTGATATTGTTACACTTACTACTACTGCTGCTGTTGCTACTGCTGATATTGTTATACTTACTATTGCTGCTGTTGTTGCTACTCCTGATATTGTTACACTTACTATTGCTACTGTTGCTACTTCTCCTGATAGTGTTACACTTACTATTGCTGCTGTTGCTACTGCTGCTGATATTGATACACTTACATTTGCTGCTGTTGCTACTGCTACTGATATTGTTACACTTACTATGGCTACTGTTGCTACTGCTGCTGATATTATTACACTTACTATTGCTGATGTTGCTACTGGTACTGATATTGTTACACTTACTACTGCTGCCGTTGCTACTGCTGCTGATATTGCTACACTTACTATTGCTGCTGTTGCTAATGCTACTGATATTGTTACACTTACTACTGCTGCCGTTGCTACTGCTGCTGATATTGCTACACTTACTACAGCTACTGTTGCTAATACTACTGATCTCGTTACACTTATTACTACTGCTGCTGTTGCTAATGCTACTGATATTGTTACACTTACTATTGCTGCTGTTGCTACTGCTACTGATAGTGTTACACTTACTCCTGATGTTGTAGCTACTGCAACTGCCATTGTTACACTTACTATTGCTGCTGTTGCTACTGCTACTGATATTGTTACACTTACTATATTTGATGTTGCTACTGCTACTGATATTGTTACACTTACTACTACTGCTGCAGTTGCAACTGCTACTGATAGTGTTACACTTACTACTACTGCTGCTGTTGCTAGTGCTGATATTGTTATACCTACAATAGCTGCTGTTGTTGCTACTCCTGATATTGTTACACTTACTATTGCTACTCATGCTCCTGCTCCTGATAGTGTTACACTTACTACTACTGCTGCTGTTGCTACTGCCACTGATATTGTTACACTTACTACTACTGCTGCTGTTGCTACTGCTACTGATATTGTTACACTTACTATTGCTGCTGTTGCTACTGCCACTGCTAGTGTTACACTTACTACTGATATTGTAGCTACTGCTACTGCTATTGTTACACTTAGTATTGCTGCTGTTGTTACTGCTACTGATATTGTTACACTTACTATTTTTGATGTTGCTACTGGTACTGATATTGTTATACTTACTACTACTGCTGCAGTTGCAACTGCTACTGATATTGTTACACTTACTACTACTGCTGCTGTTGCTACTGCTGATATTGTTATACTTACTATTGCTGCTGTTGTTGCTACTCCTGATATTGTTACACTTACTATTGCTTCTGTTGCTACTGCTCCTGATATTGTTACACTTACTACAGCTACTGTTGCTAATACTACTGATCTCGTTACACTTATTACTACTGCTGATGTTGCTACTGCTGCTGATATTGATACACTTAATATTGCTGTTGTTGCTACTGCTTCTGATATTGTTACACTTACTATTGCTGCTGTTGCTACTGCTGCTGATATTGTTACGCTTAATATTGCTGCTGTTGCTACTGCTACTGTTATGGTTACACTTAGTATTGCTGCTGTTGCTACTGCTGCTGATATTGATACACTTAATATTTTTGATGTTGCTACTGCTACTGATATTGTTACACTTACTACTACTGCTGCTGTTGCTACTGCTGCTGATATTGTTACACTTAATATTTTTGATGTTGCTACTGCTACTGATATTGTTACACTTACTACTGCTACTGTTGCTAATACTACTGATATTGTTACACTTACTACTACTGCTGCTGTTGCTAATGCTACTGATATTGTTACACTTACTATTGCTGCAGTTGCAACTGCTACTGATATTGTTACACTTACTACTACTCCTGCTGTTGCTACTGCTGAAATTGTTATACTTACTATTGCTGCTGTTGTTGCTACTCCTGATATTGTTACACTTACTATTGCTACTGTTGCTACTGCTCCTGATAGTGTTACACTTACTATTGATGCTGTTGCTACTGCTGCTGATATTGATACACTTAACATTGCTGCTGTTGCTACTGCTACTGATATTGTTACACTTACTATGGCTACTGTTGCTACTGCTGCTGATATTATTACACTTAGTATTGCTGATGTTGCTACTGCTACTGATATTGTTACACTTACTACTGCTGCCGTTGCTACTGCTGCTGATATTGATACACTTACTACTGATATTGTAGCTACTGCTACTGCTATTGTTACACTTAGTATTGCTGCTGTTGCTACTGCTACTGATATTGTTACACGTACTATTTTTGATGTTGCTACTACTACTGATATTGTTACACTTACTACTACTGCTGCAGTTGCAACTGCTACTGATTTTGTTACACTTACTACTACTGCTGCTGTTTCTACTGCTGATATTGTTATACTTACTATTGCTGCTGTTGTTGCTACTCCTGATATTGTTACACTTACTATTGCTGCTGTTGCTACTGCTACTGATAGTGTTACACTTACTCCTGATGTTGTAGCCACTGCTACTGCTATTGTTACACTTACTATTGCTGCTGTTGCTACTGCTACTTATATTGTTACACTTACTATTTTTGATGTTGCTACTGCTACTGATATTGTTACACTTACTACTACTGCTGCAGTTGCAACTGCTACTGATATTGTTACACTTACATTTGCTGCTGTTGCTACTGCTACTGATATTGTTACATTTACTATGGCTACTGTTGCTACTGCTGCTGATATTATTACACTTACTATTGCTGATGTTGCTCCTGCTACTGATATTGTTACACTTACTACTGCTGCCGTTGCTACTGCTGCTGATATTGCTACACTTACTATTGCTGCTGTTGCTACTGCTACTGATATTGTTACACTTATTACCGCTGCCGTTGCTACTGCTGTTGATATTGCTACACTTACTACTGCTACTGTTGCTAATACTACTGATATTGTTACACTTACTATTACTGCTGCTTTTCCTAATGCTACTGATATTGTTACACTTACTATTGCTGCTGTTGCTACTGCTACTGATATTGTTACACTTACTACTACTGCTGCTGTTGCTACTGCTGCTGATATTGTTAACTTTATATTTTTGATGTTGCTACTGCTACTGATATTGTTACACTTACTACTACTTCTGCAGTTGCAACTGCTACTGATATTGTTACACTTACTACTACTGCTGCTGTTGCTACTGCTGATATTGTTATACTTACTATTGCTGCTGTTGTTGATACTCCTGATATTGTTACACTTACTATTGCTACTGTTGCTACTGCTCCTGATAGTGTTACACTTAGTATTGCTGCTGTTGCTACTGCTGCTGATATTGATACACTTACATTTGCTGCTGTTGCTACTGTTACTGATATTGTTACACTTACTATGGCTACTGTTGCTACTGCTGCTGATATTATTACACTTACTATTGCTGATGTTGCTACTGCTACTGTTATTGTTACACTTAGTATTGCTGCTGTTGCTACTGCTGCTGATATTGATACACTTACATTTGCTGCTGTTGCTACTGCTACTGATATTGTTACACTTACTATGGCTACTGTTGCTACTGCTGCTGATATTATTGCACTTACTATTGCTGATGTTGCTTCTGCTACTGATATTGTTACACTTACTACTGCTGCCGTTGCTACTGCTGTTGATATTGCTACACTTACTACTGCTACTGTTGCTAATACTACTGATATTGTTACACTTACTACTACTGCTGCTTTTGCTAATGCTACTGATATTGTTACACTTACTATTGCTGCTGTTGCTACTGCTACTGATAGTGTTACACTTACTCCTGATGTTGTAGCTACTGCTACTGCTATTGTTACACTTACTATTGCTGCTGTTGCTACTGCTACTGATATTGTTACACTTACTATTTTTGATGTTGCTACTGCTACTGATATTGTTACACTTACTACTACTGCTGCTGTTGCTACTGCTGCTGATATTGTTACACTTAATATTTTTGATGTTGCTACTGCTACTGATATTGTTACACTTACTACTACTGCTGCTGTTGCTACTGCTACTGATATTGTTACACTTACTATTGCTGCTGTTGCTACTGTCACTGTTAGTGTTACACTTACTACTGATATTGTAGCTCCTGCTACTGCTATTGTTACACTTACTATTGCTGCTGTTGCTACAGCTACTGATATTGTTACACTTACTATTTTTGATGTTGCTACTGCTACTGATATTGTTACACTTACTACTACTGCTGCAGTTGCTACTGCTACTGATATTGTTACACTTACTACTACTGCTGCTGTTGCTACTGCTGATATTGTTATACTTACTATTGCTGCTGTTGTTGCTACTCCTGATATTGTTACACTTACTATTGCTGCTGTTGCTACTGCTGCTGATATTGATACACTTAATATTGCTATTGTTGCTACTGCTCCTGATATTGTTACACTTACTATTGCTGCTGTTGCTACTGCTGCTGATATTGTTACGCTTAATATTGCTGCTGTTGCTACTGCTACTGTTATTGTTACACTTAGTATTGCTGTTGTTGCTACTGCTGCTGATATTGATACACTTAATAGTGCTGTTGTTGCTACTGCTACTGTTATTGTTACACTTACTACTGCTGCTGTTGCTACTACTACTGATATTGTTATACTTACTATTGCTGCTGTTGTTGCTACTCCTGATATTGTTACACTTAATATTGCTGCCGTTGCTACTGCTGCTGATATTGATACACTTAATATTGCTGTTGTTGCTACTGCTCCTGATATTGTTACACTTACTATTGCTGCTGTTGCTACTGCTGCTGATATTGTTACGCTTAATATTGCTGCTGTTGCTACTGCTACTGTTATTGTTACACTTAGTATTGCTGCTGTTGCTACTGCTGCTGATATTGATACACTTACATTTGCTGCTGTTGCTACTGCTACTGATATTGTTACATTTACTATGGCTACTGTTGCTACTGCTGCTGATATTATTACACTTACTATTGCTGATGTTGCTCCTGCTACTGATATTGTTACACTTACTACTGCTGCCGTTGCTACTGCTGCTGATATTGCTACACTTACTATTGCTGCTGTTGCTACTGCTACTGATATTGTTACACTTATTACTGCTGCCGTTGCTACTGCTGTTGATATTGCTACACTTACTACTGCTACTGTTGCTAATACTACTGATATTGTTACACTTACTATTACTGCTGCTTTTCCTAATGCTACTGATATTGTTACACTTACTATTGCTGCTGTTGCTACTGCTACTGATAGTGTTACACTTACTCCTGATGTTGTAGCTACTGCTACTGCTATTGTTACACTTACTATTGCTGCTGTTGTTACTGCTACTGATATTGTTACACTTACTATTTTTGATGTTGTTACTGCTACTGATATTGTTACACTTACTACTACTGCTGCTGTTGCTACTGCTGCTGATATTGTTACACTTTATATTTTTGATGTTGCTACTGCTACTGATATTGTTACACTTACTACTACTTCTGCAGTTGCAACTGCTACTGATATTGTTACACTTACTACTACTGCTGCTGTTGCTACTGCTGATATTGTTATACTTACTATTGCTGCTGTTGTTGATACTCCTGATATTGTTACACTTACTATTGCTACTGTTGCTACTGCTCCTGATAGTGTTACACTTAGTATTGCTGCTGTTGCTACTGCTGCTGATATTGATACACTTACATTTGCTGCTGTTGCTACTGTTACTGATATTGTTACACTTACTATGGCTACTGTTGCTACTGCTGCTGATATTATTACACTTACTATTGCTGATGTTGCTACTGCTTCTGTTATTGTTACACTTAGTATTGCTGCTGTTGCTACTGCTGCTGATATTGATACACTTACATTTGCTGCTGTTGCTACTGCTACTGATATTGTTACACTTACTATGGCTACTGTTGCTACTGCTGCTGATATTATTACACTTACTATTGCTGATGTTGCTTCTGCTACTGATATTGTTACACTTACTACTGCTGCCGTTGCTACTGCTGTTGATATTGCTACACTTACTACTGCTACTGTTGCTAATACTACTGATATTGTTACACTTACTACTACTGCTGCTTTTGCTAATGCTACTGATATTGTTACACTTACTATTGCTGCTGTTGCTACTGCTACTGATAGTGTTACACTTACTCCTGATGTTGTAGCTACTGCTACTGCTATTGTTACACTTACGATTGCTGCTGTTGCTACTGCTACTGATATTGTTACACTTACTATTTTTGATGTTGCTACTACTACTGATATTGTTACACTTACTACTACTGCTGCTGTTGCTACTGCTGCTGATATTGTTACACTTAATATTTTTGATGTTGCTACTGCTACTGATATTGTTACACTTACTACTACTGCTGCTGTTGCTACTGCTACTGATATTGTAACACTTACTATTGCTGCTGTTGCTACTGTCACTGTTAGTGTTACACTTACTACTGATATTGTAGCTACTGCTACTGCTATTGTTACAGTTACTATTGCTGCTGTTGCTACAGCTACTGATATTGTTACACTTACTATTTTTGATGTTGCTACTGCTACTGATATTGTTACACTTACTACTACTGCTGCAGTTGCTACTGCTACTGATATTGTTACACTTACTACTACTGCTGCTGTTGCTACTGCTGATATTGTTATACTTACTATTGCTGCTGTTGTTGCTACTCCTGATATTGTTACACTTACTATTGCTGCTGTTGCTACTGCTGCTGATATTGATACACTTAATATTGCTATTGTTGCTACTGCTCCTGATATTGTTACACTTACTATTGCTGCTGTTGCTACTGCTGCTGATATTGTTACGCTTAATATTGCTGCTGTTGCTACTGCTACTGTTATTGTTACACTTAGTATTGCTGTTGTTGCTACTGCTGCTGATATTGATACACTTAATAGTGCTGTTGTTGCTACTGCTACTGTTATTGTTACACTTACTACTGCTGCTGTTGCTACTACTACTGATATTGTTATACTTACTATTGCTGCTGTTGTTGCTACTCCTGATATTGTTACACTTAATATTGCTGCCGTTGCTACTGCTGCTGATATTGATACACTTAATATTGCTGTTGTTGCTACTGCTCCTGATATTGTTACACTTACTATTGCTGCTGTTGCTACTGCTGCTGATATTGTTACGCTTAATATTGCTGCTGTTGCTACTGCTACTGGTATTGTTACACTTAATATGGCTACTGTTGCTACTGCTGCTGATATTATTACACTTACTATTGCTGATGTTGCTACTGCTACTGATATTGTTACACTTACTACTGCTGCCGTTGCTACTGCTGCTGATATTGCTACACTTACTATTGCTGCTGTTGCTACTGCTACTGATATTGTTACACTTACTACTGCTGCCGTTGCTACTGCTGCTGATATTGCTACACTTACTATTGCTGCTGTTGCTACTGCTACTGATATTGTTACACTTACTACAGCTGCCGTTGCTACTGCTGCTGATATTGCTACACTTACTACTGCTACTGTTGCTAATACTACTGATATTGTTACACTTACTACTGCTGCTGCTGTTGCTAATGCTACTGATATTGTTACACTTACTATTGCTGTTGTTGCTACTGCTACTGATAGTGTTACACTTACTCCTGATGTTGTAGCTACTGCTACTGATATTGTTACACTTACTATTTTTGATGTTGCTACTGCTACTGATATTGTTACACTTACTACTACTGCTGCTGTTGCTACTGCTGCTGATATTGTTACACTTAATATTTTTGATGTTGCTACTGCTACTGATATTGTTACACTTACTACTACAGCTGCTGTTGCTACTTCCACCGATATTGTTACACTTACTACTGATATTGTAGCTACTGCTACTGCTATTGTTACACTTACTATTGCTGCTGTTGCAACAGCTACTGTTATTGTTACACTTACTACTGCTGCTGTTGCTACTACTACTGATATTGTTATAGTTACTATTCCTGCTGTTGTTGCTACTCCTGAGATTGTTACACTTAATATTGCTGCGGTTGCTACTGCTCCTGATATTGTTACACTTACTATTGCTACTGTTGCTATTACTACTGATATTGTTACACTTAATATTGCTGCGGTTGCTACGTCTACTGCTATTTTTACACTTACTACTCCTGCTGTTGCTACTAGTACTGATAGTGTTACAGTTACTACTGTTGCTGTTGTTACTGCTACTGATATTGTTACACTTAATATTGCTGCTGTTACTGATATTGTTACACTTACTATTTTTGATGTTGCTACTGCTACTGATAGTGTTACACTTGCTACTACTGCTGCTGTTGCTACTACTTCTACTGATATTGTTACACTTACTATTGCTACTGTTGCTACTGCTCCTGAAATTGTTACACTTACTATTGCTACTGTTGCTACTGCTATTGATATTGTTACACTTACTACTACTGCTGCAGTTGCTACTGCTACTGATATTGTTTTACTTACTACTACTGCTGCTGTTGCTACTTCTGATATTGTTATACTTACTATTGCTGCTGTTGTTGCTACTCCTGATATTGTTACACTTACTATTGCTACTGTTCCTACAGCTCCTGATATTGTTACACTTACTATTGCTGCTGTTGCTACTGCTGCTGATATTGTTACGCTTATTATTGCTGCTGTTGCTACTGCTACTGTTATTGTTACACTTAGTATTGCTGCTGTTGCTACTGCTGCTGATATTGATACACTTACATTTGCGGCTGTTGCTACTGCTACTGATATTGTTACACTTACTATGGCTACTGTTGCTGCTGCTGCTGATATTGTTACACTTACTATTGCTGCTGTTGCTACTGCTGCTGTTATTGTTACACTTACTACTGCTGCTGTTGCTACTACTACTGATATTGTTATACTTACTATTGCTGCAGTTGCGACTGCTGCTGATATTGATACACTTAATAGTGCTGCTGTTGCTACTGCTACTGTTATTGTTACACTTACTACTGCTGCTGTTGCTACTACTACTGATATTGTTATACTTACTATTGCTGCTGTTGTTGCTACTCCTGATATTGTTACACTTAATATTGCTACTGTTGCTATTACTACTGATATTGTTACACTTACTATTGCTGCTGTTGCAACAGCTACTGTTATTGTTACACTTACTACTGCTGCTGTTGCTACTACTACTGATATTGTTATACTTACTATTGCTGCTGTTGTTGCTACTCCTGATATTGTTACACTTAATATTGCTGCGGTTGCTACTGCTCCTGATATTGTTACACTTACTATTGCTACTGTTGCTATTACTACTGATATTGTTACACTTAATATTGCTGCGGTTGCTACGTCTACTGATATTTTTACACTTACTACTCCTGCTGTTGCTACTAGTACTGATAGTGTTACAGTTACTACTGTTGCTGTTGTTACTGCTACTGATATTGTTACACTTAATATTGCTGCTGTTACTGATATTGTTACACTTACTATTTTTGATGTTGCTACTGCTACTGATAGTGTTACACTTGCTACTACTGCTGCTGTTGCTACTACTTCTACTGATATTGTTACACTTACTATTGCTACTGTTGCTACTGCTCCTGAAATTGTTACACTTACTATTGCTGTTGTTGCTACTGCTCCTGATATTATTACACTTACTATTGCTGCTGTTGCTAATGCTGCTGATATTGTTACGCTTAATATTGCTGCTGTTGCCACTGCTACTGTTATGGTTACACTTAGTATTGCTGCGGTTGCTACTGCTCCTGATATTATTACACTTACTATTGCTACTGTTGCTACTACTACTGATATTGTTACACTTACTATCGCTGCTGTTGCTACTGCTACTGATATTTTTACACTTACCATTGCTGCCGTTGCAACTTCTATTGCTATTGTTACACTTACTATTGCTGCGGTTGCTACTGCTACTGATATTGTTACACTTACTATTGATGCTGTTGCTACTACTACTGTTATTGTTACACTTACTATTGCCACTGTTGCTAATGCTACTGATATTGTTACACTTACTATTGCTGCTGTTCCTACTGCTACTGATATTGTTACACTTACTATTGCAGCTGCTGCTATTGCTACTGATATTGTTACACTTACTATTGTTGCTGTTGCTACTGCTACTGATATTGTTACACTTACTACTACTGCTGCTGTTGCTACTGCTGCTGATCTTGTTACACTTAATATTGCTGCTGTTGCTACTGCCACTGATATTGCTACACTTAGTACTGCTGCTGATATTGTTACACTTACTACTGCTGATGTTGCTACTGCTACTGTTATTGTAACACTTACTACTGCTGCTGTTGCTACTACTGCTGATATTGTTACACTTACTATTGCTACTGTTGCTAATGCTACTGATATTGTTACACTTACTATTGCTGCTGCTGCTACTGCTACTGATATTGTTACACTTACTACTGCTGATGTTGCTACTGCTACTGTTATTGTTACACTTACTACTGCTGATTTTGCTACTGTTATTGTTACACTTACTACTGCTGTTGTTGCTACTACTGCTGATATTGTTACACTTACTATTGCTACTGTTGCTACTACTACTGATATTGTTATACTTACTATTGCTGCTGTTGCTACTGCTACTGTTATTGTTACACTTACTACTGCTGCTGTTGCTACTACTGTTGATATTGCTACACTTACTATTGCTCCTGTTGCTAATGCTACTGATAATGTTACACCTACCATTGCTACTGTTGCTAATTCTACTGATATTGTTACACTTACTACTGCTGCCGTTGCTACTGCTGCTAATATTGCTACACTTACTACTGCTGCTGTTGCTACTACTACTGATATTGTTACACTTACTATTGCTGATGTTGCTACTACTCCTGCTATTTTTACACTTACTGTTGCTACTGGTGCTAATGCTACTGATATTGTTACATTTACTATTGCTGCTGTTGCAACTGATACTGATAGTGTTACACTCACTCCTGATGCTGTAGCTACTGCTACTGCTATACTTACACTTACTATTGCTGCTGTTGCTACTGCTACTGATATTGTTACACTTACTATTTTTGATGTTACTACTGCTACTGATATTGTTACACGTAATACCACTGCTGCTGTTGCTACTGCTGCTGATATTGTTACACTTAATATTTTTGATGTTGCTACTGCTACTGATATTGTTACACTTACTACTACTGCTGCATTTGCTACTGCTACTGATATTGTTACACTTACTATTGCTGCTGTTGCTACTGCTACTGATAGTGTTACACTTACTACTGATATTGTAGCTACTGCTACTGCTATTGTTACACTTACTATTGCTGCTGTTGCTACTGATACTGATATTGTTACACTTACTATTTTTGATGTTGCTACTGCTACTGATATTGTTACACTTACTACTACTGCTGCTGTTGCTACTGCTACTGATATCGTTACACTTACTACTACTGCTGCTGATATTGTTACACTTAATATTGCTATTGTGGCTACTGCTACTGATATTGTTACACATACTATTGCTGCTGCTGCTACTGCTACCGATAGTGTTACACTTACTACTGATGTTGTAGCTACTGTTACTGATATTGTTACACGTACTGTTGCTGCTGTTACTACTGCTACTGATATTGTTACACTTACTATTGCTGATGTTGCTACTGCTACTGATATTGTTACACTTACTATTGCAGCTGTTGCTACTGCTGCTGATATTGTTGCTCTTACTATGGCTGTTGTTGCTACGTCTACTGCTATTGTTACACTTACTACTCCTGATGTTGCTACTGATATTGTTACAGTTACTACTACTGCTGTTGTTGCCACTGCTGTTGATATTGTTGCTCTTACAATGGCTGATGTTGCTACGTCTACTGCTATTTTTACACGTACTACTCCTGCTGTTGCTACTACTACTGATAGTGTTACAGTTACTACTGTTGCTGTTGCTACTGCTACTGATATTGTTACACTTGCTACTACTGCTGCTGTTGCTACTACTTCTACTGATTTGTTACACGTAATATTGCTGCTGTGGCCACTGCTACTGATATTGTTACACTTACTGTTGCTGCTGTTGCTATTGCTGCTGATATTGTTACACGTACTGCTACTGCTGCCGTTGCTACTGCTACTGATATTGTAACACTTACTGTTGCTACTGTTGCTATTGCTGCTGATATTGTTACACTTACTATTGCTGCTGCTGTTGCTACTGATATTGTTACACGTACTGCTACTGCGGCCGTTGCTACTGCTACTGATATTGTAACACTTACTGTTGCTGTTGTTGCTACTACTGCTGATATTGTTACACTTACTATTCTTACTGTTGCTAATTCTACTGATATTGTTATACTTGCTATTGCTGCTGTTGCTACGGCTACTGTTATTGTTACACATACTACTGCTGCTGTTGCTACTACTGCTGATCTTGTTACACTTACTATTGCTCCTGTTGCTAATGCTACTGATAATGTTACACTTACTATTGCTGTTGTTGCTACTGCTCCTGATATTATTACACTTACTATTGCTGCTGTTGCTAATGCTGCTGATATTGTTACGCTTAATATTGCTGCTGTTGCAACAGCTACTGTTATTGTTACACTTACTACTGCTGCTGTTGCTACTACTACTGATATTGTTATAGTTACTATTCCTGCTGTTGTTGCTACTCCTGAGATTGTTACACTTAATATTGCTGCGGTTGCTACTGCTCCTGATATTGTTACACTTACTATTGCTACTGTTGCTATTACTACTGATATTGTTACACTTAATATTGCTGCGGTTGCTACGTCTACTGCTATTTTTACACTTACTACTCCTGCTGTTGCTACTAGTACTGATAGTGTTACAGTTACTACTGTTGCTGTTGTTACTGCTACTGATATTGTTACACTTAATATTGCTGCTGTTACTGATATTGTTACACTTACTATTTTTGATGTTGCTACTGCTACTGATAGTGTTACACTTGCTACTACTGCTGCTGTTGCTACTACTTCTACTGATATTGTTACACTTACTATTGCTACTGTTGCTACTGCTCCTGAAATTGTTACACTTACTATTGCTACTGTTGCTACTGCTATTGATATTGTTACACTTACTACTACTGCTGCAGTTGCTACTGCTACTGATATTGTTTTACTTACTACTACTGCTGCTGTTGCTACTTCTGATATTGTTATACTTACTATTGCTGCTGTTGTTGCTACTCCTGATATTGTTACATTTACTATTGCTACTGTTCCTACAGCTCCTGATATTGTTACACTTACTATTGCTGCTGTTGCTACTGCTGGTGATATTGTTACGCTTATTATTGCTGCTGTTGCTACTGCTACTGTTATTGTTACACTTAGTATTGCTGCTGTTGCTACTGCTGCTGATATTGATACACTTACATTTGCGGCTGTTGCTACTGCTACTGATATTGTTACACTTACTATGGCTACTGTTGCTGCTGCTGCTGATATTGTTACACTTACTATTGCTGCTGTTGCTACTGCTGCTGTTATTGTTACACTTACTACTGCTGCTGTTGCTACTACTACTGATATTGTTATACTTACTATTGCTGCAGTTGCGACTGCTGCTGATATTGATACACTTAATAGTGCTGTTGTTGCTACTGCTACTGTTATTGTTACACTTACTACTGCTGCTGTTGCTACTACTACTGATATTGTTATACTTACTATTGCTGCTGTTGTTGCTACTCCTGTTATTGTTACACTTAATATTGCTACTGTTGCTATTACTACTGATATTGTTACACTTACTATTGCTGCTGTTGCAACAGCTACTGTTATTGTTACACTTACTACTGCTGCTGTTGCTACTACTACTGATATTGTTATACTTACTATTGCTGCTGTTGTTGCTACTCCTGATATTGTTACACTTAATATTGCTGCGGTTGCTACTGCTCCTGATATTGTTACACTTACTATTGCTACTGTTGCTATTACTACTGATATTGTTACACTTAATATTGCTGCGGTTGCTACGTCTACTGCTATTTTTACACTTACTACTCCTGCTGTTGCTACTAGTACTGATAGTGTTACAGTTACTACTGTTGCTGTTGTTACTGCTACTGATATTGTTACACTTAATATTGCTGCTGTTACTGATATTGTTACACTTACTATTTTTGATGTTGCTACTGCTACTGATAGTGTTACACTTGCTACTACTGCTGCTGTTGCTACTACTTCTACTGATATTGTTACACTTACTATTGCTACTGTTGCTACTGCTTCTGAAATTGTTACACTTACTATTGCTGTTGTTGCTACTGCTCCTGATATTATTACACTTACTATTGCTGCTGTTGCTAATGCTGCTGATATTGTTACGCTTAATATTGCTGCTGTTGCCACTGCTACTGTTATGGTTACACTTAGTATTGCTGCGGTTGCTACTGCTCCTGATATTATTACACTTACTATTGCTACTGTTGCTACTACTACTGATATTGTTACACTTACTATCGCTGCTGTTGCTACTGCTACTGATATTTTTACACTTACCATTGCTGCCGTTGCAACTTCTATTGCTATTGTTACACTTACTATTGCTGCGGTTGCTACTGCTACTGATATTGTTACACTTACTACTGATGCTGTTGCTACTACTACTGTTATTGTTACACTTACTATTGCCACTGTTGCTAATGCTACTGATATTGTTACACTTACTATTGCTGCTGTTCCTACTGCTACTGATATTGTTACACTTACTATTGCTGCTGCTGCTATTGCTACTGATATTGTTACACTTACTATTGTTGCTGTTGCTACTGCTACTGATATTGTTACACTTACTACTACTGCTGCTGTTGCTACTGCTGCTGATATTGTTACACTTAATATTGCTGCTGTTGCTACTGCCACTGATATTGCTACACTTAGTACTGCTGCTGATATTGTTACACTTACTACTGCTGATGTTGCTACTGCTATTGTTATTGTAACACTTACTACTGCTGCTGTTGCTACTACTGCTGATATTGTTACACTTACTATTGCTACTGTTGCTAATGCTACTGATATTGTTACACTTACTATTGCTGCTGCTGCTACTGCTACTGATATTGTTACACTTACTACTGCTGATGTTGCTACTGCTACTGTTATTGTTACACTTACTACTGCTGATTTTGCTACTGCTACTGTTATTGTTACACTTACTACTGCTGTTGTTGCTACTACTGCTGATATTGTTACACTTACTATTGCTACTGTTGCTAATGCTACTGATATTGTTATACTTACTATTGCTGCTGTTGCTACTGCTACTGTTATTGTTACACTTACTACTGCTGCTGTTGCTACTACTGTTGATATTGTTACACTTACTATTGCTCCTGTTGCTAATGCTACTGATAATGTTACACTTACCATTGCTACTGTTGCTAATTCTACTGATATTGTTACACTTACTACTGCTGCCGTTGCTACTGCTGCTCATATTGCTACACTTACTACTGCTGCTGTTGCTACTACTACTGATATTGTTACACTTACTATTGCTGATGTTGCTACTGCTCCTGCTATTTTTACACTTACTGTTGCTACTGGTGCTAATGCTACTGATATTGTTACATTTACTATTGCTGCTGTTGCTACTGATACTGATAGTGTTACACTCACTCCTGATGCTGTAGCTACTGCTACTGCTATACTTACACTTACTATTGCTGCTGTTGCTACTGCTACTGATATTGTTACACTTACTATTTTTGATGTTACTACTGCTACTGATATTGTTACACGTAATACCACTGCTGCTGTTGCTACTGCTGCTGATATTGTTACACTTAATATTTTTGATGTTGCTACTGCTACTGATATTGTTACACTTACTAATACTGCTGCTGTTGCTACTGCTACTGATATTGTTACACTTACTATTGCTGCTGTTGCTACTGCTACTGATAGTGTTACACTTACTACTGATATTGTAGCTACTGCTACTGCTATTGTTACACTTACTATTGCTGCTGTTGCTACTGATACTTATATTGTTACACTTACTATTTTTGATGTTGCTACTGCTACTGATATTGTTACACTTACTACTACTGCTGCTGTTGCTACTGCTACTGATATCGTTACACTTACTACTACTGCTGCTGATATTGTTACACTTAATATTGCTATTGTGGCTACTGCTACTGATATTGTTACACGTACTATTGCTGCTGCTGCTACTGCTACCGATAGTGTTACACTTACTACTGATGTTGTAGCTACTGTTACTGATATTGTTACACGTACTGTTGCTGCTGTTACTACTGCTACTGATATTGTTACACTTACTATTGCTGATGTTGCTACTGCTACTGATATTGTTACACTTACTATTGCAGCTGTTGCTACTGCTGCTGATATTGTGATATTGTTGCTCTTAGTATGGCTGTTGTTGCTACGTCTACTGCTATTGTTACACTTACTACTCCTGATGTTGCTACTGATATTGTTACAGTTACTACTACTGCTGTTGTTGCCACTGCTGTTGATATTGTTGCTCTTACAATGGCTGCTGTTGCTACGTCTACTGCTATTTTTACACGTACTACTCCTGCTGTTGCTACTACTACTGATAGTGTTACAGTTACTACTGTTGCTGTTGCTACTGCTACTGATATTGTTACACTTGCTACTACTGCTGCTGTTGCTACTACTTCTACTGATATTGTTACACGTAATATTGCTGCTGTGGCCACTGCTACTGATATTGTTACACTTACTGTTGCTGCTGTTGCTACTGCTACTGATATTGTAACACTTACTGTTGCTACTGTTGCTATTGCTGCTGATATTGTTACACTTACTATTGCTGCTGCTGTTGCTACTGATATTGTTACACGTACTGCTACTGCGGCCGTTGCTACTGCTACTGATATTGTAACACTTACTGTTGCTGTTGTTGCTACTACTGCTGATATTGTTACACTTACTATTCTTACTGTTGCTAATTCTACTGATATTGTTATACTTGCTATTGCTGCTGTTGCTACGGCTACTGTTATTGTTACACATACTACTGCTGCTGTTGCTACTACTGCTGATCTTGTTACACTTACTATTGCTCGTGTTGCTAATGCTACTGATAATGTTACACTTACCATTGCTACTGTTGCTAATTCTACTGATATTGTTACACTTACTACTGCTTCCGTTGCTACTGCTGCTAATATTGCTACACTTACTACTGCTGCTGTTGCTACTACTACTGATATTGTTACACTTACTATTGCTGATGTTGCTACTGCTCCTGCTATTTTTACACTTACTGTTGCTACTGGGGCTAATGCTACTGATATTGTTACATTTACTATTGCTGCTGTTGCTACTGATACTGATAGGGTTACACTCACTCCTGATGTTGTAGCTACTGCTACTGCTATTGTTACACTTACTATTGCTGCTGTTGCTATTACTACTGATATTGTTACACTTACTATTTTTGATGTTAATACTGCTACTGATATTGTTACACTTACTACCACTGCTGCTGTTGCCACTGCTGCTGATATTGTTACACTTAATATTTTTGATGTTGCTACTGCTACTGATATTGTTACACTTACTACTACTGCTGCTGTTGCTACTGCTACTGATATTGTTACACTTACTACTACTGCTGCTGTTGCTACTGCTACTGATATTGTTACACTTACTATTGCTGCTGTTGCTACTGCTACTGATAGTGTTACACTTACTACTGATATTGTAGCTACTGCTACTGCTATTGTTACACTTAGTACTGCTGCTGATATTGTTACACTTACTACTGCTGATGTTGCTACTGCTACTGTTATTGTTACACTTACTACTGCTGCTGTTGCTACTACTGCTGATATTGTTACACATACTATTGCTACTGTTGCTAATGCTACTGATATTGTTACACTTACTATTGCTGCTGCTGCTACTGCTGCTGATATTGTTACACTTACTACTGCTGATGTTGCTACTGCTACTGTTATAGTTACACTTACTATTGCTACTGTTGCTAATGCTACTGATATAGTTACACTTACTATTGCTGCTGTTGCTACTGCTACTGATATTGTTACACTTACTACTACTGCTGCTGTTGCTACTGCTACTGATATTGTTACACTTACTATTGCTGCTGTTGCTACTGCCACTGATATTGTTACACTTAGTACTGCTGCTGCTGATATTGTTACACTTACTACTGCTGATGTTGCTACTGCTATTGTTATTGTTACACTTACTACTGCTGCTGTTGCTACTGCTGCTGATATTGTTACACTTACTATTGCTACTGTTGCTAATGCTACTGATATTGTTACACTTACTATTGCTGCTGCTGCTACTGCTACTGATATTGTTACAATTACTACTGCTGATGTTGCTACTGCTACTGTTATTGTTACACTTACTACTGCTGCTGTTGCTTCTACTGCTGATATTGTTACACTTACTATTGCTACTGTTGCTAATGCTACTGATATTGTTACACTTACTATTGCTGCTGCTGCTACTGCTACTGATATTGTTACACTTACTACTGCTGCTGTTGCTACTACTGCTGATATTGTTACATTTACTATTGCTGCTGTTGCTACTGATACTGATAGTGTTACACTCACTCCTGATGTTGTAGCTACTGCTACTGCTATTGTTACACTTACTATTGCTGCTGTTGCTACTGCTACTGATATTGTTACACTTACTATTTTTGATGTTACTACTGCTACTGATATTGTTACACTTACTTCTACTGCTGCTGTTGCTACTGCTACTGATATTGTTACACTTAATATTTTTGATGTTGCTACTGCTACTGATATTGTTACACTTACTTCTACTGCTGCTGTTGCTACTGCTACTGATATTGTTACACTTACTACTACTGCTGCTGTTGCTACTGCTACTGATGTTGTTACACTTACTATTGCTTCTGTTGCTACTGCTACTGATAGTGTTACACTTACTACTGATATTGTAGCTACTGCTACTGCTATTGTTACACTTACTATTGCTGCTGTTGCTACTGCTACTGATATTGTTACACTTACTATTTTTGATGTTGCTACTGCTACTGATATTGTTAGACTTACTACTACTGCTGCTGTTGCTACTGCTACTGATATCGTTACACTTACTACTACTGCTGCTGTTGCTACTGCTGCTGATATTGTTACACTTACTATTGCTGCTGTTGCTACTGCTACTGATATTGTTACACTTACTACTACTGCTGCTGTTGCTACTGCTACTGATATTGTTACACTTACTACTACTGCTGCTGTTGCTACTGCTACTGATATCGTTACACTTACTACTACTGCTGCTGTTGCTAATGCTGCTGATATTGTTACACTTAATATTGCTATTGTGGCTACTGCTACTGATATTGTTACACGTACTATTGCTGCTGCTGCTACTGCTACTGATAGTGTTACACTTACTACTGATGTTGTAGCTACTGTTACTGATATTGTTACACTTACTACTACTGCTGCTGTTGCTACTGCCACTGATATTGTTACACTTAGTACTGCTGCTGATATTGTTACACTTACTTCTGCTGATGTTGCTACTGCTACTGTTATTGTAACACTTACTACTGCTGCTGTTGCTACTACTGCTGATATTGTTACATTTACTATTGCTGCTGTTGCTACTGATACTGATAGTGTTACACTCATTCCTGATGTTGTAGCTACTGCTACTGATATTGTTACACTTACTATTTTTGATGTTACTACTGCTACTGATATTGTTACACTTACTACTACTGCTGCTGTTGCTACTGCTACTGATATTGTTACACTTACTATTGCTAATGCTGCTACTGCTACTGATAATGTTACACTTACTACTGCTGATGTTGCTACTGCTGCTGATATTGTTGCACTTACTATTGCTGATGTTGCTACTGCTACTGATATTGTTACATTTACTGTTGCTGCTGTTGCTACTGCTGCTGATATTGTTACACTTACTATTGCTACTGTTGCTAATGCTACTGATATTGTTACACTTACTATTGCTGCTGTTGCTACTGCCTCTGATATTGTTACACTTAGTACTGCTGCTGATATTGTTACACTTACTACTGCTGATGTTGCTACTACTGCTGATATTGTTACACTTACTATTGCTACTGTTGCCAATGCTCCTGATATTGTTAAACTTACTATTGCTGCTGCTGATATTGTTACACTTAATATTTTTGATGTTGCTACTGCTACTGATATTGTTACACTTACTACTACTGCTGCTGTTGCTCTTGCTACTGATATTGTTACACTTACCATTGCTGCTGTTGCTACTGCTACTGATAGTGTTACACTTACTATTGCTGCTGTTGCTACTGCTACTGATATTGTTACACTTACTATTTTTGATGTTGCTACTGCTACTGATATTGTTACACTTACTACTACTGCTGCTGTTGCTACTGCTACTGATATTGTTACACTTACTACTACTGCTGCTTTTGCTACTGCTGCTGATAGTGTTACACTTAATATTGCTGTTGTGGCTACTGCTACTGATAGTGTTACACGTACTATTGCTGCTGCTGCTACTGCTACTGATAGTGTTACACTTACTACTGCTGCTGTTGCTACTGCTACTGATATTGTTACACGTACCATTGCTGCTGTTGCTACTGTTACTGATAGTGTTACACTTACTGTTGCTGCTGTTGCTACTGCTACTGCTATTGTTACACTTACTATTGCTGCTGTTGCTACTGCTACTGATATTGTTACACTTACTATTTTTGATGTTGCTACTGCTACTGATATTGTTACACTTACTACTACTGCCGCTGTTGCTATTGCTACTGATATTGTTACACTTACTACTACTGCTGCTGTTGCTACTGCTACTGATATTGTTACACTTACCATTGCTGCTGTTGCTACTGCTACTGATAGTGTTACACTTACTACTGATATTGTAGCTACTGCTACTGCTATTGTTACACTTAGTACTGCTGCTGATATTGTTACACTTACTACTGCTGATGTTGCTACTGCTACTGTTATTGTTACACTTACTACTGCTGCTGTTGCTACTACTGCTGATATTGTTACACATACTATTGCTACTGTTGCTAATGCTACTGATATTGTTACACTTACTATTGCTGCTGCTGCTACTGCTGCTGATATTGTTACACTTACTACTGCTGACGTTGCTACTGCTACTGTTATAGTTACACTTACTATTGCTACTGTTGCTAATGCTACTGATATAGTTACACTAACTATTGCTGCTGTTGCTACTGCTACTGATATTGTTACACTTACTACTACTGCTGCTGTTGCTACTGCTACTGATATTGTTACACTTACTATTGCTGCTGTTGCTACTGCCACTGATATTGTTACACTTAGTACTGCTGCTGCTGATATTGTTACACTTACTACTGCTGATGTTGCTACTGCTATTGTTATTGTTACACTTACTACTGCTGCTGTTGCTACTGCTGCTGATATTGTTACACTTACTATTGCTACTGTTGCTAATGCTACTGATATTGTTACACTTACTATTGCTGCTGCTGCTACTGCTACTGATATTGTTACACTTACTACCGCTGATGTTGCTACTGCTACTGTTATTGTTACACTTACTACTGCTGCTGTTGCTTCTACTGCTGATATTGTTACACTTACTATTGCTACTGTTGCTAATGCTACTGATATTGTTACTCTTACTATTGCTGCTGTTGCTACTGCTACTGATATTGTTACACTTACTATTGCTGCTGCTGCTACTGCTACTGATATTGTTACACTTACTACTGCTGCTGTTGCTACTGCTACTGATATTGTTACACTTACTATTTTTGATGTTACTACTGCTACTGATATTGTTACACTTACTTCTACTGCTGCTGTTGCTACTGCTACTGATATTGTTACACTTAATATTTTTGATGTTGCTACTGCTACTGATATTGTTACACTTACTTCTACTGCTGCTGTTGCTACTGCTACTGATATTGTTACACTTACTATTGCTACTGTTGCTAATGCTACTGATATAGTTACACTTACTATTGCTGCTGTTGCTACTGCTACTGATATTGTTACACTTACTACTACTGCTGCTGTTGCTACTGCTACTGATATTGTTACACTTACTATTGCTGCTGTTGCTACTGCCACTGATATTGTTACACTTAGTACTGCTGCTGCTGATATTGTTACACTTACTACTGCTGATGTTGCTACTGCTATTGTTATTGTTACACTTACTACTGCTGCTGTTGCTACTGCTGCTGATATTGTTACACTTACTATTGCTACTGTTGCTAATGCTACTGATATTGTTACACTTACTATTGCTGCTGCTGCTACTGCTACTGATATTGTTACAATTACTACTGCTGATGTTGCTACTGCTACTGTTATTGTTACACTTACTACTGCTGCTGTTGCTTCTACTGCTGATATTGTTACACTTACTATTGCTACTGTTGCTAATGCTACTGATATTGTTACACTTACTATTGCTGCTGCTGCTACTGCTACTGATATTGTTACACTTACTACTGCTGCTGTTGCTACTACTGCTGATATTGTTACATTTACTATTGCTGCTGTTGCTACTGATACTGATAGTGTTACACTCACTCCTGATGTTGTAGCTACTGCTACTGCTATTGTTACACTTACTATTGCTGCTGTTGCTACTGCTACTGATATTGTTACACTTACTATTTTTGATGTTACTACTGCTACTGATATTGTTACACTTACTTCTACTGCTGCTGTTGCTACTGCTACTGATATTGTTACACTTAATATTTTTGATGTTGCTACTGCTACTGATATTGTTACACTTACTTCTACTGCTGCTGTTGCTACTGCTACTGATATTGTTACACTTACTACTACTGCTGCTGTTGCTACTGCTACTGATGTTGTTACACTTACTATTGCTTCTGTTGCTACTGCTACTGATAGTGTTACACTTACTACTGATATTGTAGCTACTGCTACTGCTATTGTTACACTTACTATTGCTGCTGTTGCTACTGCTACTGATATTGTTACACTTACTATTTTTGATGTTGCTACTGCTACTGATATTGTTAGACTTACTACTACTGCTGCTGTTGCTACTGCTACTGATATCGTTACACTTACTACTACTGCTGCTGTTGCTACTGCTGCTGATATTGTTACACTTACTATTGCTGCTGTTGCTACTGCTACTGATATTGTTACACTTACTACTACTGCTGCTGTTGCTACTGCTACTGATATTGTTACACTTACTACTACTGCTGCTGTTGCTACTGCTACTGATATCGTTACACTTACTACTACTGCTGCTGTTGCTAATGCTGCTGATATTGTTACACTTAATATTGCTATTGTGGCTACTGCTACTGATATTGTTACACGTACTATTGCTGCTGCTGCTACTGCTACTGATAGTGTTACACTTACTACTGATGTTGTAGCTACTGTTACTGATATTGTTACACTTACTACTACTGCTGCTGTTGCTACTGCCACTGATATTGTTACACTTAGTACTGCTGCTGATATTGTTACACTTACTTCTGCTGATGTTGCTACTGCTACTGTTATTGTAACACTTACTACTGCTGCTGTTGCTACTACTGCTGATATTGTTACATTTACTATTGCTGCTGTTGCTACTGATACTGATAGTGTTACACTCATTCCTGATGTTGTAGCTACTGCTACTGATATTGTTACACTTACTATTTTTGATGTTACTACTGCTACTGATATTGTTACACTTACTACTACTGCTGCTGTTGCTACTGCTACTGATATTGTTACACTTACTATTGCTAATGCTGCTACTGCTACTGATAATGTTACACTTACTACTGCTGATGTTGCTACTGCTGCTGATATTGTTGCACTTACTATTGCTGATGTTGCTACTGCTACTGATATTGTTACATTTACTGTTGCTGCTGTTGCTACTGCTGCTGATATTGTTACACTTACTATTGCTACTGTTGCTAATGCTACTGATATTGTTACACTTACTATTGCTGCTGTTGCTACTGCCTCTGATATTGTTACACTTAGTACTGCTGCTGATATTGTTACACTTACTACTGCTGATGTTGCTACTACTGCTGATATTGTTACACTTACTATTGCTACTGTTGCCAATGCTCCTGATATTGTTAAACTTACTATTGCTGCTGCTGATATTGTTACACTTAATATTTTTGATGTTGCTACTGCTACTGATATTGTTACACTTACTACTACTGCTGCTGTTGCTCTTGCTACTGATATTGTTACACTTACCATTGCTGCTGTTGCTACTGCTACTGATAGTGTTACACTTACTATTGCTGCTGTTGCTACTGCTACTGATATTGTTACACTTACTATTTTTGATGTTGCTACTGCTACTGATATTGTTACACTTACTACTACTGCTGCTGTTGCTACTGCTACTGATATTGTTACACTTACTACTACTGCTGCTTTTGCTACTGCTGCTGATAGTGTTACACTTAATATTGCTGTTGTGGCTACTGCTACTGATAGTGTTACACGTACTATTGCTGCTGCTGCTACTGCTACTGATAGTGTTACACTTACTACTGCTGCTGTTGCTACTGCTACTGATATTGTTACACGTACCATTGCTGCTGTTGCTACTGTTACTGATAGTGTTACACTTACTGTTGCTGCTGTTGCTACTGCTACTGCTATTGTTACACTTACTATTGCTGCTGTTGCTACTGCTACTGATATTGTTACACTTACTATTTTTGATGTTGCTACTGCTACTGATATTGTTACACTTACTACTACTGCCGCTGTTGCTATTGCTACTGATATTGTTACACTTACTACTACTGCTGCTGTTGCTACTGCTACTGATATTGTTACACTTACCATTGCTGCTGTTGCTACTGCTACTGATAGTGTTACACTTACTACTGATATTGTAGCTACTGCTACTGCTATTGTTACACTTACTATTGCCACTGCTGCTACTGCTACTGATATTGTTACACTTACTACTGCTGCTGTTGCTACTGCTACTGATATTGTTACACTTACTATTTTTGATGTTACTACTGCTACTGATATTGTTACACTTACTTCTACTGCTGCTGTTGCTACTGCTACTGATATTGTTACACTTAATATTTTTGATGTTGCTACTGCTACTGATATTGTTACACTTACTTCTACTGCTGCTGTTGCTACTGCTACTGATATTGTTACACTTACTATTGCTACTGTTGCTAATGCTACTGATATAGTTACACTTACTATTGCTGCTGTTGCTACTGCTACTGATATTGTTACACTTACTACTACTGCTGCTGTTGCTACTGCTACTGATATTGTTACACTTACTATTGCTGCTGTTGCTACTGCCACTGATATTGTTACACTTAGTACTGCTGCTGCTGATATTGTTACACTTACTACTGCTGATGTTGCTACTGCTATTGTTATTGTTACACTTACTACTGCTGCTGTTGCTACTGCTGCTGATATTGTTACACTTACTATTGCTACTGTTGCTAATGCTACTGATATTGTTACACTTACTATTGCTGCTGCTGCTACTGCTACTGATATTGTTACAATTACTACTGCTGATGTTGCTACTGCTACTGTTATTGTTACACTTACTACTGCTGCTGTTGCTTCTACTGCTGATATTGTTACACTTACTATTGCTACTGTTGCTAATGCTACTGATATTGTTACACTTACTATTGCTGCTGCTGCTACTGCTACTGATATTGTTACACTTACTACTGCTGCTGTTGCTACTACTGCTGATATTGTTACATTTACTATTGCTGCTGTTGCTACTGATACTGATAGTGTTACACTCACTCCTGATGTTGTAGCTACTGCTACTGCTATTGTTACACTTACTATTGCTGCTGTTGCTACTGCTACTGATATTGTTACACTTACTATTTTTGATGTTACTACTGCTACTGATATTGTTACACTTACTTCTACTGCTGCTGTTGCTACTGCTACTGATATTGTTACACTTAATATTTTTGATGTTGCTACTGCTACTGATATTGTTACACTTACTTCTACTGCTGCTGTTGCTACTGCTACTGATATTGTTACACTTACTACTACTGCTGCTGTTGCTACTGCTACTGATGTTGTTACACTTACTATTGCTTCTGTTGCTACTGCTACTGATAGTGTTACACTTACTACTGATATTGTAGCTACTGCTACTGCTATTGTTACACTTACTATTGCTGCTGTTGCTACTGCTACTGATATTGTTACACTTACTATTTTTGATGTTGCTACTGCTACTGATATTGTTAGACTTACTACTACTGCTGCTGTTGCTACTGCTACTGATATCGTTACACTTACTACTACTGCTGCTGTTGCTACTGCTGCTGATATTGTTACACTTACTATTGCTGCTGTTGCTACTGCTACTGATATTGTTACACTTACTACTACTGCTGCTGTTGCTACTGCTACTGATATTGTTACACTTACTACTACTGCTGCTGTTGCTACTGCTACTGATATCGTTACACTTACTACTACTGCTGCTGTTGCTAATGCTGCTGATATTGTTACACTTAATATTGCTATTGTGGCTACTGCTACTGATATTGTTACACGTACTATTGCTGCTGCTGCTACTGCTACTGATAGTGTTACACTTACTACTGATGTTGTAGCTACTGTTACTGATATTGTTACACTTACTACTACTGCTGCTGTTGCTACTGCCACTGATATTGTTACACTTAGTACTGCTGCTGATATTGTTACACTTACTTCTGCTGATGTTGCTACTGCTACTGTTATTGTAACACTTACTACTGCTGCTGTTGCTACTACTGCTGATATTGTTACATTTACTATTGCTGCTGTTGCTACTGATACTGATAGTGTTACACTCATTCCTGATGTTGTAGCTACTGCTACTGATATTGTTACACTTACTATTTTTGATGTTACTACTGCTACTGATATTGTTACACTTACTACTACTGCTGCTGTTGCTACTGCTACTGATATTGTTACACTTACTATTGCTAATGCTGCTACTGCTACTGATAATGTTACACTTACTACTGCTGATGTTGCTACTGCTGCTGATATTGTTGCACTTACTATTGCTGATGTTGCTACTGCTACTGATATTGTTACATTTACTGTTGCTGCTGTTGCTACTGCTGCTGATATTGTTACACTTACTATTGCTACTGTTGCTAATGCTACTGATATTGTTACACTTACTATTGCTGCTGTTGCTACTGCCTCTGATATTGTTACACTTAGTACTGCTGCTGATATTGTTACACTTACTACTGCTGATGTTGCTACTACTGCTGATATTGTTACACTTACTATTGCTACTGTTGCCAATGCTCCTGATATTGTTAAACTTACTATTGCTGCTGCTGATATTGTTACACTTAATATTTTTGATGTTGCTACTGCTACTGATATTGTTACACTTACTACTACTGCTGCTGTTGCTCTTGCTACTGATATTGTTACACTTACCATTGCTGCTGTTGCTACTGCTACTGATAGTGTTACACTTACTATTGCTGCTGTTGCTACTGCTACTGATATTGTTACACTTACTATTTTTGATGTTGCTACTGCTACTGATATTGTTACACTTACTACTACTGCTGCTGTTGCTACTGCTACTGATATTGTTACACTTACTACTACTGCTGCTTTTGCTACTGCTGCTGATAGTGTTACACTTAATATTGCTGTTGTGGCTACTGCTACTGATAGTGTTACACGTACTATTGCTGCTGCTGCTACTGCTACTGATAGTGTTACACTTACTACTGCTGCTGTTGCTACTGCTACTGATATTGTTACACGTACCATTGCTGCTGTTGCTACTGTTACTGATAGTGTTACACTTACTGTTGCTGCTGTTGCTACTGCTACTGCTATTGTTACACTTACTATTGCTGCTGTTGCTACTGCTACTGATATTGTTACACTTACTATTTTTGATGTTGCTACTGCTACTGATATTGTTACACTTACTACTACTGCCGCTGTTGCTATTGCTACTGATATTGTTACACTTACTACTACTGCTGCTGTTGCTACTGCTACTGATATTGTTACACTTACCATTGCTGCTGTTGCTACTGCTACTGATAGTGTTACACTTACTACTGATATTGTAGCTACTGCTACTGCTATTGTTACACTTAGTACTGCTGCTGATATTGTTACACTTACTACTGCTGATGTTGCTACTGCTACTGTTATTGTTACACTTACTACTGCTGCTGTTGCTACTACTGCTGATATTGTTACACATACTATTGCTACTGTTGCTAATGCTACTGATATTGTTACACTTACTATTGCTGCTGCTGCTACTGCTGCTGATATTGTTACACTTACTACTGCTGACGTTGCTACTGCTACTGTTATAGTTACACTTACTATTGCTACTGTTGCTAATGCTACTGATATAGTTACACTAACTATTGCTGCTGTTGCTACTGCTACTGATATTGTTACACTTACTACTACTGCTGCTGTTGCTACTGCTACTGATATTGTTACACTTACTATTGCTGCTGTTGCTACTGCCACTGATATTGTTATACTTAGTACTGCTGCTGCTGATATTGTTACACTTACTACTGCTGATGTTGCTACTGCTATTGTTATTGTTACACTTACTACTGCTGCTGTTGCTACTGCTGCTGATATTGTTACACTTACTATTGCTACTGTTGCTAATGCTACTGATATTGTTACACTTACTATTGCTGCTGCTGCTACTGCTACTGATATTGTTACACTTACTACTGCTGATGTTGCTACTGCTACTGTTATTGTTACACTTACTACTGCTGCTGTTGCTTCTACTGCTGATATTGTTACACTTACTATTGCTACTGTTGCTAATGCTACTGATATTGTTACTCTTACTATTGCTGCTGTTGCTACTGCTACTGATATTGTTACACTTACTATTGCTGCTGCTGCTACTGCTACTGATATTGTTACACTTACTACTGCTGCTGTTGCTACTGCTACTGATATTGTTACACTTACTATTTTTGATGTTACTACTGCTACTGATATTGTTACACTTACTTCTACTGCTGCTGTTGCTACTGCTACTGATATTGTTACACTTAATATTTTTGATGTTGCTACTGCTACTGATATTGTTACACTTACTTCTACTGCTGCTGTTGCTACTGCTACTGATATTGTTACACTTACTACTACTGCTGCTGTTGCTACTGCTACTGATATTGATACACTTACTATTGCTGCTGTTGCTACTGCTACTGATAGTGTTACACTTACTACTGATATTGTAGCTACTGCTACTGCTATTGTTACACTTACTATTGCTGCTGTTGCTACTGCTACTGATATTGTTACACTTACTATTTTTGATGTTGCTACTGCTACTGATATTGTTAGACTTACTACTACTGCTGCTGTTGCTACTGCTACTGATATCGTTACACTTACTACTACTGCTGCTGTTGCTACTGCTGCTGATATTGTTACACTTACTATTGCTGCTGTTGCTACTGCTACTGATATTGTTACACTTACTACTACTGCTGCTGTTGCTACTGCTACTGATATTGTTACACTTACTACTACTGCTGCTGTTGCTACTGCTACTGATATCGTTACACTTACTACTACTGCTGCTTTTGCTAATGCTGCTGATATTGTTACACTTAATATTGCTATTGTGGCTACTGCTACTGATATTGTTACACGTACTATTGCTGCTGCTGCTACTGCTACTGATAGTGTTACACTTACTACTGATGTTGTAGCTACTGTTACTGATATTGTTACACTTACTACTACTGCTGCTGTTGCTACTGCTGCTGATATTGTTACACTTAATATTGCTGCTGTTGCTACTGCCACTGATATTGTTACACTTAGTACTGCTGATGTTGCTACTGCTACTGTTATTGTAACACTTACTACTGCTGCTGTTGCTACTACTGCTGATATTGTTACATTTACTATTGCTGCTGTTGCTACTGATACTGATAGTGTTACACTCATTCCTGATGTTGTAGCTACTGCTACTGATATTGTTACACTTACTATTTTTGATGTTACTACTGCTACTGATATTGTTACACTTACTACTACTGCTGCTGTTGCTACTGCTACTGATATTGTTACACTTACTACTACTGCTGCTGTTGCTACTGCTACTGATATTGTTACACTTACTATTGCTGCTGTTGCTACTGCTACTGATAGTGTTACACTCACTACTGATATTGTAGCTACTGCTACTGCTATTGTTACACTTACTATTGCTGCTGTTGCTACAGCTACTGATATTGTTACACTTACTATTTTTGATGTTGCTACTGCTACTGATATTGTTACACTTACTAGTACTGCTGCTGTTGCTACTGCTACTGATATCGTTACACGTACTACTACTGCTGCTGTTGCTACTGCTGCTGATATTGTTACACTTAATATTGCTATTGTGGCTACTGCTACTGATATTGTTACACGTACTATTGCAGCTGCTGCTACTGCTACTGATAGTGTTACACTTACTACTGATGTTGTAGCTACTGTTACTGATATTGTTACACGCACTGTTGCTGCTGTTACTACTGCTACTGATATTGTTACACTTACTATTGCTGATGTTGCTACTGCTACTGATATTGTTACACTTACTATTGCAGCTGTTGCTGCTGCTGCTGATATTGTTGCTCTTACTATGGCTGTTGTTGCTACGTCTACTGCTATTGTTACACTTACTACTCCTGATGTTGCTACTGATATTGTTACAGTTACTACTACTGCTGTTGTTGCCACTGCTGTTGATATTGTTGCTCTTACAATGGCTGCTGTTGCTACGTCTACTGCTATTTTTACACTTACTACTCCTGCTGGTGCTACTATTACTGATAGTGTTACAGTTACTACTGCTGCTGTTGCTACTACTGCTGATATTGTTACACTTACTATTGCTACTGTTGCTAATCCTACTGATATTGTTACACTTACTATTGCTGCTGTTGCTACTGCCACTGATATTGTTACACGTAGTACTGCTGCTGATATTGTTACACTTACTACTGCTGATCTTGCTACTGCTACTGTTATTGTTACACTTACTACTGCTGCTGTTGCTACTACTGCTGATATTGTTACACTTACTATTGCTACTGTTGCCAATGCTACTGATATTGTTACACTTACTATTGCTGCTGCTGCTACTGCTACTGGTATTGTTACACTTACTACTGCTGATGTTGCTACCGCTACTGTTATTGTTACACTTACTACTGCTGCTGTTGCTTCTACTGCTGATAAAGTTACACTTACTATTGCTACTGTTGCTACTGCTACTGATATTGTTACACTCACTATTGCTGCTGTTGCTATTGCCACTGATATTGTTACACTTAGTACTGCTGCTGCTGATATTGTTACACATACTACTGCTGATGTTGCTACTGCTATTGTTATTGTTACACTAACTACTGCTACTGTTGCTACTGCTACTGATATTGTTACACTTACTATTGCTGCTGCTGCTACCGCTACTGATATTGTTACACTTACTACTGCTGATGTTGCTACTGCTACTGTTATTGTTACACTTACTACTGCTGCTGTTGCTTCTACTGCTGATATTGTTACACTTACTATTGCTACTGTTGCTAATGCTACTGATATGGTTACACTTACTATTGCTGTTGTTGCTACTGCTACTGATATTGTTACACTTACTATTGCTGCTGCTGCTACTGCTACTGATATTGTTACACTTACTACTGCTGATGTTGCTACTGCTACTGTTATTGTTACACTTACTACTGCTGCTGTTGCTACTACTGCTGATATTGTTACTCTTACTATTGCTACTGTTGATAATGCTACTGATATTGTTATACTTACCATTGCTGCTGTTGCTACTGCTACTGTTATTGTTACACTTACTACTGCTGCTGTTGCTACTACTGCTGATATTGTTACACTTACTACTGCTGATGTTGCTGCTGCTGCTGATATTGTTACACTTACTATTGCTACTGTTGCTAATGCTACTGATAATGTTACACTTACTATTGCTACTGTTGCTAATGCTACTGATATTGTTACACTTACTATTGCTGCTGTTGCTACTGCTACTGATATTGTTACACTTACTACTGCTGCCGTTGCTAATGCTGCTGATATTGCTACACTTACTACTGCTGCTGTTGCTACTACTACTGATATTGTTACACTTACTATTGCTGCTGTTGCTACTGCTACTGATATTATTACACTTACTACTGCTGCCGTTGCTACTGCTGCTGATATTGTTACACTTACTATTACTACTGTTGCTAATGCTACTGATATTGTTACACTTACTATTGCTGCTGTTGCTACTGCTACTGATATTGTTACACTTACTATTGCTAATGCTGCTACTGCTACTGATAATGTTACACTTACTACTGCTGATGTTGCTACTGCTGCTGATATTGTTGCACTTACTATTGCTGCTGATGCTACTGCTACTGATATTGTTACATTTACTGTTGCTGCTGTTGCTACTGCTGCTGATATTGTTACACTTACTATTGCTACTGTTGCTAATGCTACTGATATTGTTACACTTACTATTGCTGCTGTTGCTACTGCCTCTGATATTGTTACACTTAGTACTGCTGCTGATATTGTTACACTTACTACTGCTGATGTTGCTACTACTGCTGATATTGTTACACTTACTATTGCTACTGTTGCCAATGCTCCTGATATTGTTAAACTTACTATTGCTGCTGCTGATATTGTTACACTTAATATTTTTGATGTTGCTACTGCTACTGATATTGTTACACTTACTACTACTGCTGCTGTTGCTCTTGCTACTGATATTGTTACACTTACCATTGCTGCTGTTGCTACTGCTACTGATAGTGTTACACTTACTATTGCTGCTGTTGCTACTGCTACTGATATTGTTACACTTACTATTTTTGATGTTGCTACTGCTACTGATATTGTTACACTTACTACTACTGCTGCTGTTGCTACTGCTACTGATATTGTTACACTTACTACTATTGCTGCTTTTGCTACTGCTGCTGATAGTGTTACACTTAATATTGCTGTTGTGGCTACTGCTACTGATAGTGTTACACGTACTATTGCTGCTGCTGCTACTGCTACTGATAGTGTTACACTTACTACTGCTGCTGTTGCTACTGCTACTGATATTGTTACACTTACCATTGCTGCTGTTGCTACTGTTACTGATAGTGTTACACTTACTGTTGCTGCTGTTGCTACTGCTACTGCTATTGTTACACTTACTATTGCTGCTGTTGCTACTGCTACTGATATTGTTACACTTACTATTTTTGATGTTGCTACTGCTACTGATATTGTTACACTTACTATTTTTGATGTTGCTACTGCTACTGATATTGTTACACTTGCTACTACTGCTGCTGTTGCTACTACTGCTGATATTGTTACACATACTATTGCTACTGTTGCTAATGCTACTGATATTGTTACACTTACTATTGCTGCTGCTGCTACTGCTGCTGATATTGTTACACTTACTACTGCTGATGTTGCTACTGCTACTGTTATAGTTACACTTACTATTGCTACTGTTGCTAATGCTACTGATATAGTTACACTTACTATTGCTGCTGTTGCTACTGCTACTGATATTGTTACACTTACTACTACTGCTGCTGTTGCTACTGCTACTGATATTGTTACACTTACTATTGCTGCTGTTGCTACTGCCACTGATATTGTTACACTTAGTACTGCTGCTGCTGATATTGTTACACTTACTACTGCTGATGTTGCTACTGCTATTGTTATTGTTACACTTACTACTGCTGCTTTTGCTACTGCTGCTGATATTGTTACACTTACTATTGCTACTGTTGCTAATGCTACTGATATTGTTACACTTACTATTGCTGCTGCTGCTACTGCTACTGATATTGTTACACTTACTACTGCTGATGTTGCTACTGCTACTGTTATTGTTACACTTACTACTGCTGCTGTTGCTTCTACTGCTGATATTGTTACACTTACTATTGCTACTGTTGCTAATGCTACTGATATTGTTACACTTACTATTGCTGCTGTTGCTACTGCTACTGATATTGTTACACTTACTATTGCTGCTGCTGCTACTGCTACTGATATTGTTACACTTACTACTGCTGCTGTTGCTACTACTGCTGATATTGTTACATTTACTATTGCTGCTGTTGCTACTGATACTGATAGTGTTACACTCACTCCCGATGTTGTAGCTACTGCTACTGCTATTGTTACACTTACTATTGCTGCTGTTACTACTGCTACTGATATTGTTACACTTACTTCTACTGCTGCTGTTGCTACTGCTACTGATATTGTTACACTTACTATTGCTGCTGTTGCTACTGCTACTGATATTGTTACACTTACTATTGCTGCTGCTGCTACTGCTACTGATATTGTTACACTTACTACTGCTGCTGTTGCTACTACTGCTGATATTGTTACATTTACTATTGCTGCTGTTGCTACTGATACTGATAGTGTTACACTCACTCCCGATGTTGTAGCTACTGCTACTGATATTGTTACACTTACTATTTTTGATGTTACTACTGCTACTGATATTGTTACACTTACTTCTACTGCTGCTGTTGCTACTGCTACTGATATTGTTACACTTAATATTTTTGATGTTGCTACTGCTACTGATATTGTTACACTTACTTCTGCTGCTGCTGTTGCTACTGCTACTGATATTGTTACACTTACTACTACTGCTGCTGTTGCTACTGCTACTGATATTGTTACACTTACTATTGCTGCTGTTGCTACTGCTACTGATAGTGTTACACTTACTACTGATATTGTAGCTACTGCTACTGCTATTGTTACACTTACTATTGCTGCTGTTGCTACTGCTACTGATATTGTTACACTTACTATTTTTGATGTTGCTACTGCTACTGATATTGTTAGACTTACTACTACTGCTGCTGTTGCTACTGCTACTGATATCGTTACACTTATTACTACTGCTGCTGTTGCTACTGCTGCTGATATTGTTACACTTACTATTGCTGCTGTTGCTACTGCTACTGATATTGTTACACTTACTACTACTGCTGCTGTTGCTACTGCTACTGATATTGTTACACTTACTACTACTGCTGCTGTTGCTACTGCTACTGATATCGTTACACTTACTACTACTGCTGCTGTTGCTAATGCTGCTGATATTGTTACACTTAATATTGCTATTGTGGCTACTGCTACTGATATTGTTACACGTACTATTGCTGCTGCTGCTACTGCTACTGATAGTGTTACACTTACTACTGATGTTGTAGCTACTGTTACTGATATTGTTACACTTACTACTACTGCTGCTGTTGCTACTGCTGCTGATATTGTTACACTTAATATTGCTGCTGTTGCTACTGCCACTGATATTGTTACACTTAGTACTGCTGCTGATATTGTTACACTTACTACTGCTGCTGTTGCTACTACTGCTGATATTGTTACATTTACTATTGCTGCTGTTGCTACTGATACTGATAGTGTTACACTCATTCCTGATGTTGTAGCTACTGCTACTGATATTGTTACACTTACTATTTTTGATGTTACTACTGCTACTGATATTGTTACACTTACTACTACTGCTGCTGTTGCTACTGCTACTGATATTGTTACACTTACTACCACTGCTGCTGTTGCTACTGCTACTGATATTGTTACACTTACTATTGCTGCTGTTGCTACTGCTACTGATAGTGTTACACTCACTACTGATATTGTAGCTACAGCTACTGCTATTGTTACACTTACTATTGCTGCTGTTGCTACAGCTACTGATATTGTTACACTTACTATTTTTGATGTTGCTACTGCTACTGATATTGTTACACTTACTAGTACTGCTGCTGTTGCTACTGCTACTGATATCGTTACACGTACTACTACTGCTGCTGTTGCTACTGCTGCTGATATTGTTACACTTAATATTGCTATTGTGGCTACTGCTACTGATATTGTTACACGTACTATTGCAGCTGCTGCTACTGCTACTGATAGTGTTACACTTACTACTGATGTTGTAGCTACTGTTACTGATATTGTTACACGCACTGTTGCTGCTGTTACTACTGCTACTGATATTGTTACACTTACTATTGCTGATGTTGCTACTGCTACTGATATTGTTACACTTACTATTGCAGCTGTTGCTGCTGCTGCTGATATTGTTGCTCTTACTATGGCTGTTGTTGCTACGTCTACTGCTATTGTTACACTTACTACTCCTGATGTTGCTACTGATATTGTTACAGTTACTACTACTGCTGTTGTTGCCACTGCTGTTGATATTGTTGCTCTTACAATGGCTGCTGTTGCTACGTCTACTGCTATTTTTACACTTACTACTCCTGCTGGTGCTACTATTACTGATAGTGTCACAGTTACTACTGCTGCTGTTGCTACTACTGCTGATATTGTTACACTTACTATTGCTACTGTTGCTAATGCTACTGATATTGTTACACTTACTATTGCTGCTGTTGCTACTGCCACTGATATTGTTACACGTAGTACTGCTGCTGATATTGTTACACTTACTACTGCTGATCTTGCTACTGCTACTGTTATTGTTACACTTACTACTGCTGCTGTTGCTACTACTGCTGATATTGTTACACTTACTATTGCTACTGTTACTACTGCTACTGATATTGTTACACTTACTACTACTGCTGCTGTTGCTACTGCTACTGATATTGTTACACTTACTACTACTGCTGCTGTTGCTACTGCTACTGATATTGTTACACTTACTATTGCTGCTGTTGCTACTGCTACTGATAGTGTTACACTCACTACTGATATTGTAGCTACTGCTACTGCTATTGTTACACTTACTATTGCTGCTGTTGCTACTGCTACTGATATTGTTACACTTAATATTTTTGATGTTGCTACTGCTACTGATATTGCTACACTTACTACTACTGCTGCTGTTGCAACTGCTACTGATATTGTTACACTTACTACTACTGCTGCTGTTGCTACTGCTGCTGATATTGTTACACTTAATATTGCTATTGTGGCTACTGCTACTGATATTCTTACACGTACTATTGCTGCTGCTGCTACTGCTACTGTTATTGTTACACTTACTATTGCTGCTGTTGCTACTGCTACTGATATTATTACACTTACTACTGCTGCCGTTGCTACTGCTGCTGATATTGTTACACTTACTATTACTACTGTTGCTAATGCTACTGATATTGTTACACTTACTATTGCTGCTGTTGCTACTGCTACTGATATTGTTACACTTAATATTGCTAATGCTGCTACTGCTACTGATAATGTTACACTTACTACTGCTGATGTTGCTACTGCTGCTGATATTGTTGCACTTACTATTGCTGCTGATGCTACTGCTACTGATATTGTTACATTTACTGTTGCTGCTGTTGTTACTGCTGCTGATATTGTTACACTTACTATTGCTACTGTTGCTAATGCTACTGATATTGTTACACTTACTATTGCTGCTGTTGCTACTGCCTCTGATATTGTTACACTTAGTACTGCTGCTGATATTGTTACACTTACTACTGCTGATGTTGCTACTACTGCTGATATTGTTACACTTACTATTGCTACTGTTGCCAATGCTCCTGATATTGTTAAACTTACTATTGCTGCTGCTGATATTGTTACACTTAATATTTTTGATGTTGCTACTGCTACTGATATTGTTACACTTACTACTACTGCTGCTGTTGCTCTTGCTACTGATATTGTTACACTTACCATTGCTGCTGTTGCTACTGCTACTGATAGTGTTACACTTACTATTGCTGCTGTTGCTACTGCTACTGATATTGTTACACTTACTATTTTTGATGTTGCTACTGCTACTGTTATTGTTACACTTACTACTACTGCTGCTGTTGCTACTGCTACTGATATTGTTACACTTACTACTACTGCTGCTTTTGCTACTGCTGCTGATAGTGTTACACTTAATATTGCTGTTGTGGCTACTGCTACTGATAGTGTTACACGTACTATTGCTGCTGCTGCTACTGCTACTGATAGTGTTACACTTACTACTGCTGCTGTTGCTACTGCTACTGATATCGTTACACTTACCATTGCTGCTGTTGCTACTGTTACTGATAGTGTTACACTTACTGTTGCTGCTGTTGCTACTGCTACTGCTATTGTTACACTTACTATTGCTGCTGTTGCTACTGCTACTGATATTGTTACACTTACTATTTTTGATGTTGCTACTGCTACTGATATTGTTACACTTCCTACTACTGCCGCTGTTGCTACTGCTAATGATAGTGTTACACTTACTACTGATATTGTAGCTACTGCTACTGCTATTGTTACACTTACTACTGCTGATGTTGCTACTGCTACTGTTATTGTTACACTTACTACTGCTGCTGTTGCTACTACTGCTGATATTGTTACACATACTATTGCTACTGTTGCTAATGCTACTGACATTGTTACACTTACTATTGCTGCTGCTGCTACTGCTGCTGATATTGTTACACTTACTACTGCTGATGTTGCTACTGCTATTGTTATTGTTACACTTACTATTGCTACTGTTGCTAATGCTACTGATATAGTTACACTTACTATTGCTGCTGTTGCTACTGCTACTGATATTGTTACACTTACTATTGCTGCTGTTGCTACTGCCACTGATATTGTTACACTTAGTCCTGCTGCTGCTGATATTGTTACACTTACTACTGCTGATGTTGCTACTGCTATTGTTAGTGTTACACTTACTACTGCTGCTGTTGCTACTGCTGCTGATATTGTTACACTTACTATTGCTACTGTTGCTAATGCTACTGATATTGTTACACTTACTATTGCTGCTTCTGCTACTGCTACTGATATTGTTACACTTACTACTGCTGATGTTGCTACTGCCACTGTTATTGTTACACTTACTACTGCTGCTGTTGCTTCTACTGCTGATATTGTTACACTTACTATTGCTACTGTTGCTAATGCTACTGATATTGTTACACTTACTATTGCTGCTGTTGCTACTGCTACTGATATTGTTACACTTACTTCTGCTGATGTTGCTACTGCTACTGTTATTGTTATACTTACTACTGCTGCTGTTGCTACTACTGTTGATATTGTTACACTTACTATTGCTACTGTTGATAATGCTACTGATATTGTTAAACTTACTATTGCTGCTGTTGCTAATGCTACTGTTATTGTTACACTTACTATTGCTGCTGTTGCTACTACTGCTGATAGTGTTACACTTACTATTGCTGCTGTTGCTAATGCTACTGATAATGTTACATTTACTATTGCTACTGTTGCTACTGCCACTGATATTGTTACACGTAGTACTGCTGCTGATATTGTTACACTTACTACTGCTGATGTTGCTATTGCTACTGTTATTGTTACACTTACTATTGCTACTGTTGCTAATGCTACTGATATAGTTACACTTACTATTGCTGCTGTTGCTACTGCTACTGATATTGTTACAATTACTACTGCTGCTGTTGCTTCTACTGCTGATAGTGTTACACTTACTATTGCTGCTGTTGCTAATGCTACTGATAATGTTACACTTACTATTTCTGCTGTTGCTACTGCCACTGATATTGTTACACTTAGTACTGCTGCTGATATTGTTACACTTACTACTGCTGATGTTGCTGCTGCTACTGTTATTGTTACACTTACTACTGCTGCTGTTGCTACTACTGCTGATATTGTTACACTTACTATTACTACTGTTGCTAATGCTACTGATATTGTTACACTTACTATTGCTGCTGTTGCTACTGCCACTGATATTGTTACACTTAGTACTGCTGCTGATATTGTTACACTTACTACTGCTGATGTTGCTACTGCTACTGTTATTGTTACACTTACTACTGCTGCTGTTGCTACTACTGCTGATATTGTTACACTTACTATTACTACTGTTGCTAATGCTACTGATATTGTTACAATTACTACTGCTGCTGTTGCTTCTACTGCTGATATTGTTACACTTACTATTGCTACTGTTGCTAATGCTACTGATATTGTTACACTTACTATTGCTGCTGTTGCTACTGCTACTGATATTGTTACACTTACTATTGCTGCTGCTGCTACTGCTACTGATATTATTACACTTACTACTGCTGATGTTGCTACTGCTGCTGATATTGTTACACTTACTATTACTACTGTTGCTAATGCTACTGATATTGTTACACTTACTATTGCTGCTGTTGCTACTGCTACTGATATTGTTACACTTACTATTGCTAATGCTGCTACTGCTACTGATAATGTTACACTTACTACTGCTGATGTTGCTACTGCTACTGTTATTGTTACACTTACTACTGCTGCTGTTGCTACTGCTACTGTTATTGTTACACTTACTACTGCTGCTGTTGCTACTACTGCTGATAGTGTTACACTTACTATTGCTGCTGTTGCTAATGCTACTGATAATGTTACACTTACTATTGCTACTGTTGCTACTACTGCTGATAGTGTTACACTTACTACTGCTGATGTTGCTACTGCTGCTGATATTGTTACACTTACTATTGCTACTGTTGCTACTACTGCTGATAGTGTTACACTTACTACTGCTGATGTTGCTACTGCTGCTGATATTGTTACACTTACTATTGCTACTGTTGCTAATGCTACTGATAATGTTACACTTACTATTGCTACTGTTGCTAATGCTACTGATATTGTTACACTTACTATTGCTGCTGTTGCTACTGCTACTGATATTGTTACACTTACTACTGCTGCCGTTGCTAATGCTGCTGATATTGCTACACTTACTACTGCTGCTGTTGCTACTACTACTGATATTGTTACACTTACTATTGCTGCTGTTGCTACTGCTACTGATATTGTTACACTTACTACTGCTGCCGTTGCTAATGCTGCTGATATTGCTACACTTACTACTGCTGCTGTTGCTACTACTACTACTGATATTGTTACACTTACTATTGCTGCTGTTGCTACTGCTACTGATATTGTTACACTTACTATTGCTGCTGTTGCTACTGCTGCTGATATTGTTACACTTACTATTGCTACTGTTGCTAATGCTACTGATATTGTTACACTTACTATTGCTGCTGTTGCTACTGCCACTGATATTGTTACACTTAGTACTGCTGCTGCTGATATTGTTACACTTACTACTGCTGATGTTGCTACTGCTATTGTTATTGTTACACTTACTACTGCTGCTGTTGCTACTGCTGCTGACATTGTTACACTTACTATTGCTACTGTTGCAAATGCTACTGATATTGTTACAATTACTATTGCTGCTGCTGCTACTGCTACTGATATTGTTACACTTACTACTGCTGATGTTGCTACT
This sequence comes from Chaetoderma sp. LZ-2023a, assembly GCA_034401795.1. Lineage (NCBI taxonomy): Eukaryota > Metazoa > Mollusca > Caudofoveata > Chaetodermatida > Chaetodermatidae > Chaetoderma > Chaetoderma sp. LZ-2023a. Next base: position 93,608,667 of record CM067375.1, read on the forward strand.
GCTACTGTTATTGTTACACTTACTACTGCTGCTGTTGCTTCTACTGCTGATATTGTTACACTTACTACTGCTGCTGTTGCTACTACTACTGATATTGTTACACTTACTATTGCTGCTGTTGCTACTGCTACTGATATTGTTACACTTACTACTGCTGCCGTTGCTAATGCTGCTGATATTGCTACACTTACTACTGCTGCTGTTGCTACTACTACTGATATTGTTACACTTACTATTGCTGCTGTTACTACTGCTACTGATATTATTACACTTACTACTGCTGCCGTTGCTACTGCTGCTGATATTGTTACACTTACTATTACTACTGTTGCTAATGCTACTGATATTGTTACACTTACTATTGCTGCTGTTGCTACTGCTACTGATATTGTTACACTTACTATAGCTGCTGCTGCTACTGCTACTGATAATATTACACTTACTACTGCTGCCGTTGCTACTGCTGCTGATATTGTTACACTTACTATTACTACTGTTGCTAATGCTACTGATATTGTTACACTTACTATTGCTGCTGTTGCTACTGCTACTGATATTGTTACACTTACTATTGCTGCTGCTGCTACTGCTACTGATAATATTACACTTACTACTGCTGATGTTGCTACTGCTGCTGATATTGTTGCACTTACTATTGCTGCTGTTGCTACTGCTACTGATATTGTTACACTTACTATTGTTGCTGTTGCTACTGCTGCTGATATTGTTACACTTACTATTGCTACTGTTGCTAATGCTACTGATATTGTTACACTTACTATTGCTGCTGTTGCTACTGCCTCTGATATTGTAACACTTACTACTGCTGATGTTTCTACTACTGCTGATATTGTTACACTTACTATTGCTACTGTTGCCAATGCTACTGATATTGTTACACTTACTATTGCTGCTGCTGATATTGTTACACTTACTATTGCTGCTGCTGCTACTGCTACTGATAATATTACACTTACTACTGCTGATGTTGCTACTGCTGCTGATATTGTTGCACTTACTATTGCTGCTGTTGCTACTGCTACTGATATTGTTACACTTACTATTGTTGCTGTTGCTACTGCTGCTGATATTGTTACACTTACTATTGCTACTGTTGCTAATGCTACTGATATTGTTACACTTACTATTGCTGCTGTTGCTACTGCCTCTGATATTGTAACACTTACTACTGCTGATGTTTCTACTACTGCTGATATTGTTACACTTACTATTGCTACTGTTGCCAATGCTACTGATATTGTTACACTTACTATTGTTGCTGCTGATATTGTTACACTTAATATTTTTGATGTTACTACTGCTACTGATATTGTTACACTTACTATTGCTGCTGTTGCTACTGCCACTGATATTGTTACACTTAGTACTGCTGCTGCTGATATTGTTACACTTACTATTGCTGCTGTTGCTACTGCTACTGATATTGTTACAATTACTACTGCTGCTGTTGCTTCTACTGCTGATAGTGTTACACTTACTATTGCTGCTGTTGCTAATGCTACTGATAATGTTACACTTACTATTGCTGCTGTTGCTACTGCCACTGATATTGTTACACTTAGTACTGCTGCTGATATTGTTACACTTACTACTGCTGATGTTGCTGCTGCTACTGTTATTGTTACACTTACTACTGCTGCTGTTGCTACTACTGCTGATATTGTTACACTTACTATTACTACTGTTGCTAATGCTACTGATATTGTTACACTTACTATTGCTGCTGTTGCTACTGCCACTGATATTGTTACACTTAGTACTGCTGCTGATATTGTTACACTTACTACTGCTGATGTTGCTACTGCTACTGTTATTGTTACACTTACTACTGCTGCTGTTGCTACTACTGCTGATATTGTTACACTTACTATTACTACTGTTGCTAATGCTACTGATATTGTTACAATTACTACTGCTGCTGTTGCTTCTACTGCTGATATTGTTACACTTACTATTGCTACTGTTGCTAATGCTACTGATATTGTTACACTTACTATTGCTGCTGTTGCTACTGCTACTGATATTGTTACACTTACTATTGCTGCTGCTGCTACTGCTACTGATATTATTACACTTACTACTGCTGATGTTGCTACTGCTGCTGATATTGTTACACTTACTATTACTACTGTTGCTAATGCTACTGATATTGTTACACTTACTATTGCTGCTGTTGCTACTGCTACTGATATTGTTACACTTACTATTGCTAATGCTGCTACTGCTACTGATAATGTTACACTTACTACTGCTGATGTTGCTACTGCTACTGTTATTGTTACACTTACTACTGCTGCTGTTGCTACTGCTACTGTTATTGTTACACTTACTACTGCTGCTGTTGCTACTACTGCTGATAGTGTTACACTTACTATTGCTGCTGTTGCTAATGCTACTGATAATGTTACACTTACTATTGCTACTGTTGCTACTACTGCTGATAGTGTTACACTTACTACTGCTGATGTTGCTACTGCTGCTGATATTGTTACACTTACTATTGCTACTGTTGCTACTACTGCTGATAGTGTTACACTTACTACTGCTGATGTTGCTACTGCTGCTGATATTGTTACACTTACTATTGCTACTGTTGCTAATGCTACTGATAATGTTACACTTACTATTGCTACTGTTGCTAATGCTACTGATATTGTTACACTTACTATTGCTGCTGTTGCTACTGCTACTGATATTGTTACACTTACTACTGCTGCCGTTGCTAATGCTGCTGATATTGCTACACTTACTATTGCTGCTGCTGCTACTGCTACTGATATTGTTACACTTACTACTGCTGATGTTGCTACTGCTACTGATATTGTTACACTTACTACTGCTGCCGTTGCTAATGCTGCTGATATTGCTACACTTACTACTGCTGCTGTTGCTACTACTACTGATATTGTTACACTTACTATTGCTGCTGTTGCTACTGCTACTGATATTGTTACACTTACTATTGCTGCTGTTGCTACTGCTGCTGATATTGTTACACTTACTATTGCTACTGTTGCTAATGCTACTGATATTGTTACACTTACTATTGCTGCTGTTGCTACTGCCACTGATATTGTTACACTTAGTACTGCTGCTGCTGATATTGTTACACTTACTACTGCTGATGTTGCTACTGCTATTGTTATTGTTACACTTACTACTGCTGTTGTTGCTACTGCTGCTGACATTGTTACACTTACTATTGCTACTGTTGCAAATGCTACTGATATTGTTACAATTACTATTGCTGCTGCTGCTACTGCTACTGATATTGTTACACTTACTACTGCTGATGTTGCTACTGCTACTGTTATTGTTACACTTACTACTGCTGCTGTTGCTTCTACTGCTGATATTGTTACACTTACTACTGCTGCTGTTGCTACTACTACTGATATTGTTACACTTACTATTGCTGCTGTTGCTACTGCTACTGATATTGTTACACTTACTACTGCTGCCGTTGCTAATGCTGCTGATATTGCTACACTTACTACTGCTGCTGTTGCTACTACTACTGATATTGTTACACTTACTATTGCTGCTGTTACTACAGCTACTGATATTATTACACTTACTACTGCTGCCGTTGCTACTGCTGCTGATATTGTTACACTTACTATTACTACTGTTGCTAATGCTACTGATATTGTTACACTTACTATTGCTGCTGTTGCTACTGCTACTGATATTGTTACACTTACTATAGCTGCTGCTGCTACTGCTACTGATAATATTACACTTACTACTGCTGCCGTTGCTACTGCTGCTGATATTGTTACACTTACTATTACTACTGTTGCTAATGCTACTGATATTGTTACACTTACTATTGCTGCTGTTGCTACTGCTACTGATATTGTTACACTTACTATTGCTGCTGCTGCTACTGCTACTGATAATATTACACTTACTACTGCTGATGTTGCTACTGCTGCTGATATTGTTGCACTTACTATTGCTGCTGTTGCTACTGCTACTGATATTGTTACACTTACTATTGTTGCTGTTGCTACTGCTGCTGATATTGTTACACTTACTATTGCTACTGTTGCTAATGCTACTGATATTGTTACACTTACTATTGCTGCTGTTGCTACTGCCTCTGATATTGTAACACTTACTACTGCTGATGTTTCTACTACTGCTGATATTGTTACACTTACTATTGCTACTGTTGCCAATGCTACTGATATTTTTACACTTACTATTGCTGCTGCTGATATTGTTACACTTACTATTGCTGCTGCTGCTACTGCTACTGATAATATTACACTTACTACTGCTGATGTTGCTACTGCTGCTGATATTGTTGCACTTACTATTGCTGCTGTTGCTACTGCTACTGATATTGTTACACTTACTATTGTTGCTGTTGCTACTGCTGCTGATATTGTTACACTTACTATTGCTACTGTTGCTAATGCTACTGATATTGTTACACTTACTATTGCTGCTGTTGCTACTGCCTCTGATATTGTAACACTTACTACTGCTGATGTTTCTACTACTGCTGATATTGTTACACTTACTATTGCTACTGTTGCCAATGCTACTGATATTGTTACACTTACTATTGCTGCTGCTGATATTGTTACACTTAATATTTTTGATGTTACTACTGCTACTGATATTGTTACACTTACTATTGCTGCTGTTGCTACTGCCACTGATATTGTTACACTTAGTACTGCTGCTGCTGATATTGTTACACTTACTATTGCTGCTGTTGCTACTGCTACTGATATTGTTACAATTACTACTGCTGCTGTTGCTTCTACTGCTGATAGTGTTACACTTACTATTGCTGCTGTTGCTAATGCTACTGATAATGTTACACTTACTATTGCTGCTGTTGCTACTGCCACTGATATTGTTACACTTAGTACTGCTGCTGATATTGTTACACTTACTACTGCTGATGTTGCTGCTGCTACTGTTATTGTTACACTTACTACTGCTGCTGTTGCTACTACTGCTGATATTGTTACACTTACTATTACTACTGTTGCTAATGCTACTGATATTGTTACACTTACTATTGCTGCTGTTGCTACTGCCACTGATATTGTTACACTTAGTACTGCTGCTGATATTGTTACACTTACTACTGCTGATGTTGCTACTGCTACTGTTATTGTTACACTTACTACTGCTGCTGTTGCTACTACTGCTGATATTGTTACACTTACTATTACTACTGTTGCTAATGCTACTGATATTGTTACAATTACTACTGCTGCTGTTGCTTCTACTGCTGATATTGTTACACTTACTATTGCTACTGTTGCTAATGCTACTGATATTGTTACACTTACTATTGCTGCTGTTGCTACTGCTACTGATATTGTTACACTTACTATTGCTGCTGCTGCTACTGCTACTGATATTATTACACTTACTACTGCTGATGTTGCTACTGCTGCTGATATTGTTACACTTACTATTACTACTGTTGCTAATGCTACTGATATTGTTACACTTACTATTGCTGCTGTTGCTACTGCTACTGATATTGTTACACTTACTATTGCTAATGCTGCTACTGCTACTGATAATGTTACACTTACTACTGCTGATGTTGCTACTGCTACTGTTATTGTTACACTTACTACTGCTGCTGTTGCTACTGCTACTGTTATTGTTACACTTACTACTGCTGCTGTTGCTACTACTGCTGATAGTGTTACACTTACTATTGCTGCTGTTCCTAATGCTACTGATAATGTTACACTTACTATTGCTACTGTTGCTACTACTGCTGATAGTGTTACACTTACTACTGCTGATGTTGCTACTGCTGCTGATATTGTTACACTTACTATTGCTACTGTTGCTACTACTGCTGATAGTGTTACACTTACTACTGCTGATGTTGCTACTGCTGCTGATATTGTTACACTTACTATTGCTACTGTTGCTAATGCTACTGATAATGTTACACTTACTATTGCTACTGTTGCTAATGCTACTGATATTGTTACACTTACTATTGCTGCTGTTGCTACTGCTACTGATATTGTTACACTTACTACTGCTGCCGTTGCTAATGCTGCTGATATTGCTACACTTACTACTGCTGCTGTTGCTACTACTACTGATATTGTTACACTTACTATTGCTGCTGTTGCTACTGCTACTGATATTGTTACACTTACTACTGCTGCCGTTGCTAATGCTGCTGATATTGCTACACTTACTACTGCTGCTGTTGCTACTACTACTACTGATATTGTTACACTTACTATTGCTGCTGTTGCTACTGCTACTGATATTGTTACACTTACTATTGCTGCTGTTGCTACTGCTGCTGATATTGTTACACTTACTATTGCTACTGTTGCTAATGCTACTGATATTGTTACACTTACTATTGCTGCTGTTGCTACTGCCACTGATATTGTTACACTTAGTACTGCTGCTGCTGATATTGTTACACTTACTACTGCTGATGTTGCTACTGCTATTGTTATTGTTACACTTACTACTGCTGCTGTTGCTACTGCTGCTGACATTGTTACACTTACTATTGCTACTGTTGCAAATGCTACTGATATTGTTACAATTACTATTGCTGCTGCTGCTACTGCTACTGATATTGTTACACTTACTACTGCTGATGTTGCTACTGCTACTGTTATTGTTACACTTACTACTGCTGCTGTTGCTTCTACTGCTGATATTGTTACACTTACTACTGCTGCTGTTGCTACTACTACTGATATTGTTACACTTACTATTGCTGCTGTTGCTACTGCTACTGATATTGTTACACTTACTACTGCTGCCGTTGCTAATGCTGCTGATATTGCTACACTTACTACTGCTGCTGTTGCTACTACTACTGATATTGTTACACTTACTATTGCTGCTGTTACTACTGCTACTGATATTATTACACTTACTACTGCTGCCGTTGCTACTGCTGCTGATATTGTTACACTTACTATTACTACTGTTGCTAATGCTACTGATATTGTTACACTTACTATTGCTGCTGTTGCTACTGCTACTGATATTGTTACACTTACTATAGCTGCTGCTGCTACTGCTACTGATAATATTACACTTACTACTGCTGCCGTTGCTACTGCTGCTGATATTGTTACACTTACTATTACTACTGTTGCTAATGCTACTGATATTGTTACACTTACTATTGCTGCTGTTGCTACTGCTACTGATATTGTTACACTTACTATTGCTGCTGCTGCTACTGCTACTGATAATATTACACTTACTACTGCTGATGTTGCTACTGCTGCTGATATTGTTGCACTTACTATTGCTGCTGTTGCTACTGCTACTGATATTGTTACACTTACTATTGTTGCTGTTGCTACTGCTGCTGATATTGTTACACTTACTATTGCTACTGTTGCTAATGCTACTGATATTGTTACACTTACTATTGCTGCTGTTGCTACTGCCTCTGATATTGTAACACTTACTACTGCTGATGTTTCTACTACTGCTGATATTGTTACACTTACTATTGCTACTGTTGCCAATGCTACTGATATTGTTACACTTACTATTGCTGCTGCTGATATTGTTACACTTACTATTGCTGCTGCTGCTACTGCTACTGATAATATTACACTTACTACTGCTGATGTTGCTACTGCTGCTGATATTGTTGCACTTACTATTGCTGCTGTTGCTACTGCTACTGATATTGTTACACTTACTATTGTTGCTGTTGCTACTGCTGCTGATATTGTTACACTTACTATTGCTACTGTTGCTAATGCTACTGATATTGTTACACTTACTATTGCTGCTGTTGCTACTGCCTCTGATATTGTAACACTTACTACTGCTGATGTTTCTACTACTGCTGATATTGTTACACTTACTATTGCTACTGTTGCCAATGCTACTGATATTGTTACACTTACTATTGCTGCTGCTGATATTGTTACACTTAATATTTTTGATGTTACTACTGCTACTGATATTGTTACACTTACTATTGCTGCTGTTGCTACTGCCACTGATATTGTTACACTTAGTACTGCTGCTGCTGATATTGTTACACTTACTACTGCTGATGTTGCTACTGCTATTGTTATTGTTACACTTACTACTGCTGCTGTTGCTACTGCTGCTGATATTGTTACACTTACTATTGCTACTGTTGCTAATGCTACTGATATTGTTACACTTACTATTGCTGCTGCTGCTACTGCTACTGATATTGTTACACTTACTACTGCTGATGTTGCTACTGCTACTGTTATTGTTACACTTACTACTGCTGCTGTTGCTTCTACTGCTGATATTGTTACACTTACTATAGCTACTGTTGCTAATGCTACTGATATTGTTACACTTACTATTGCTGCTGTTGCTATTGCTACTGATATTGTTACACTTACTATTGCTGCTGCTGCTACTGCTACTGATATTGTTACACTTACTATTGCTACTTTTGCTACTACTGCTGATATTGTTACACTTACTATTGTTACTGTTGCAAATGCTACTGATATTGTTACAATAACTATTGCTGCTGCTGCTACTGCTACTGATATTGTTACACTTACTAATGCTGATGTTGCTACTGCTCCTGTTATTGTTACACTTACTACTGCTGCTGTTGCTTCTACTGCTGATATTGTTACACTTACTATTGCTACTGTTGCTAATACTACTGATATTGTTACACTTACTATTGCTGCTGTTGCTACTGCTACTGATATTGTTACACTTACTATTGCTGCTGCTGCTACTGCTACTGATATTGTTACACTTACTACTGCTGATGTTGCTACTGCTACTGTTATTGTTACACTTACTACTGCTGCTGTTGCTACTGCTACTGTTATTGTTACACTTACTACTGCTGCTGTTGCTACTACTGCTGATAGTGTTACACTTACTATTGCTGCTGTTGCTAATGCTACTGATAATGTTACACTTACTATTGCTACTGTTGCTACTACTGCTGATAGTGTTACACTTACTACTGCTGATGTTGCTACTGCTGCTGATATTGTTACACTTACTATTGCTACTGTTGCTACTACTGCTGATAGTGTTACACTTACTACTGCTGATGTTGCTACTGCTGCTGATATTGTTACACTTTCTATTGCTACTGTTGCTAATGCTACTGATAATGTTACACTTACTATTGCTACTGTTGCTAATGCTACTGATATTGTTACACTTACTATTGCTGCTGTTGCTACTGCTACTGATATTGTTACACTTACTACTGCTGCCGTTGCTAATGCTGCTGATATTGCTACACTTACTAATGCTGCTGTTGCTACTACTACTGATATTGTTACACTTAATATTGCTGCTGTTGCTACTGCTACTGATATTGTTACACTTACTACTGCTGCCGTTGCTAATGCTGCTGATATTGCTACACTTACTACTGCTGCTGTTGCTACTACTACTACTGATATTGTTACACTTACTATTGCTGCTGTTGCTACTGCTACTGATATTGTTACACTTACTATTGCTGCTGTTGCTACTGCTGCTGATATTATTACACTTACTATTGCTACTGTTGCTAATGCTACTGATATTGTTACACTTACTATTGCTGCTGTTGCTACTGCCACTGATATTGTTACACTTAGTACTGCTGCTGCTGATATTGTTACACTTACTACTGCTGATGTTGCTACTGCTAGTGTTATTGTTACACTTACTACTGCTGCTGTTGCTACTGCTGCTGATATTGTTACACTTACTATTGCTGCTGTTGCTATTGCTACTGATATTGTTACACTTACTATTGCTGCTGCTGCTACTGCTACTGATATTGTTACACTTACTATTGCTACTGTTGCTACTACTGCTGATATTGTTACACTTACTATTGCTACTGTTGCAAATGCTACTGATATTGTTACAATAACTATTGCTGCTGCTGCTACTGCTACTGATATTGTTACACTTACTACTGCTGATGTTGCTACTGCTACTGTTATTGTTACACTTACTACTGCTGCTGTTGCTTCTACTGCTGATATTGTTACACTTACTATTGCTACTGTTGCTAATACTACTGATATTGTTACACTTACTATTGCTGCTGTTGCTACTGCTACTGATATTGTTACACTTACTATTGCTGCTGCTGCAACTGCTACTGATATTGTTACACTTACTACTGCTGATGTTGCTACTGCTACTGTTATTGTTACACTTACTACTGCTGCTGTTGCTACTGCTACTGTTATTGTTACACTTACTACTGCTGCTGTTGCTACTACTGCTGATAGTGTTACACTTACTATTGCTGCTGTTGCTAATGCTACTGATAATGTTACACTTACTATTGCTACTGTTGCTACTACTGATGATAGTGTTACACTTACTACTGCTGATGTTGCTACTGCTGCTGATATTGTTACACTTACTATTGCTACTGTTGCTACTACTGCTGATAGTGTTACACTTACTACTGCTGATGTTGCTACTGCTGCTGATATTGTTACACTTACTATTGCTACTGTTGCTAATGCTACTGATAATGTTACACTTACTATTGCTACTGTTGCTAATGCTACTGATATTGTTACACTTACTATTGCTGCTGTTGCTACTGCTACTGATATTGTTACACTTACTACTGCTGCCGTTGCTAATGCTGCTGATATTGCTACACTTACTACTGCTGCTGTTGCTACTACTACTGATATTGTTACACTTAATATTGCTGCTGTTGCTACTGCTACTGATATTGTTACACTTACTACTGCTGCCGTTGCTAATGCTGCTGATATTGCTACACTTACTACTGCTGCTGTTGCTACTACTACTACTGATATTGTTACACTTACTATTGCTGCTGTTGCTACTGCTACTGATATTGTTACACTTACTATTGCTGCTGTTGCTACTGCTGCTGATATTGTTACACTTACTATTGCTACTGTTGCTAATGCTACTGATATTGTTACACTTACTATTGCTGCTGTTGCTACTGCCACTGATATTGTTACACTTAGTACTGCTGCTGCTGATATTGTTACACTTACTACTGCTGATGTTGCTACTGCTATTGTTATTGTTACACTTACTACTGCTGCTGTTGCTACTGCTGCTGATATTGTTACACTTACTATTGCTACTGTTGCAAATGCTACTGATATTGTTACAATTACTATTGCTGCTGCTGCTACTGCTACAGATATTGTTACACTTACTACTGCTGATGTTGCTACTGCTACTGTTATTGTTACACTTACTACTGCTGCTGTTGCTTCTACTGCTGATATTGTTACACTTACTATTGCTACTGTTGCTAATGCTACTGATATTGTTACACTTACTATTGCTGCTGTTGCTACTGCTACTGATATTGTTACACTTACTATTGATGCTGCTGCTACTGCTACTGATATTGTTACACTTACTACTGCTGATGTTGCTACTGCTACTGTTATTGTTACACTTACTACTGCTGCTGTTGCTACTGCTACTGTTATTGTTACACTTACTACTGCTGCTGTTGCTACTACTGCTGATAGTGTTACACTTACTATTGCTTCTGTTGCTAATGCTACTGATAATTTTACACTTACTATTGCTACTGTTGCTACTACTGCTGATAGTGTTACACTTACTACTGCTGATGTTGCTACTGCTGCTGATATTGTTACACTTACTATTGCTACTGTTGCTACTACTGCTGATAGTGTTACACTTACTACTGCTGATGTTGCTACTGCTGCTGATATTGTTACACTTACTATTGCTACTGTTGCTAATGCTACTGATAATGTTACACTTACTATTGCTACTGTTGCTAATGCTACTAATATTGTTACACTTACTATTGCTGCTGTTGCTACTGCTACTGATATTGTTACACTTACTACTGCTGCCGTTGCTACTGCTGCTGATATTGTTACACTTACTATTACTACTGTTGCTAATGCTACTGATATTGTTACACTTACTATTGCTGCTGTTGCTACTGCTACTGATATTGTTACACTTACTATTGCTGCTGCTGCTACTGCTACTGATAATATTACACTTACTACTGCTGCCGTTGCTACTGCTGCTGATATTGTTACACTTACTATTACTACTGTTGCTAATGCTACTGATATTGTTACACTTACTATTGCTGCTGTTGCTACTGCTACTGATATTGTTACACTTACTATTGCTGCTGCTGCTACTGCTACTGATATTGTTACACTTACTATTGCTGCTGTTGCTACTGCTGCTGATATTGTTACACTTACTATTGCTACTGTTGCTAATGCTACTGATATTGTTACACTTACTATTGCTGCTGTTGCTACTGCCTCTGATATTGTAACACTTACTACTGCTGATGTTGCTACTACTGCTGATATTGTTACACTTACTATTGCTACTGTTGCCAATGCTACTGATATTGTTACACTTACTATTGCTGCTGCTGATATTGTTACACTTAATATTTTTGATGTTGCTACTGCTACTGATATTGTTACACTTACTATTGCTGCTGTTGCTACTGCCACTGATATTGTTACACTTAGTACTGCTGCTGCTGATATTGTTACACTTACTACTGCTGATGTTGCTACTGCTATTGTTATTGTTACACTTACTTCTGCTGCTGTTGCTACTGCTGCTGATATTGTTACACTTACTATTGCTACTGTTGCTAATGCTACTGATATTGTTACACTTACTATTGCTGATGTTGCTACTGCTACTGTTATTGTTACACTTACTACTGCTGCTGTTGCTTCTACTGCTGATATTGTTACACTTACTATAGGTACTGTTGCTAATGCTACTGATATTGTTACACTTACTATTGCTGCTGTTGCTATTGCTACTGATATTGTTACACTTACTATTGCTGCTGCTGCTACTGCTACTGATATTGTTACACTTACTACTGCTGATGTTGCTACTGCTACTGTTATTGTTTCACTTACTCCTGCTGCTGTTGCTACTACTGCTGATATTGTTACACTTACTATTGCTGCTGTTGCTAATGCTACTCATAATATTACACTTACTATTGCTGCTGTTGCTACTGCTACTGATATTGTTACACTTACTACTGCTGCCGTTGCTAATGCTGCTGATATTGCTACACTTACTACTGCTGCTGTTGCTACTACTACTGATATTGTTACACTTACTATTGCTGCTGTTACTACTGCTACTGATATTATTACACTTACTACTGCTGCCGTTGCTACTGCTGCTGATATTGTTACACTTACTATTACTACTGTTGCTAATGCTACTGATATTGTTACACTTACTATTGCTGCTGTTGCTACTGCTACTGATATTGTTACACTTACTATTGCTGCTGCTGCTACTGCTACTGATAATATTACACTTACTACTGCTGCCGTTGCTACTGCTGCTGATATTGTTACACTTACTATTACTACTGTTGCTAATGCTACTGATATTGTTACACTTACTATTGCTGCTGTTGCTACTGCTACTGATATTGTTACACTTACTATTGCTGCTGCTGCTACTGCTACTGATAATATTACACTTACTACTGCTGATGTTGCTACTGCTACTGATATTGTTACACTTACTATTGCTGCTGTTGCTACTGCTGCTGATATTGTTACACTTACTATTGCTACTGTTGCTAATGCTACTGATATTGTTACACTTACTATTGCTGCTGTTGCTACTGCCTCTGATATTGTAACACTTACTACTGCTGATGTTGCTACTACTGCTGATATTGTTACACTTACTATTGCTACTGTTGCCAATGCTACTGATATTGTTACACTTACTATTGCTGCTGCTGATATTGTTACACTTAATATTTTTGATGTTGCTACTGCTACTGATATTGTTACACTTACTATTGCTGCTGTTGCTACTGCCACTGATATTGTTACACTTAGTACTGCTGCTGCTGATATGTTACACTTACTACTGCTGATGTTGCTACTGCTATTGTTATTGTTACACTTACTACTACTGCTGTTGCTACTGCTGCTGATATTGTTACACTTACTATTGCTACTGTTGCTAATGCTACTGATATTGTTACACTTACTATTGCTGCTGTTGCTACTGCTACTGATATTGTTACACTTACTACTGCTGATGTTGCTACTGCTACTGTTATTGTTACACTTACTACTGCTGCTGTTGCTTCTACTGCTGATATTGTTACACTTACTATAGGTACTGTTGCTAATGCTACTGATATTGTTACACTTACTATTGCTGCTGTTGCTATTGCTACTGATATTGTTACACTTACTATTGCTGCTGCTGCTACTGCTACTGATATTGTTACACTTACTACTGCTGATGTTGCTACTGCTACTGTTATTGTTTCACTTACTCCTGCTGCTGTTGCTACTACTGCTGATATTGTTACACTTACTATTGCTACTGTTGATAATGCTACTGATAGTGTTATACTTACTATTGCTGCTGTTGCTACTGCTACTGTTATTGTTACACTTGCTACTGCTGCTGTTGCTACTACTGCTGATAGTGTTACCCTTACTATTGCTGCTGTTGCTAATGCTACTGATAATATTACACTTACTATTGCTACTGTTGCTACTACTGCTGATAGTGTTACACTTACTACTGCTGATGTTGCTACTGCTGCTGATATTGTTACACTTACTATTGCTACTGTTGCTAATGCTACTGATAATGTTACACTTACTACTGCTGCCGTTGCTAATGCTGCTGATATTGCTACACTTACTACTGCTGCTGTTGCTTCTACTACTGATATTGTTACACTTACTATTGCTGCTGTTGCTACTGCTACTGATATTGTTACACTTACTACTGCTGCCGTTACTAATGCTGCTGATAATGCTACACTTACTACTGCTGCTGTTGCTACTACTACTGATATTGTTACACTTACTATTGCTGCTGTTGCTACTGCTACTGATATTATTACACTTACTACTGCTGCCGTTGCTACTGCTGCTGATATTGTTACACTTACTATTACTACTGTTGCTAATGCTACTGATATTGTTACACTTACTATTGCTGCAAATGCTACTGCTACTGATATTGTTACACTTACTATTGCTGCTGCTGCTACTGCTACTGATATTGTTACACTTACTACTGCTGATGTTGCTACTGCTACTGTTATTGTTACACTTACTACTGCTGCTGTTGCTTCTACTGCTGATATTGTTACACTTACCATTGCTACTGTTGCTAATGCTACTGATATTGTTACACTTACTATTGCTGCTGTTGCTACTGCTACTGATATTGTTACACTTACTATTGCTGCTGCTGCTACTGCTACTGATATTGTTACACTTACTACTGCTGATGTTGCTACTGCTACTGTTATTGTTACACTTACTACTGGTGCTGTTGCTACTGCTACTGTTACACTTACTACTGCTGCTGTTGCTACTACTGCTGATAGTGTTAAACTTACTATTGCTGCTGTTGCTAATGCTACTGATAATGTTACACTTACTATTGCTACTGTTGCTACTACTGCTGATAGTGTTACACTTACTACTGCTGATGTTGCTACTGCTGCTGATATTGTTACACTTACTATTGCTACTGTTGCTACTACTGCTGATAGTGTTACACTTACTACTGCTGATGTTGCTACTGCTGCTGATATTGTTACACTTACTATTACTACTGTTGCTAATGCTACTGATATTGTTACACTTACTATTGCTGCTGTTGCTACTGCTACTGATATTGTTACACTTACTATTGCTGCTGTTGCTACTGCTACTGATAATATTACACTTACTACTGCTGCCGTTGCTAATGCTGCTGATATTGCTACACTTACTACTGCTGCTGTTGCTACTACTACTGATATTGTTACACTTACTATTGCTGCTGTTGCTACTGCTACTGATATTGTTACACTTACTATTGCTGCTGCTGCTACTGCTACTGATAATATTACACTTACTACTGCTGATGTTGCTACTGCTGCTGATATTGTTGCACTTACTATTGCTGCTGTTGCTACTGCTACTGATATTGTTACACTTACTATTGCTGCTGTTGCTACTGCTGCTGATATTGTTACACTTACTATTGCTACTGCTGCTAATGCTACTGATATTGTTACACTTACTATTGCTGCTGTTGCTACTGCCTCTGATATTGTAACACTTACTACTGCTGATGTTGCTACTACTGCTGATATTGTTACACTTACTATTGCTACTGTTGCCAATGCTACTGATATTGTTACACTTACTATTGCTGCTGCTGATATTGTTACACTTAATATTTTTGATGTTGCTACTGCTACTGATATTGTTACACTTACTATTGCTGCTGTTGCTACTGCCACTGATATTGTTACACTTAGTACTGCTGCTGCTGATATTGTTACACTTACTACTGCTGATGTTGCTACTGCTATTGTTATTGTTACACTTACTTCTGCTGCTGTTGCTACTGCTGCTGATATTGTTACACTTACTATTGCTACTGTTGCTAATGCTACTGATATTGTTACACTTACTATTGCTGATGTTGCTA
The DNA here is from genome assembly GCA_034401795.1 of Chaetoderma sp. LZ-2023a. Lineage (NCBI taxonomy): Eukaryota > Metazoa > Mollusca > Caudofoveata > Chaetodermatida > Chaetodermatidae > Chaetoderma > Chaetoderma sp. LZ-2023a. The sequence continues at coordinate 93,625,179 of CM067375.1, forward strand.
CTGCTACTGTTATTGTTACACTTACTACTGCTGCTGTTGCTTCTACTGCTGATATTGTTACACTTACTATAGGTACTGTTGCTAATGCTACTGATATTGTTACACTTACTATTGCTGCTGTTGCTATTGCTACTGATATTGTTACACTTACTATTGCTGCTGCTGCTACTGCTACTGATATTGTTACACTTACTACTGCTGATGTTGCTACTGCTACTGTTATTGTTTCACTTACTCCTGCTGCTGTTGCTACTACTGCTGATATTGTTACACTTACTATTGCTGCTGTTGCTAATGCTACTGATAATATTACACTTACTATTGCTGCTGTTGCTACTGCTACTGATATTGTTACACTTACTACTGCTGCCGTTGCTAATGCTGCTGATATTGCTACACTTACTACTGCTGCTGTTGCTACTACTACTGATATTGTTACACTTACTATTGCTGCTGTTACTACTGCTACTGATATTATTACACTTACTACTGCTGCCGTTGCTACTGCTGCTGATATTGTTACACTTACTATTACTACTGTTGCTAATGCTACTGATATTGTTACACTTACTATTGCTGCTGTTGCTACTGCTACTGATATTGTTACACTTACTATTGCTGCTGCTGCTACTGCTACTGATAATATTACACTTACTACTGCTGCCGTTGCTACTGCTGCTGATATTGTTACACTTACTATTACTACTGTTGCTAATGCTACTGATATTGTTACACTTACTATTGCTGCTGTTGCTACTGCTACTGATATTGTTACACTTACTATTGCTGCTGCTGCTACTGCTACTGATAATATTACACTTACTACTGCTGATGTTGCTACTGCTGCTGATATTGTTGCACTTACTATTGCTGCTGTTGCTACTGCTACTGATATTGTTACACTTACTATTGCTGCTGTTGCTACTGCTGCTGATATTGTTACACTTACTATTGCTACTGTTGCTAATGCTACTGATATTGTTACACTTACTATTGCTGCTGTTGCTACTGCCTCTGATATTGTAACACTTACTACTGCTGATGTTGCTACTACTGCTGATATTGTTACACTTACTATTGCTACTGTTGCCAATGCTACTGATATTGTTACACTTACTATTGCTGCTGCTGATATTGTTACACTTAATATTTTTGATGTTGCTACTGCTACTGATATTGTTACACTTACTATTGCTGCTGTTGCTACTGCCACTGATATTGTTACACTTAGTACTGCTGCTGCTGATATGTTACACTTACTACTGCTGATGTTGCTACTGCTATTGTTATTGTTACACTTACTACTGCTGCTGTTGCTACTGCTGCTGATATTGTTACACTTACTATTGCTACTGTTGCTAATGCTACTGATATTGTTACACTTACTATTGCTGCTGCTGCTACTGCTACTGATATTGTTACACTTACTACTGCTGATGTTGCTACTGCTACTGTTATTGTTACACTTACTACTGCTGCTGTTGCTTCTACTGCTGATATTGTTACACTTACTATAGGTACTGTTGCTAATGCTACTGATATTGTTACACTTACTATTGCTGCTGTTGCTATTGCTACTGATATTGTTACACTTACTATTGCTGCTGCTGCTACTGCTACTGATATTGTTACACTTACTACTGCTGATGTTGCTACTGCTACTGTTATTGTTTCACTTACTCCTGCTGCTGTTGCTACTACTGCTGATATTGTTACACTTACTATTGCTACTGTTGATAATGCTACTGATAGTGTTATACTTACTATTGCTGCTGTTGCTACTGCTACTGTTATTGTTACACTTACTACTGCTGCTGTTGCTACTACTGCTGATAGTGTTACCCTTACTATTGCTGCTGTTGCTAATGCTACTGATAATATTACACTTACTATTGCTACTGTTGCTACTACTGCTGATAGTGTTACACTTACTACTGCTGATGTTGCTACTGCTGCTGATATTGTTACACTTACTATTGCTACTGTTGCTAATGCTACTGATAATGTTACACTTACTACTGCTGCCGTTGCTAATGCTGCTGATATTGCTACACTTACTACTGCTGCTGTTGCTTCTACTACTGATATTGTTACACTTACTATTGCTGCTGTTGCTACTGCTACTGATATTGTTACACTTACTACTGCTGCCGTTACTAATGCTGCTGATAATGCTACACTTACTACTGCTGCTGTTGCTACTACTACTGATATTGTTACACTTACTATTGCTGCTGTTGCTACTGCTACTGATATTATTACACTTACTACTGCTGCCGTTGCTACTGCTGCTGATATTGTTACACTTACTATTACTACTGTTGCTAATGCTACTGATATTGTTACACTTACTATTGCTGCAAATGCTACTGCTACTGATATTGTTACACTTACTATTGCTGCTGCTGCTACTGCTACTGATATTGTTACACTTACTACTGCTGATGTTGCTACTGCTACTGTTATTGTTACACTTACTACTGCTGCTGTTGCTTCTACTGCTGATATTGTTACACTTACCATTGCTACTGTTGCTAATGCTACTGATATTGTTACACTTACTATTGCTGCTGTTGCTACTGCTACTGATATTGTTACACTTACTATTGCTGCTGCTGCTACTGCTACTGATATTGTTACACTTACTACTGCTGATGTTGCTACTGCTACTGTTATTGTTACACTTACTACTGGTGCTGTTGCTACTGCTACTGTTACACTTACTACTGCTGCTGTTGCTACTACTGCTGATAGTGTTAAACTTACTATTGCTGCTGTTGCTAATGCTACTGATAATGTTACACTTACTATTGCTACTGTTGCTACTACTGCTGATAGTGTTACACTTACTACTGCTGATGTTGCTACTACTGCTGATATTGTTACACTTACTATTGCTACTGTTGCTACTACTGCTGATAGTGTTACACTTACTACTGCTGATGTTGCTACTGCTGCTGATATTGTTACACTTACTATTGCTACTGTTGCTAATGCTACTGATAATGTTACACTTACTATTGCTACTGTTGCTAATGCTACTGATATTGTTACACTTACTATTGCTGCTGTTGCTACTGCTACTGATATTGTTACACTTACTACTGCTGCCGTTGCTAATGCTGCTGATATTGCTACACTTACTACTGCTGCTGTTGCTACTACTACTGATATTGTTACACTTACTATTGCTGCTGTTGATACTGCTACTGATATTGTTACACTTACTATTGCTGCTGCTGCTACTGCTACTGATAATATTACACTTACTACTGCTGCCGTTGCTACTGCTGCTGATATTGTTACACTTACTATTACTACTGTTGCTAATGCTACTGATATTGTTACACTTACTATTGCTGCTGTTGCTACTGCTACTGATATTGTTACACTTACTATTGCTGCTGCTGCTACTGCTACTGATAATATTACACTTACTACTGCTGATGTTGCTACTGCTGCTGATATTGTTGCACTTACTATTGCTGCTGTTGCTACTGCTACTGATATTGTTACACTTACTATTGCTGCTGTTGCTACTGCTGCTGATATTGTTACACTTACTATTGCTACTGTTGCTACTACTGCTGATAGTGTTACACTTACTACTGCTGATGTTGCTACTGCTGCTGATATTGTTACACTTACTATTGCTACTGTTGCTAATGCTACTGATATTGTTACACTTACTATTGCTGCTGTTGCTACTGCCTCTGATATTGTTACACTTAGTACTGCTGCTGATAATGTTACACTTACTACTGCTGCTGTTGCTACTACTGCTGATAGTGTTACCCTTACAATTGCTGCTGTTGCTAATGCTACTGATAATATTACACTTACTATTGCTACTGTTGCTACTACTGCTGATAGTGTTACACTTACTACTGCTGATGTTGCTACTGCTGCTGATATTGTTACACTTACTATTGATACTGTTGCTAATGCTACTGATAATGTTACACTTACTACTGCTGCCGTTGCTAATGCTGCTGATATTGCTACACTTACTACTGCTGCTGTTGCTACTACTACTGATATTGTTACACTTACTATTGCTACTGTTGCTAATGCTACTGATATTGTTACACTTACTATTGCTGCTGCTGCTACTGCTACTGATATTGTTACACTTACTACTGCTGATGTTGCTACTGCTACTGTTATTGTTACACTTACTACTGCTGCTGTTGCCTCTACTGCTGATATTGTTACACTTACTATAGCTACTGTTGCTAATGCTACTGATATTGTTACACTTACTATTGCTGCTGTTGCTATTGCTACTGATATTGTTACACTTACTATTGCTGCTGCTGCTACTGCTACTGATACTGTTACACTTACGACTGCTGCTGTTGCTACTGCTACTGTTATTGTTTCACTTACTACTGCTGCTGTTGCCACTACTGCTGATATTGTTACACTTACTATTGCTACTGTTGATAATGCTACTGATAGTGTTATACTTACTATTGCTGCTGTTGCTACTGCTACTGTTATTGTTACACTTACTACTGCTGCTGTTGCTACTACTGCTGATAGTGTTACCCTTACTATTGCTGCTGTTGTTAATGCTACTGATAATATTACACTTACTATTGCTACTGTTGCTACTACTGCTGATAGTGTTACACTTACTACTGCTGATGTTGCTACTGATGCTGATATTGTTACACTTACTATTGCTGCTGTTGCTACTGCTACTGATATTGTTACACTTACTATTGCTGCTGCTGCTACTGCTACTGATAATATTACACTTACTACTGCTGCCGTTGCTACTGCTGCTGATATTGTTACACTTACTATTACTACTGTTGCTAATGCTACTGATATTGTTACACTTACTATTGCTGCTGTTGCTACTGCTACTGATATTGTTACACTTACTATTGCTGCTGCTGCTACTGCTACTGATATTGTTACACTTACTACTGCTGATGTTGCTACTGCTGCTGATATTGTTACACTTACTACTGCTGCTGTTGCTACTGATACTGATATTGTTACACTTACTATTGCTGCTGTTGCTACTGCTGCTGATATTGTTACACTTACTATTACTACTGTTGCTACTGCTACTGTTATTGTTACACTTACTACTGCTGCTGTTGCTACTACTGCTGATAGTGTTACCCTTACTATTGCTGCTGTTGCTAATGCTACTGATAATATTACACTTACTATTGCTACTGTTGCTACTACTGCTGATAGTGTTACACTTACTACTGCTGATGTTGCTACTGCTGCTGATATTGTTACACTTACTATTGCTACTGTTGCTAATGCTACTGATAATGTTACACTTACTACTGCTGCCGTTGCTAATGCTGCTGATATTGCTACACTTACTACTGCTGCTGTTGCTACTACTACTGATATTGTTACACTTACTATTGCTGCTGTTGCTACTGCTACTGATATTGTTACACTTACTACTGCTGCCGTTGCTAATGCTGCTGATATTGCTACACTTACTACTGCTGCTGTTGCTACTACTACTGATATTGTTACACTTACTATTGCTGCTGTTGCTACTGCTACTGATATTATTACACTTACTACTGCTGCCGTTGCTACTGCTGCTGATATTGTTACACTTACTATTACTACTGTTGCTAATGCTACTGATATAGTTACACTTACTATTGCTGCTGTTGCTACTGCTACTGATATTGTTACACTTACTATTGCTGCAAATGCTACTGCTACTGATATTGTTACACTTACTATTGCTGCTGTTGCTACTGCCACCGATATTGTTACACTTAGTACTGCTGCTGCTGATATTGTTACACTTACTACTGCTGATGTTGCTACTGCTATTGTTATTGTTACACTTACTACTGCTGCTGTTGCTACTGCTGCTGATATTGTTACACTTACTATTGCTACTGTTGCAAATGCTACTGATATTGTTACACTTACTATTGCTGCTGCTGCTACTGCTACTGATATTGTTACACTTACTACTGCTGATGTTGCTACTGCTACTGATATTGTTACACTTACTATTGCTGCTGCTGCTACTGCTACTGATATTGTTACACTTACCATTGCTACTGTTGCTAATGCTACTGATATTGTTACACTTACTATTGCTGCTGTTGCTACTGCTACTGATATTGTTACACTTACTATTGCTGCTGCTGCTACTGCTACTGATCTTGTTACACTTACTATTGCTGCTGTTGCTACTGCTACTGATATTGTTACACTTACTACTGCTGCCGTTGCTAATGCTGCTGATATTGCTACACTTACTACTCCTGCTGTTGCTACTACTACTGATATTGTTACACTTACTATTGCTGCTGTTGCTACTGCTACTGATATTGTTACACTTACTACTGCTGCCGTTGCTAATGCTGCTGATATTGCTACACTTACTACTGCTGCTGTTGCCACTACTACTGATATTGTTACACTTACTATTGCTGCTGTTGCTACTGCTACTGATATTATTACACTTACTACTGCTGCCGTTGCTAATGCTGCTGATATTGCTACACTTACTACTGCTGCTGTTGCTACTACTACTGCTATTGTTACACTTACTATTGCTGCTGTTGCTACTGCTACTGATATTGTTACACTTACTACTGCTGCCGTTGCTACTGCTGCTGATATTGTTACACTTACTATTACTACTGTTGCTAATGCTACTGATATTGTTACACTTACTATTGCTGCTGTTGCTACTGCTACTGATATTGTTACACTTACTATTGCTGCTGCTGCTACTGCTACTGATAATATTAACCTTACTATTGCTGCTGTTGCTACTGCTACTGATAATATTACACTTACTACTGCTGCCGTTGCTACTGCTGCTGATATTGTTACACTTACTATTACTACTGTTGCTAATGCTACTGATATTGTTACACTTACTATTGCTGCTGTTGCTACTGCTACTGATATTGTTACACTTACTATTGCTGCTGCTGCTACTGCTACTGATAATATTAACCTTACTATTGCTGCTGTTGCTACTGCTCCTGATATTGTTACACTTACTATTGCTGCTGTTGCTACTGCTGCTGATATTGTTACACTTACTATTGCTACTGTTGCTAATGCTACTGATATTGTTACACTTACTATTGCTGCTGTTGCTACTGCCTCTTATATTGTTACACTTACTACTGCTGATGTTGCTATTGCTACTGATATTGTTACACTTACTATTGCTGCTGCTGCTACTGCTACTGATAATATTAACCTTACTACTGCTGATGTTGCTACTGCTGCTGATATTGTTGCACTTACTATTGCTGCTGTTGCTACTGCTACTGATAGTGTTACACTTACTACTGATATTGTAGCTACTGCTACTGCTATTGTTACACTTACTATTGCTGCTGTTGCTACTGCTACTGATATTGTTACACTTACTATTTTTGATGTTGCTACTGCTACTGATATTGTTACACTTACTACTACTGCTGCTGTTGCTACTGCTACTGATATCGTTACACTTACTACTACTGCTGCTGTTGCTACTGCTGCTGATATTGTTACACTTACTATTGCTGCTGTTGCTACTGCTACTGATATTGTTACACTTACTACTACTGCTGCTGTTGCTACTGCTACTGATATTGTTACACTTACTACTACTGCTGCTGTTGCTACTGCTACTGATATCGTTACACTTACTACTACCGCTGCTGTTGCTACTGCTGCTGATATTGTTACACTTAATATTGCTATTGTGGCTACTGCTACTGATATTGTTACACGTACTATTGCTGCTGCTGCTACTGCTACTGATAGTGTTACACTTACTACTGATGTTGTAGCTACTGTTACTGATATTGTTACACTTACTACTACGGCTGCTGTTGCTACTGCTGCTGATATTGTTACACTTAATATTGCTGCTGTTGCTACTGCCACTGATATTGTTACACTTAGTACTGCTGCTGATATTGTTACACTTACCTCTGCTGATGTTGCTACTGCTACTGTTATTGTAACACTTACTACTGCTGCTGTTGCTACTACTGCTGATATTGTTACATTTACTATTGCTGCTGTTGCTACTGCTACTGATATTGTTACACTTACTATTTTTGATGTTACTACTGCTACTGATATTGTTACACTTAATACCACTGCTGCTGTTGCTACTGCTGCTGATATTGTTACACTTAATATTTTTGATGTTGCTACTGCTACTGATATCGCTACACTTACTACTACTGCTGCTGTTGCTACTGCTACTGATATTGTTACACTTACTACTACTGCTGCTGTTGCTACTGCTACTGATATTGTTACACTTACTATTGCTGCTGTTGCTACTGCTACTGATAGTGTTACACTCACTACTGATATTGTAGCTACTGCTACTGCTATTGTTACACTTACTATTGCTGCTGTTGCTACTGCTACTGATATTGTTACACTTACTATTTTTGATGTTGCTACTGCTACTGATATTGTTACACTTACTACTACTGCTGCTGTTGCTACTGCTACTGATATCGTTACACTTACTACTACTGCTGCTGTTGCTACTGCTGCTGATATTGTTACACGTACTATTGCTGCTGCTGCTACTGCTACTGATAGTGTTACGCTTACTACTGATATTCTAGCTACTGTTACTGATATTGTTACACGCACTGTTGCTGCTGTTACTACTGCTACTGATATTGTTACACTTACTATTGCTGATGTGGCTACTGCTACTGATATTGTTACACTTACTATTGCAGCTGTTGCTACTGCTGCTGATATTGTTGCTCTTACTATGGCTGTTGTTGCTACGTCTACTGCTATTGTTACACTTACTACTCCTGATGTTGCTACTGATATTGTTACAGTTCCTAGTACTGCTGTTGTTGCCACTGCTGTTGATATTGTTGCTCTTACAATGGCTGCTGTTGCTACGTCTACTGCTATTTTTACACTTACTACTCCTGCTGTTGCTACTATTACTGATAGTGTTACAGTTACTACTGTTGCTGTTGCTACTGCTACTGATATTGTTACACTTGCTACTACTGCTGCTGTTGCTACTACTTCTACTGATATTGTTACACTTAATATTGCTGCTGTGGCCACTGCTACTGATATTGTTACACTTACTGCTGCTGCTGTTGCTATTGCTGCTGATATTGTTACACGTACTGCTACTGCTGCCGTTGCTACTGCTACTGATATTGTAACACTTACTGTTGCTGCTGTTGCTATTGCTGCTGATATTGTTATACTTACTATTGCTGCTGCTGTTGCTACTGGTATTGTTACACGTACTGCTACTGCTGCCGTTGCTACTGCTACTGATATTGTACCACTTACTGTTGCTGTTGTTGCTACTACTGCTGATATTGTTACACTTACTATTGCTACTGTTGCTAATTCTACTGATATTGCTATACTTACTATTGATGCTGTTGCTACTGCTACTGTTATTGTTACACTTACTACTGCTGCTGTTGCTACTACTGCTGATTTTGTTACACTTACTATCGCTCCTGTTGCTAATGCTACTGATAATGTTACACTTACCATTGCTACTGTTGCTAATTCTTCTGATATTGTTACACTTACTACTGCTGCCGTTGCTACTGCTACTGATATTGTTACACTTACTATTTTTAATGTTAATACTGCTACTGATATTGTTACACTTACTACTACTGCTGCTGTTGCTACTGCTACTGATATTGTTACACTTACTATTGCTGCTGTTGCTACTGCTACTGATATTGTTACACTTACTATTTTTGATGTTGCTACTGCTACTGATATTGTTACACTTACTACTACTGCTGCTGTTGCTACTGCTACTGATATCGTTACACTTACTACTACTGCTGCTGTTGCTACTGCTGCTGATATTGTTACACTTAATATTGCTATTGTGGCTACTGCTTCTGATATTGTTACACGTACTATTGCTGCTGCTGTTACTGCTACTGATAGTGTTACACTTACTACTGATGTTGTAGCTACTGTTACTGATATTGTTACACTTACTATTGCTGCTGTTGCTACTGCTACCGATATTGTTACACTTACTATTTTTAATGTTACTACTGCTACTGATATTGTTACACTTAATACCACTGCTGCTGTTGCTACTGCTGCTGATATTGTTACACTTAATATTGTTGATGTTGCTACTGCTACTGTTATTGTTACACTTAGTACTGCTGCTGATATTGTTACACTTACTACTGCTGATGTTGCTACTGCTACTGTTATTGTAACACTTACTACTGCTGCTGTTGCTACTACTGCTGATATTGTTACATTTACTATTGCTGCTGTTGCTGCTGATACTGATAGTGTTACACTCACTCCTGATGTTGTAGCTACTGCTACTGCTATTGTTACACTTAGTATTGCTGCTGTTGCTACTGCTACAGATATTGTTACACTTACTATTTTTAATGTTACTACTGCTACTGATATTGTTACACTTAATACCACTGCTGCTGTTGCTACTGCTGCTGATATTGTTACACTTAATATTTTTGATGTTGCTACTGCTACTGTTATTGTTACACTTACTACTACTGCTGCTGTTGCTATTGCTACTGATATTGTTACACTTACTACTACTGCTGCAGTTGCTACTGCTACTGATATCGTTACACTTACTACTACTGCTGCTGTTGCTACTGCTGCTGATATTGTTACACTTAATATTGCTATTGTGGCTACTGCTACTGATATTGTTACACGTACTATTGCTGCTGCTGCTACTGCTACTGATAGTGTTACACTTACTACTGATGTTGTAGCTACTGTTACTGATATTGTTACACTTACTACTACTGCTGCTGTTGCTACTGCTGCTGATATTGTTACACTTAATATTGCTGCTGTTGCTACTGCCACTGATATTGTTACACTTAGTACTGCTGCTGATATTGTTACACTTACTTCTGCTGATGTTGCTACTGCTACTGTTATTGTAACACTTACTACTGCTGCTGTTGCTACCACTGCTGATATTGTTACATTTACTATTGCTGCTGTTGCTACTGATACTGATAGTGTTACACTTACTATTTTTGATGTTACTACTGCTACTGCTATTGTTACACTTAATACCACTGCTGCTGTTGCTACTGCTGCTGATATTGATACACTTAATATTTTTTATGTTGCTACTGCTACTGATATTGCTACACTTACTACTACTGCTGCTGTTGCTACTGCTACTGATATTGTTACACTTACTACTACTGCTGCTGTTGCTACTGCTGCTGATTTTGTTGCTCTTACTATGGCTGTTGTTGCTACGTCTACTGATATTATTACACTTACTACTCCTGATGTTGCTACTGATATTGTTACAGTTACTATTACTGCTGTTGTTGCCACTGCTGTTGATATTGTTGCTCTTGCAATGGCTGCTGTTGCTACGTCTACTGCTATTTTTATACTTACTACTCCTGCTGTTGCTACTACTACTGATAGTGTTACAGTTACTACTGTTGCTGTTGCTACTGCTACTGATATTGTTACACTTGCTACTACTGCTGCTGTTGCTACTACTTCTACTGATATTGTTACACTTAATATTGCTGCTGTGGCCACTGCTACTGATATTGTTACACTTACTGTTGCTGCCGTTGCTATTGCTGCTGATATTGTTACACGTACTGCTACTGCTGCCGTTGCTACTGCTACTGATATTGTAACACTTACTGTTGCTGCTGTTGCTATTGCTGCTGATATTGTTCCACTTACTATTGTTGCTGCTGTTGCTACTGATATTGTTACACGTACTGCTACTGCTGCCGTTGCTACTGCTACTGATATTGTAACACTTACTGTTGCTGTTGTTGCTACTACTGCTGATATTGTTACACTTACTATTGCTACTGTTGCTAATTCTCCTGATATTGTTATACTTACTATTGCTGCTGTTGCTACTGCTACTGTTATTGTTACACTTACTACTGCTGCTGTTGCTACTACTGCTGATATTGTTACACTTACTATTGCTCCTGTTGCTAATGCTACTGATAATGTTACACTTACCATTGCTACTGTTGCTAATTCTACTGATATTGTTACACTTACTACTGCTGCCGTTGCTACTGCTGCTAATATTGCTACACTTACTACTGCTGCTGTTGCTACTACTAATGATATTGTTACACTTACTATTGCTGATGTTGCTACTGCTCCTGCTATTTTTACACTTACTGTTGCTACTGGTGCTAATGCTACTGATATTGTTACATTTACTATTGCTGCTGTTGCTACTGATACTGATAGTGTTACACTCACTCCTGATGTTGTAGCTACTGCTACTGCTACTGCTATTGTTACACTTACTGTTGCTGCTGTTGCTACTGCTACTGATATTGTTACACTTAATATTTTTGATGTTGCTACTGCTACTGTTATTGTTACACTTACTACTACTGCTGCTGTTGCTACTGCTACTGATATTGTTACACTTACTACTACTGCTGCTGTTGCTACTGCTACTGATATCGTTACACTTACTACTACTGCTGCTGTTGCTACTGCTGCTGATATTGTTACACTTAATATTGCTATTGTGGCTACTGCTACTGATATTGTTACACGTACTATTGCTGCTGCTGCTACTGCTACTGATAGTGTTACACTTACTACTGATGTTGTAGCTACTGTTACTGATATTGTTACACTTACTACTACTGCTGCTGTTGCTACTGCTGCTGATATTGTTACACTTAATATTGCTGCTGTTGCTACTGCCACTGATATTGTTACACTTAGTACTGCTGCTGATATTGTTACACTTACTTCTGCTGATGTTGCTACTGCTACTGTTATTGTAACACTTACTACTGCTGCTGTTGCTACTACTGCTGATATTGTTACATTTACTATTGCTGCTGTTGCTACTGATACTGATAGTGTTACACTTACTATTTTTGATGTTACTACTGCTACTGCTCTTGTTACACTTAATACCACTGCTGCTGTTGCTACTGCTGCTGATATTGATACACTTACTACTACTGCTGCTGTTGCTACTGCTACTGATATTGTTACACTTACTACTACTACTGCTGCTGTTGCTACTGCTACTGATATTGTTACACTTACTATTGCTGCTGTTGCTACTGCTACTGATAGTGTTACACTCACTACTGATATTGTAGCTACTGCTACTGCTATTGTTACACTTACTATTGCTGCTGTTGCTACTGCTACTGATATTGTTACACTTAATATTTTTGATGTTGCTACTGCTACTGATATTGCTACTCTTACTACTACTGCTGCTGTTGCAACTGCTACTGATATTGTTACACTTACTACTACTGCTGCTGTTGCTACTGCTGCTGATATTGTTACACTTAATATTGCTATTGTGGCTACTGCTACTGATATTCTTACACGTACTATTGCTGCTGCTGCTACTGCTACTGATAGTGTTACACTTACTACTGATGGTGTAGCTACTGTTACTGATATTGTTACACGTACTGTTGCTGCTGTTACTACTGCTACTGATATTGTTACACTTACTATTGCTGATGTTGCTACTGCTACTGATATTGTTACACTTACTATTGCAGCTGTTGCTACTGCTGCTGATTTTGTTGCTCTAACTATGGCTGTTGTTGCTACGTCTACTGATATTATTACACTTACTACTCCTGATGTTGCTACTGATATTGTTACAGTTACTATTACTGCTGTTGTTGCCACTGCTGTTGATATTGTTGCTCTTGCAATGGCTGCTGTTGCTACGTCTACTGCTATTTTTATACTTACTACTCCTGCTGTTGCTACTACTACTGATAGTGTTACAGTTACTACTGTTGCTGTTGCTACTGCTACTGATATTGTTACACTTGCTACTACTGCTGCTGTTGCTACTACTTCTACTGATATTGTTACACTTAATATTGCTGCTGTGGCCACTGCTACTGATATTGTTACACTTACTGTTGCTGCTGTTGCTATTGCTGCTGATATTGTTACACGTACTGCTACTGCTGCCGTTGCTACTGCTACTGATATTGTAACACTTACTGTTGCTGCTGTTGCTATTGCTGCTGATATTGTTCCACTTACAATTGTTGCTGCTGTTGCTACTGATATTGTTACACGTACTGCTACTGCTGCCGTTGCTACTGCTACTGATATTGTAACACTTACTGTTGCTGTTGTTGCTACTACTGCTGATATTGTTACACTTACTATTGCTACTGTTGATAATTCTACTGATATTGTTATACTTACTATTGCTGCTGTTGCTACTGCTACTGTTATTGTTACACTTACTACTGCTGCTGTTGCTACTACTGCTGATATTGTTACACTTAATATTGCTCCTGTTGCTAATGCTACTGATAATGTTACACTTACCATTGCTACTGTTGCTAATTCTACTGATATTGTTACACTTACTACTGCTGCCGTTGCTACTGCTGCTAAAATTGCTACACTTACTACTGCTGCTGTTGCTACTACTAATGATATTGTTACACTTACTATTGCTGATGTTGCTACTGCTCCTGCTATTTTTACACTTACTGTTGCTACTGGTGCTAATGCTACTGATATTGTTACATTTACTATTGCTGCTGTTGCTACTGATACTGATAGTGTTACACTCACTCCTGATGTTGTAGCTACTGCTACTGCTACTGCTATTGTTACACTTACTGTTGCTGCTGTTGCTACTGCTACTGATAGTGTTACACTTACTATTTTTGATGTTGCTACTGCTACTGCTCTTGTTACACTTACTACTACTGCTGCTGTTGCTACTGCTACTGATATTGTTACACTTACTACTACTGCTGCTGTTGCTACTGCTACTGATATCGTTACACTTACTACTACTGCTGCTGTTGCTACTGCTGCTGATATTGTTACACTTAATATTGCTATTGTGGCTACTGCTACTGATATTGTTACACGTACTATTGCTGCTGCTGCTACTGCTACTGATAGTGTTACACTTACTACTGATGTTGTAGCTACTGTTACTGATATTGTTACACTTACTACTACTGCTGCTGTTGCTACTGCTGCTGATATTGTTACACTTAATATTGCTGCTGTTGCTACTGCCACTGATATTGTTACACTTAGTACTGCTGCTGATATTGTTACACTTACTTCTGCTGATGTTGCTACTGCTACTGTTATTGTAACACTTACTGTTGCTGCTGTTGCTATTGCTGCTGATATTGTTCCACTTACTATTGTTGCTGCTGTTGCTACTGATATTGTTACACGTACTGCTACTGCTGCCGTTGCTACTGCTACTGATATTGTAACACTTACTGTTGCTGTTGTTGCTACTACTGCTGATATTGTTACACTTACTATTGCTACTGTTGCTAATTCTACTGATATTGTTATACTTACTATTGCTGCTGTTGCTACTGCTACTGTTATTGTTACAGTTACTACTGCTGCTGTTGCTACTACTGCTGATATTGTTACACTTACTATTGCTCCTGTTGCTAATGCTACTGATAATGTTACACTTACCATTGCTACTGTTGCTAATTCTACTGATATTGTTACACTTACTACTGCTGCCGTTGCTACTGCTGCTAATATTGCTACACTTACTACTGCTGCTGTTGCTACTACTAATGATATTGTTACACTTACTATTGCTGATGTTGCTACTGCTCCTGCTATTTTTACACTTACTGTTGCTACTGGTGCTAATGCTACTGATATTGTTACATTTACTATTGCTGCTGTTGCTACTGATACTGATAGTGTTACACTCACTCCTGATGTTGTAGCTACTGCTACTGCTACTGCTATTGTTACACTTACTGTTGCTGCTGTTGCTACTGCTACTGATATTGTTACACTTAATATTTTTGATGTTGCTACTGCTACTGTTATTGTTACACTTACTACTACTGCTGCTGTTGCTACTGCTACTGATATTGTTACACTTACTACTACTGCTGCTGTTGCTACTGCTACTGATATCGTTACACTTACTACTACTGCTGCTGTTGCTACTGCTGCTGATATTGTTACACTTAATATTGCTATTGTGGCTACTGCTACTGATATTGTTACACGTACTATTGCTGCTGCTGCTACTGCTACTGATAGTGTTACACTTACTACTGATGTTGTAGCTACTGTTACTGATATTGTTACACTTACTACTACTGCTGCTGTTGCTACTGTTGCTGATATTGTTACACTTAATATTGCTGCTGTTGCTACTGCCACTGATATTGTTACACTTAGTACTGCTGCTGATATTGTTACACTTACTTCTGCTGATGTTGCTACTGCTACTGTTATTGTAACACTTACTACTGCTGCTGTTGCTACTACTGCTGATATTGTTACATTTACTATTGCTGCTGTTGCTACTGATACTGATAGTGTTACACTCACTCCTGATGTTGTAGCTACTGCTACTGCTATTGTTACACTTACTATTGCTGCTGTTGCTACTGCTACTGATATTGTTACACTTACTATGTTTGATGTTACTACTGCTACTGATATTGTTACACTTACTACCACTCTGCTGTTGCTACTGCTGCTGATATTGTTACACTTAATATTTTTGATGTTGCTACTGCTACTAGTATTGTTACACTTACTACTACTGCTGCTGTTGCTACTGCTACTGATATTGTTACACTTACTGTTGCTGCTGTTGCTATTGCTGCTGATATTGTTACACGTACTGCAACTGCTGCCGTTGCTACTGCTACTGATATTGTAACACTTACTGTTGCTGTTGTTGCTACTACTGCTGATATTGTTACACTTACTATTGCTACTGTTGCTATTGCTGCTGATATTGTTACACGTACTGCTACTGCTGCCGTTGCTACTGCTACTGATATTGTAACACTTACTGTTGCTGCTGTTGCTATTGCTGCTGATATTGTTCCACTTACTATTGTTGCTGCTGTTGCTACTGATATTGTTACACGTACTGCTACTGCTGCCGTTGCTACTGCTACTGATATTGTAACACTTACTGTTGCTGTTGTTGCTACTACTGCTGATATTGTTACACTTACTATTGCTACTGTTGCTAATTCTACTGATATTGTTATACTTACTATTGCTGCTGTTGCTACTGCTACTGTTATTGTTACACTTACTACTGCTGCTGTTGCTACTACTGCTGATATTGTTACACTTACTATTGCTCCTGTTGCTAATGCTACTGATAATGTTACACTTACCATTGCTACTGTTGCTAATTCTACTGATATTGTTACACTTACTACTGCTGCCGTTGCTACTGCTGCTAATATTGCTACACTTACTACTGCTGCTGTTGCTACTACTAATGATATTGTTACACTTACTATTGCTGATGTTGCTACTGCTCCTGCTATTTTTACACTTACTGTTGCTACTGGTGCTAATGCTACTGATATTGTTACATTTACTATTGCTGCTGTTGCTACTGATACTGATAGTGTTACACTCACTCCTGATGTTGTAGCTACTGCTACTGCTACTGCTATTGTTACACTTACTGTTGCTGCTGTTGCTACTGCTACTGATATTGTTACACTTAATATTTTTGATGTTGCTACTGCTACTGTTATTGTTACACTTACTACTACTGCTGCTGTTGCTACTGCTACTGATATTGTTACACTTACTACTACTGCTGCTGTTGCTACTGCTACTGATATCGTTACACTTACTACTACTGCTGCTGTTGCTACTGCTGCTGATATTGTTACACTTAATATTGCTATTGTGGCTACTGCTACTGATATTGTTACACGTACTATTGCTGCTGCTGCTACTGCTACTGATAGTGTTACACTTACTACTGATGTTGTAGCTACTGTTACTGATATTGTTACACTTACTACTACTGCTGCTGTTGCTACTGTTGCTGATATTGTTACACTTAATATTGCTGCTGTTGCTACTGCCACTGATATTGTTACACTTAGTACTGCTGCTGATATTGTTACACTTACTTCTGCTGATGTTGCTACTGCTACTGTTATTGTAACACTTACTACTGCTGCTGTTGCTACTACTGCTGATATTGTTACATTTACTATTGCTGCTGTTGCTACTGATACTGATAGTGTTACACTCACTCCTGATGTTGTAGCTACTGCTACTGCTATTGTTACACTTACTATTGCTGCTGTTGCTACTGCTACTGATATTGTTACACTTACTATGTTTGATGTTACTACTGCTACTGATATTGTTACACTTACTACCACTCTGCTGTTGCTACTGCTGCTGATATTGTTACACTTAATATTTTTGATGTTGCTACTGCTACTAGTATTGTTACACTTACTACTACTGCTGCTGTTGCTACTGCTACTGATATTGTTACACTTACTGTTGCTGCTGTTGCTATTGCTGCTGATATTGTTACACGTACTGCTACTGCTGCCGTTGCTACTGCTACTGATATTGTAACACTTACTGTTGCTGTTGTTGCTACTACTGCTGATATTGTTACACTTACTATTGCTACTGTTGCTAATTCTACTGATATTGTTATACTTACTATTGCTGCTGTTGCTACTGCTACTGTTATTGTTACACTTACTACTGCTGCTGTTGCTACTACTGCTGATATTGTTACACTTACTATTGCTTCTGTTGCTAATGCTACTGATACTGTTACACTTACCATTGCTACTGTTGCTAATTCTACTAATATTGTTACACTTACTACTGCTGCCGTTGCTACTGCTGCTAATATTGCTACACTTACTGTTGCTACTGGTGCTAATGCTACTGATATTGTTACATTTACTATTGCTGCTGTTGCTACTGATACTGATAGTGTTACACTCACTCCTGATGTTGTAGCTACTGCTACTGCTATTGTTACACTTACTATTTTTGATGTTAATACTGCTACTGATATTGTTACACTTACTACTACTGCTGCTGTTGCTACTGCTACTGATATTGTTACACTTACTACTACTGCTGCTGTTGCTACTGCTACTGATATTGTTACACTTACTATTGCTGCTGTTGCTACTGCTACTGATAGTGTTACACTTACTACTGATATTGTAGCTACTGCTACTGCTATTGTTACACTTACTATTGCTGCTGTTGCTACTGCTACTGATATTGTTACACTTACTACTACTGCTGCTGTTGCTACTGCTACTGATATTGTTACACTTACTACTACTGCTGCTGTTGCTACTGCTACTGATATTGTTACACTTACTATTGCTGCTGTTGCTACTGCTACTGATAGTGTTACACTTACTACTGATATTGTAGCTACTGCTACTGCTATTGTTACACTTACTATTGCTGCTGTTGCTACTGCTACTGATATTGTTACACTTACTATTTTTGATGTTGCTACTGCTACTGATATTGTTACACTTACTACTACTGCTGCTGTTGCTACTGCTACTGATATCGTTACACTTACTACTACTGCTGCTGTTGCTACTGCTGCTGATATTGTTACACTTAATATTGCTATTGTGGCTACTGCTACTGATATTGTTACACATACTATTGCTGCTGCTGCAACTGCTACTGATAGTTTTACACTTACTACTGATGTTGTAGCTACTGTTACTGATATTGTTACACGTACTGTTGCTGCTGTTACTACTGCTACTGATATTGTTACACTTACTATTGCTGATGTTGCTACTGCTACTGATATTGTTACACTTACTATTGCAGCTGTTGCTACTGCTGCTGATATTGTTGCTCTTACTATGGCTGTTGTTGCTACGTCGACTGCTATTGTTACACTTACTACTCCTGATGTTGCTACTGCTACTGATATTGTTACAGTTACTACTACTGCTGTTGTTGCCACTGCTGTTGATATTGTTGCTCTTACAATGGCTGATGTTGCTACGTCTACTGCTATTTTTACACTTACTACTCCTGCTGTTGCTACTGCTACTGATATTGTTACACTTACTACTACTGCTGCTGTTTCTACTGCTACTGATATTGTTACACTTACTACTACGACTGCTGTTGCTACTGCTACTGATATTGTTACACTTAATATTGCTGCTGTTGCTACTGCCACTGATATTGTTACACTTAGTACTGCTGCTGATATTGTTACACTTACTACTGCTGATGTTGCTACTGCTACTGTTATTGTAACACTTACTACTGCTGCTGTTGCTACTACTGCTGATATTGTTACACTTACTGTTGCTACTGGTGCTAATGCTACTGATATTGTTACATTTACTATTTCTGCTGTTGCTACTGATACTGATAGTGTTACACTCACTCCTGATGTTGTAGCTACTGCTACTGCTATTGTTACACTTACTATTTTTGATGTTAATACTGCTACTGATATTGTTACACTTACTACCACTGCTGCTGTTGCCACTGCTGCTGATATTGTTACACTTAATATTTTTGATGTTGCTACTGCTACTGATATTGTTACACTTACTACTACTGCTGCTGTTGCTACTGCTACTGATATTGTTACACTTACTACTACTGCTGCTGTTGCTACTGCTACTGATATTGTTACACTTACTATTGCTGCTGTTGCTACTGCTACTGATAGTGTTACACTTACTACTGATATTGTAGCTACTGCTACTGCTATTGTTACACTTACTATTGCTGCTGTTGCTACTGCTACTGATATTGTTACACTTACTACTACTGCTGCTGTTGCTACTGCTACTGATATCGTTACACTTACTACTACTGCTGCTGTTGCTACTGCTGCTGATATTGTTACACTTAATATTGCTATTGTGGCTACTGCTACTGATATTGTTACACGTACTATTGCTGCTGCTGCTACTGCTACTGATAGTTTTACACTTACTACTGATGTTGTAGCTACTGTTACTGATATTGTTACACGTACTGTTGCTGCTGTTACTACTGCTACTGATATTGTTACACTTGCTATTGCTGATGTTGCTACTGCTACTGATATTGTTATACTTACTATTGCAGCTGTTGCTACTGCTGCTGATATTGTTGCTCTTACTATGGCTGTTGTTGCTACGTCGACTGCTATTGTTACACTTACTACTCCTGATGTTGCTACTGCTGCTGATATTGTTACACTTAATATTGCTGCTGTTGCTACTGCCACTGATATTGTTACACTTAGTACTGCTGCTGATATTGTTACACTTACTTCTGCTGATGTTGCTACTGCTACTGTTATTGTAACACTTACTACTGCTGCTGTTGCTACTACTGCTGATATTGTTACATTTACTATTGCTGCTGTTGCTACTGATACTGATATTGTTACACTTACTATTTTTGATGTTACTACTGCTACTGCTCTTGTTACACTTAATACCACTGCTGCTGTTGCTACTGCTGCTGATATTGATACACTTACTACTACTGCTGCTGTTGCTACTGCTACTGATATTGTTACACTTACTACTACTGCTGCTGTTGCTACTGCTACTGATATTGTTACACTTACTATTGCTGCTGTTGCTACTGCTACTGATAGTGTTACACTCACTACTGATATTGTAGCTACTGCTACTGCTATTGTTACACTTACTATTGCTGCTGTTGCTACTGCTACTGATATTGTTACACTTAATATTTTTGATGTTGCTACTGCTACTGATATTGCTACACTTACTACTACTGCTGCTGTTGCTACTGCTACTGATATTGTTACACTTACTACTACTCCTGATGTTGCTACTGCTACTGATATTGTTACAGTTACTACTACTGCTGTTGTTGCCACTGCTGTTGATATTGTTGCTCTTACAATGGCTGCTGTTGCTACGTCTACTGCTATTTTTACACTTACTACTCCTGCTGTTGCTACTACTACTGATAGTGTTACACTTACTACTGATGTTGTAGCTACTGTTACTGATATTGTTACACTTACTACTACTGCTGCTGTTGCTACTGCTGCTGATATTGTTACACTTAATATTGCTGCTGTTGCTACTGCCACTGATATTGTTACACTTAGTACTGCTGCTGATATTGTTACACTTACTTCTGCTGATGTTGCTACTGCTACTGTTATTGTAACACTTACTACTGCTGCTGTTGCTACTACTGCTGATATTGTTACATTTACTATTGCTGCTGTTGCTACTGATACTGATATTGTTACACTTACTATTTTTGATGTTACTACTGCTACTGCTCTTGTTACACTTAATACCACTGCTGCTGTTGCTACTGCTGCTGATATTGATACACTTACTACTACTGCTGCTGTTGCTACTGCTACTGATATTGTTACACTTACTACTACTGCTGCTGTTGCTACTGCTACTGATATTGTTACACTTACTATTGCTGCTGTTGCTACTGCTACTGATAGTGTTACACTCACTACTGATATTGTAGCTACTGCTACTGCTATTGTTACACTTACTATTGCTGCTGTTGCTACTGCTACTGATATTGTTACACTTAATATTTTTGATGTTGCTACTGCTACTGATATTGCTACACTTACTACTACTGCTGCTGTTGCAACTGCTACTGATATTGTTACACTTACTACTACTGCTGCTGTTGCTACTGCTGCTGATATTGTTACACTTAATATTGCTATTGTGGCTACTGCTACTGATATTCTTACACGTACTATTGCTGCTGCTGCTACTGCTACTGATAGTGTTACACTTACTACTGATGGTGTAGCTACTGTTACTGATATTGTTACACGTACTGTTGCTGCTGTTACTACTGCTACTGATATTGTTACACTTACTATTGCTGATGTTGCTACTGCTACTGATATTGTTACACTTACTATTGCAGCTGTTGCTACTGCTGCTGATTTTGTTGCTCTTACTATGGCTGTTGTTGCTACGTCTACTGATAGTATTACACTTACTACTCCTGATGTTGCTACTGATATTGTTACAGTTACTATTACTGCTGTTGTTGCCACTGCTGTTGATATTGTTGCTCTTGCAATGGCTGCTGTTGCTACGTCTACTGCTATTTTTATACTTACTACTCCTGCTGTTGCTACTACTACTGATAGTGTTACAGTTACTACTGTTGCTGTTGCTACTGCTACTGATATTGTTACACTTGCTACTACTGCTGCTGTTGCTACTACTTCTACTGATATTGTTACACTTAATATTGCTGCTGTGGCCACTGCTACTGATATTGTTACACTTACTGTTGCTGCTGTTGCTATTGCTGCTGATATTGTTACACGTACTGCTACTGCTGCCGTTGCTACTGCTACTGATATTGTAACACTTACTGTTGCTGCTGTTGCTATTGCTGCTGATATTGTTCCACTTACTATTGTTGCTGCTGTTGCTACTGATATTGTTACACGTACTGCTACTGCTGCCGTTGCTACTGCTACTGATATTGTAACACTTACTGTTGCTGTTGTTGCTACTACTGCTGATATTGTTACACTTACTATTGCTACTGTTGCTAATTCTACTGATATTGTTATACTTACTATTGCTGCTGTTGCTACTGCTACTGTTATTGTTACACTTACTACTGCTGCTGTTGCTACTACTGCTGATATTGTTACACTTACTATTGCTCCTGTTGCTAATGCTACTGATAATGTTACACTTACCATTGCTACTGTTGCTAATTCTACTGATATTGTTACACTTACTACTGCTGCCGTTGCTACTGCTGCTAATATTGCTACACTTACTACTGCTGATGTTACTACTACTAATGATATTGTTACACTTACTATTGCTGATGTTGCTACTGCTCCTGCTATTTTTACACTTACTGTTGCTACTGGTGCTAATGCTACTGATATTGTTACATTTACTATTGCTGCTGTTGCTACTGATACTGATAGTGTTACACTCACTCCTGATGTTGTAGCTACTGCTACTGCTACTGCTATTGTTACACTTACTGTTGCTGCTGTTGCTACTGCTACTGATATTGTTACACTTAATATTTTTGATGTTGCTACTGCTACTGTTATTGTTACACTTACTACTACTGCTGCTGTTGCTACTGCTACTGATATTGTTACACTTACTACTACTGCTGCTGTTGCTACTGCTACTGATATCGTTACACTTACTACTACTGCTGCTGTTGCTACTGCTGCTGATATTGTTACACTTAATATTGCTATTGTGGCTACTGCTACTGATATTGTTACACGTACTATTGCTGCTGCTGCTACTGCTACTGATAGTGTTACACTTACTACTGATGTTGTAGCTACTGTTACTGATATTGTTACACTTACTACTACTGCTGCTGTTGCTACTGTTGCTGATATTGTTACACTTAATATTGCTGCTGTTGCTACTGCCACTGATATTGTTACACTTAGTACTGCTGCTGATATTGTTACACTTACTTCTGCTGATGTTGCTACTGCTACTGTTATTGTAACACTTACTACTGCTGCTGTTGCTACTACTGCTGATATTGTTACATTTACTATTGCTGCTGTTGCTACTGATACTGATAGTGTTACACTCACTCCTGATGTTGTAGCTACTGCTACTGCTATTGTTACACTTACTATTGCTGCTGTTGCTACTGCTACTGATATTGTTACACTTACTATGTTTGATGTTACTACTGCTACTGATATTGTTACACTTACTACCACTCTGCTGTTGCTACTGCTGCTGATATTGTTACACTTAATATTTTTGATGTTGCTACTGCTACTAGTATTGTTACACTTACTACTACTGCTGCTGTTGCTACTGCTACTGATATTGTTACACTTACTGTTGCTGCTGTTGCTATTGCTGCTGATATTGTTACACGTACTGCTACTGCTGCCGTTGCTACTGCTACTGATATTGTAACACTTACTGTTGCTGTTGTTGCTACTACTGCTGATATTGTTACACTTACTATTGCTACTGTTGCTAATTCTACTGATATTGTTATACTTACTATTGCTGCTGTTGCTACTGCTACTGTTATTGTTACACTTACTACTGCTGCTGTTGCTACTACTGCTGATATTGTTACACTTACTATTGCTTCTGTTGCTAATGCTACTGATACTGTTACACTTACCATTGCTACTGTTGCTAATTCTACTAATATTGTTACACTTACTACTGCTGCCGTTGCTACTGCTGCCAATATTGCTACACTTACTGTTGCTACTGGTGCTAATGCTACTGATATTGTTACATTTACTATTGCTGCTGTTGCTACTGATACTGATAGTGTTACACTCACTCCTGATGTTGTAGCTACTGCTACTGCTATTGTTACACTTACTATTTTTGATGTTAATACTGCTACTGATATTGTTACACTTACTACTACTGCTGCTGTTGCTACTGCTACTGATATTGTTACACTTACTACTACTGCTGCTGTTGCTACTGCTACTGATATTGTTACACTTACTATTGCTGCTGTTGCTACTGCTACTGATAGTGTTACACTTACTACTGATATTGTAGCTACTGCTACTGCTATTGTTACACTTACTATTGCTGCTGTTGCTACTGCTACTGATATTGTTACACTTACTACTACTGCTGCTGTTGCTACTGCTACTGATATTGTTACACTTACTACTACTGCTGCTGTTGCTACTGCTACTGATATTGTTACACTTACTATTGCTGCTGTTGCTACTGCTACTGATAGTGTTACACTTACTACTGATATTGTAGCTACTGCTACTGCTATTGTTACACTTACTATTGCTGCTGTTGCTACTGCTACTGATATTGTTACACTTACTATTTTTGATGTTGCTACTGCTACTGATATTGTTACACTTACTACTACTGCTGCTGTTGCTACTGCTACTGATATCGTTACACTTACTACTACTGCCGCTGTTGCTACTGCTGCTGATATTGTTACACTTAATATTGCTATTGTGGCTACTGCTACTGATATTGTTACACATACTATTGCTGCTGCTGCAACTGCTACTGATAGTTTTACACTTACTACTGATGTTGTAGCTACTGTTACTGATATTGTTACACGTACTGTTGCTGCTGTTACTACTGCTACTGATATTGTTACACTTACTATTGCTGATGTTGCTACTGCTACTGATATTGTTACACTTACTATTGCAGCTGTTGCTACTGCTGCTGATATTGTTGCTCTTACTATGGCTGTTGTTGCTACGTCGACTGCTATTGTTACACTTACTACTCCTGATGTTGCTACTGCTACTGATATTGTTACAGTTACTACTACTGCTGTTGTTGCCACTGCTGTTGATATTGTTGCTCTTACAATGGCTGATGTTGCTACGTCTACTGCTATTTTTACACTTACTACTCCTGCTGTTGCTACTGCTACTGATATTGTTACACTTACTACTACTGCTGCTGTTTCTACTGCTACTGATATTGTTACACTTACTACTACGACTGCTGTTGCTACTGCTACTGATATTGTTACACTTAATATTGCTGCTGTTGCTACTGCCACTGATATTGTTACACTTAGTACTGCTGCTGATATTGTTACACTTACTACTGCTGATGTTGCTACTGCTACTGTTATTGTAACACTTACTACTGCTGCTGTTGCTACTACTGCTGATATTGTTACACTTACTGTTGCTACTGGTGCTAATGCTACTGATATTGTTACATTTACTATTTCTGCTGTTGCTACTGATACTGATAGTGTTACACTCACTCCTGATGTTGTAGCTACTGCTACTGCTATTGTTACACTTACTATTTTTGATGTTAATACTGCTACTGATATTGTTACACTTACTACCACTGCTGCTGTTGCCACTGCTGCTGATATTGTTACACTTAATATTTTTGATGTTGCTACTGCTACTGATATTGTTACACTTACTACTACTGCTGCTGTTGCTACTGCTACTGATATTGTTACACTTACTACTACTGCTGCTGTTGCTACTGCTACTGATATTGTTACACTTACTATTGCTGCTGTTGCTACTGCTACTGATAGTGTTACACTTACTACTGATATTGTAGCTACTGCTACTGCTATTGTTACACTTACTATTGCTGCTGTTGCTACTGCTACTGATATTGTTACACTTACTACTACTGCTGCTGTTGCTACTGCTACTGATATCGTTACACTTACTACTACTGCTGCTGTTGCTACTGCTGCTGATATTGTTACACTTAATATTGCTATTGTGGCTACTGCTACTGCTATTGTTACACGTACTATTGCTGCTGCTGCTACTGCTACTGATAGTTTTACACTTACTACTGATGTTGTAGCTACTGTTACTGATATTGTTACACGTACTGTTGCTGCTGTTACTACTACTACTGATATTGTTACACTTGCTATTGCTGATGTTGCTACTGCTACTGATATTGTTATACTTACTATTGCAGCTGTTGCTACTGCTGCTGATATTGTTGCTCTTACTATGGCTGTTGTTGCTACGTCGACTGCTATTGTTACACTTACTACTCCTGATGTTGCTACTGCTACTGATATTGTTACAGTTACTACTACTGCTGTTGTTGCCACTGCTGTTGATATTGTTGCTCTTACAATGGCTGCTGTTGCTACGTCTACTGCTATTTTTACACTTACTACTCCTGCTGTTGCTACTACTACTGATAGTGTTACAGTTACTACTGTTGCTGTTGTTACTGTTACTGATATTGTTACACTTACTATTTTTGATGTTGCTACTGCTACTGATATTGTTACACTTACTACTACTGCTGCTGTTGCTACTGATATTGTTCCACTTACTACTACTGCTGCTGTTGCTACTGCTACTGATATTGTTACACTTACTATTGCTGCTGTTGCTACTGCTACTGATAGTGTTACACTTACTACTGATATTGTAGCTACTGCTACTGCTATTGTTACACTTACTATTGCTGCTGTTGCTACTGCTACTGATATTGTTACACTTACTATTTTTGATGTTGCTACTGCTACTGATATTGTTACACTTACTACTACAGCTGCTGTTGCTACTGCTACTGATATTGGTACACTTACTACTACAGCTGCTGTTGCTACTGCTACTGATATTGTTACACTTACTATTTTTGATGTTGCTACTGCTACTGATATTGTTACACTTACTACTACTGCTGCTGTTGCTACTGATATTGTTCCACTTACTACTACTGCTGCTGTTGCTAATGCTACTGATATCGTTACACTTACTACTACTGCTGCTGTTGCTACTGCTGCTGATATTGTTACACTTAATATTGCTATTGTGGCTACTGCTACTGATATTGTTACACGTACTATTGCTGCTGCTGCTACTGCTACTGATAGTGTTACACTTACTACTGATGTTGTAGCTACTGCTACTGATATTGTTACACTTACTACTACAGCTGCTGTTGCTACTGCTACTGATATCGTTACACTTACTACTACTGCTGTTGTTGCTACTGCTGCTGATATTGTTACACTTAATATTGCTATTGTGGCTACTGCTACTGATATTGTTACACGTACTATTGCTGCTGCTGCTACTGCTACTGATAGTGTTACACTTACTACTGATGTTGTAGCTACTGTTACTGATATTGTTACACGTACTGTTGCTGCTGTTACTACTGCTACTGATATTGTTACACTTACTATTGCTGATGTTGCTACTGCTACTGATATTGTTACACTTACTATTGCAGCTGTTGCTACTGCTGCTGATATTGTTGCTCTTACAATGGCTGTTGTTGCTACGTCTACTGCTATTGTTACACTTACTACTCCTGATGTTGCTACTGCTACTGATATTGTTACAGTTACTACTACTGCTGTTGTTGCCACTGCTGTTGATATTGTTGCTCTTACAATGGCTGCTGTTGCTACGTCTACTGCTATTTTTACACTTACTACTCCTGCTGTTGCTACTACTACTGATAGTGTTACAGTTATTACTGTTGCTGTGGTTACTGTTACTGATATTGTTACACTTACTATTTTTGATGTTGCTACTGCTACTGATATTGTTACACTTGCTACTACTGCTGCTGTTGCTACTACTTCTACTGATATTGTTACACTTAATATTGCTGCTGTTGCTATTGCTGCTGATATTGTTACACGTACTTCTACTGCTGCCGTTGCTACTGCTACTGATATTGTAACACTTACTGTTGCTATTGCTGCTGATATTGTTACACTTACTATTGCTGCTGCTGTTGCTACTGATATTGTTACACTTACTATTGCTGCTGTTGCTACTGCTACTGATATTCTTACACTTACAATTGCGGCTGTTGCAATTGCTACTGATTGTGTTACACTTACTACTGCTGCTGTTGCTACTGCTCCTGAGATTTTTACACTTACTATTGCTGCGGCTGCTACCGCTCTTGATATTGTTACACTGATACGCACACTGTTGCTCACTTGTACAATTTGCCAAACATGTTGATGTTCAGATTCGACGCCACTGAACGCATCTGTGCACGTTCTTCAGACAAACAGCTGGATAGAACTCATACAGAGTCGTCATATTCTTGCATAGGGCTTCTGGCACATAGGGTATCCCAAATATACAATAATCAAAGGGATATACACACGGCCATCGAACAAAGAGAATTCGGAGTCGAGAATGACAACACTTAGCAATCTAACGCTCTTACCCCTTCGTGATTTATTTCCTGTAGACGGCGGGTCCGTCTCGTGATAAGACAAGTGACGGACAAGTGCAAGAACAAAAAGACAGAGCGCCACGAATGGGCGTACCTATTGTACAAATGGGTGAACAGCCCGTAGTCAATTACAGACTCTGTCCGCTGACCAGCAACCTATTGATCTGTCCACGCTGTCTGCTACAATAGTGTAGCTCACGAGAATTTCATTGAGTTTCATGTCTAAAGGTAAAATATCAACGTATTCATCTAAATTCAAAATGTGAATACACATCTTTGGCCACAAGTCGGAAGCGCATGTATATAGTATCGCAGATATATCTAGGTCACTGGGTCAATGAGTACAGTGGTACACTTGGTCAATAATGGAGTGAGTTAGAACCTTTCACGAGTGCAGTCTGGGTAGTACTCTCATCTTAAGCCATATGTTCCTTGTTTTTCTTCTGCATATTTCCTCATCATCTACTTTGTATCATTATGATTACAGTAGCTGTAAGACATTTAAATAGATTCATGTTTCATCCACTTTCTATCAATCTGCCGGACATTTATCTGCTATTTCTGATACTTCCAATACTTCTGGATATTTTTTTGAAAAGTTAGTTGGCCATAGTTTGTTTATATTACTGGTTACCATTACCAGAAATATTACTTACACCATAAGTAGGGCGTATAGCTTCTCCTGGAATATCTTTGTTCCCGACTATGGCTCAACTTGGCTCCGTATTCACATTCGTCACATTAGTGAGTATAAATTACCAGTGTTGCGTCTCATGGGGCATCGGCGCAATTTTACCGAATATAGTACACTTTTTGGGAAGTGACGACTGTCGATACTAAATTACTAATACGAAATGAATTCCAGGTAGAATTTGCTTAGATTCTGAAGACTAATTGCGTATTCAGATAACTATGTAGGTGAAATTCAGTGGCCGTACATATTAAAAACAACAGGGTACCGGAAACACTGATTCGGGCCGAATTTAAGCCAATTTCCGGTAGGAAATTATTTACTACGGCATTCCTTCTTGGTAGAAATCTTGTAAACTCGATACATAATTAACATGTATATACATATCTAACCATATGGGTGGAATTATGGAGACGAAGATATTGCAGACAGTAGGGTTAAAAATGTGGGTCTGTTGAGCCAGTTTTCTGTATGAAATTGTGTACTATAAAATTACAACGTGGTAGAATTCTTTTAAATTCGGAATATAACTAGAGTATTCAGATTCCCCATGCGTTTATGTGGGTGGATCTCTGTGGTCGAACATATTACAGTCAGTCATGTGACGAATGTGAATAGGGAGTCAAGTTCAAGCATGTTGTTCCAGACATTATCTAAGCCACACTATCTCCGACAAATACTTACCCTATTTAACGCTCTTTTGGAGGTTGAAACAATTCAAGCAAGTATTTCTGTACTCAAATCACGTGTTACTACGCTTTTCAAATGAGCGTTTCAAAATATAGGCATACGTTGATTACACAACATGTATACTTAATATATGTATTGGTTTATCAGACTAGGACAAAGCCAATCCTCTGACAACGAACGTCACTGGGATGATAGTGGCTCACTATCAGGCGAATCCGATTGATGACAAAATGTATTTAGAGGGCATTGCATTTAGTGGAAATTGCATAGCATCACTCCAGTCGGAATAAGCAAGGGGGGATTTTATGTACGTCATATATCAGTTGCTGCTACCAGGTGATATAGAATGGGCGCCAATGGCGTTTAATTAGACATTTGAGTAAAAAAGGTATGATGGCAGAAATTTAGCTATGCACCAGTACTGGGCTAAAAATGGCCATTCTTAAGGTTCCGAATTTGGGCTTACGGTAGAGAGCGTCTCTAGAACACCTCCACAAAATACGTTTTGATGAAAATTTGCTGTACAAGTTTAATTTTTCAGAATTGAATGGGGTAACGTAATTTATAAAATTGTGTAACTTAAAAATGAAAAAGCTGCTTGCCGCCTTAATTAAAAAAGGTGTTAATTTTACTTTTAACTATAGAATAAGTTTCAAATTAATTTTACAATGTAGCCTAAGTTGCGTGGTGTTGGGTGTAGGTTGTGGTGGTGGTGGTGGTTAGTGGTTGGTGGTGTATGTCGGTACTCGTGGTAGTGGTTCTGGTGATGTGGCTAGTGGCGGTTGTGGTGGGTTGTGGTGTTGATGGTGATGTGTGTTGGTGGTGATGTTGGTGGTGGTGGTGGTGTTTGGTGTAGGTGGTGGATGTTTGCTGGCGCAATGTCTAGACAAATGTGATAGCCAGAAGAGCCAGTCATTACAATGATAAATTTTTTTAAATATTCTTCTCTTGGTCTGCAAATTGAAATTCTCTTGATGAAATTCGGGGGTTAAAGGGTTAAGAAAGTCTATAGCGCCCATGTAATGGTGTAACATGAGGTGGTCGCTTAGGGCAGGTTTGACTGAATTATATAGTAAAGAACATGGTTATAACGCCCAAAGGGTTATACTTATATTTGACTTCTAGTAAACGACCATCTATGATTATGCTACTATGTTCGTAATGTGGCTCTTAATTGTTGAAATGTAACGTCATGAATGATAAGGCATTCGGTCGCCAACCAACTCCCCACAATGCACTTACGCCTGTTAACGTATGAACGCCGTGGACGTTAATCTTTAGTGGTAAACAGCAATAGCCAGTGAGGGGGTTCGCGCATTATTATCGATTCTTAAAAAATTTACTCCGGGCGAGGACATTGTAATATCTTGCCAAATATCAATCTCACGTCATTTGTTCACCAGAATGTGTTTTATGTACGTATCTTTTATGTCCAAAGATCTGCACTTTGAATAATTCAGATTTTACACACCTCCCACACCAGAAAGTTAAAATATACATTCACTAGAATGTGATTTTAACTCAGTCCAAGGTAGTTTGCATTCAAGTCCCTAATAGTTTTTAATCTTCGCTATAGAAAGAAGAATTTGACTATCACCACTCCTGCTTAGAGCAAACTGTCATTCCGATGTATTCGGAATCACTAGTTTGGAATTTCAGGCCGTTCCAATGGTCAATTCCTTTTCGCCCTAACTCTTTTCACAACGCTCAGTAATCCAGACATGCACATTATGCTATTTGTCTTTATTTTATACTTATCATTTAATCTACGAAAGATAAACCGTAAGAATTGTGTACATGTTTCACAATGGGATTGTCCAAATTGCTCATTGATAGCTATGACATGGAGTGCCTATTGACATTTCGTCGCACGCCTCAGAATTACATGTCTGCATAATACAAAATAATTTTGGCACAATCTGTTGCCATTGTCCGAAGTCTACGCAAACTCGCAATGTGTTAATTGTGCAGCTGCGTTTTTGCAGCGTTTGCAGTGAGCAAAGGTTTTTTGGCTCATTACATGAATTTATTACTTCGCTTTGTAGTACCGTTCTTTATTATCTGACATACCATTATATATCTCCAAAATAGTTATCGCCATAGTATAAATGAACCATAGCTATAGTTCAGTTATAAGTGCATAATTGCGTATCTCTGACTTGGTCTGTAGAACTTCAAAATGAACAATCATTGCGATAGCGCCATTGCAACACTTAATTGGCTTTGTCTACGGGTGGTTCCCCTCTGCCCTTCCTAATTATAGGATCTTGCAATCATCTATGACTATATGCTCGCATATTCAATGGCCAGTTTCTCAAAATAATCGATTTGACCTTTAAACTTGAAACCACAGTGTCTCTACGGCGATGACAATTACATGGAGAGAAACTATTAATCGTTTCAAAACCGTTTCTCCTACCAAGCATATCAACCTTCCATCCATCATCTACTAATTCTACTTACACATCGATTACAACTCAATAGTGGTTAACACTGCAGGCATTGACGTTTTGCCTATAATAAATGTCGTCATGGCCGCAGTTTGTAGCTGCTTATTTCAATTGACGCTTTCGCTAAGCAGAAATGACAACGTTCAACTTGCCAGACCATTCATACGTTAACAATTAATGTTCTGCTAATACACCTTTACACCACGACCAGTTCGTGGCGCATCCATAAAAATCTTAATATACTATACTTCATCATCATATACTATTATTATTATTATTATTATTATTATTATTATTATTATTATTATTATTATTAGTTACAGATCCTGACATTACATCATAACTAGACAGAACACATACCTGAATAATATGGTTCTAAATTATCATAAAACAACATTTCTTTTGGGTCTCTCGCGTGATGTGCGCGCGTGTGTATGTGCTTGCGCACGTGTATAAGTGGAAACTAAATATAGAGATGCTGTGTTTTCAAACGTCTCCTGAAACCATTTCAGAACCATACAAGACACGGTGTACGGAATTCATTGCATGGAACCTGGCCAAGGCGCAAAGCTAAATTCCGGCTATCGTGACTCGTGACCAAGAATGCATATTGCCCGATCAAGACAATATCCAAACTTGGTCTAATTTAAATGTTTAATTTATATCGGGACCGGATGGGAAATCCGTTCCAAGCTTAGGCGTAATTTTACCCACGCCAATCGCCTCTATAGCCTCTGTTCGCGTGGATTTAGGTACATCACGAAGATAATTATCAATATTGAAGTAATCATATAAATCATTAAATTGTTCATTTAAAGAGACGCAGTTGTTTCAATATCTACTCCCTCAAGCAGCCTCAATGGAACCTATTTAATTATTTTCAATTTCAACCATGGTTCTGTTCTCAAATGTTCTATCACCAGGGCTTCATTTAAGAGCTTAGGAACATAACATGACGTCATGTTTATGACGCTCGCCGTTAATATGCTATCTGCGAGTAAATTCCCCTATCGCAGTGTACAATTCAAGTATATTAATGTTAGTGTCATTAGATCGTATCAACTCGATCATACAGTCTCATGCAGGACTCTGGTGGTAATAGGCTTGGTATGCAAGGCGTATGCACTGTGCCTCGGGTCACTACCGTGACATTGGCTCGGTATGAAATACCGACCTTTTTGGGTACTAATTACAGCTAATGAATGTCCAAGCTTACACAATTGCACGGCATATTGATTTAAGCGGTATTTATTTATTCAAGGCATGCGAAGTCATCAATTAATCATAATGTGTCCTTCCATAATGGGCGGATTATAACATTCTGATATGGGCGAATTGAGCCAGTTAATAACCAGTTAATATTATAGGAAAATGAACTCAGTGCAGCGCCTTGGCGTACAGGAACACTAGACATTCAACTACTGGATATACCCCATTCTATTTGATGTACGGCAGGCATGGAAGATTGCGTTAATCATTGTTTGTGGAGGCGTCTCAAGATCTAGAGGATCGCTTAACAAACTTGAACAAGGCCTTGCAGCATGCTAGGGCAAACGCAGAGAAATCTTGTGCTTATCACAGAGAGCAGATCAACAAGAGAGCGAACGCTGGCGAGTTTAAAGTTGGCGGTTTTGTGGACGTGAAAGCTGAAGAACGGATTAAATTGACTGGACTCTGTGACCCCCAGTACGAAATATACAGAATCAATGGTCCAGTGGCACACGCAAGACATCAAAGATGAGGAAAGACGAGGGTATTAAACATCAGCAACCTGCGTGTAGTCGATCCCGAGATGGTGTGGGATCAAGGTAGACCACGCCCAATACGAAATCCAACAATTGGCATGAGGAAGAGCTTGATAAGAGGAGAGCATACACTGTTCTAACAGCCAAAGTTGGAAGAACACGAGCAATGTGACAGAATGATAAATGAACCACCCGTGACGTCAGAGCCTGAGGTCTCAGAGCCAGCTACGCTAGAACCAAGGGACAGCTCAATGGCGCATGAGGAGGCTATGGAAATGTACGTGGACGGTGATGAATCACAGCCACAATCAGATACGGTGATTGGCCAACCACAATTACCCAATGACCGAGGTATATATAATGCATTTAAGCGTAAAAAGGGCGGGGCTCCCTGGCTAGGCGTAGCTCAAAATAAAAGGCAACGAATTTGCGCAGTTTCTTTTCGTGATAATTTAGGCATAAGCTCCGGCGAGCAACAACGTGGATATGCGTTGAGATATCTAGAGACTAGCCTGTAACATAATGATCGGTCTGAAACTAATCAAAATGTTGTTTTTGTTTCTATGTATTATTGACATTAACGCTCGACCTCATATTAAAAACTTACCGAATGGAGTTATGATGACTAGACAAAAAGTGATTCACATGGTACGCGCAGAATGGATTGTGGTGGTCAGCATAACACCTCCCAAACTTCCATTAGGATTTATCAATCGCGTGAGTATTCTAGAAAGCGAAGTGGCTGAATCCCTAACTCAGAAAAGGTTGCGGACCGACGATGTACTCAGCTGGAAACACAGACTTATGCGCATGCTCGAAATTACGGAACACGAAAAGTTAGACACTTTTGGACATACACGGACACGAAGGGGTCTTTTAAATTTCATTGGGGAGATTGCTTCCAGTTTTTTTGGAGTGGCGACCTCGCATGATATAGACAGCCTACGAAAAATCGTCAGAATAGCCATGAAGAAAACTAACAGGTTAGTTCATTTCACGAATAGCCTTACATCCCATGTGATTCATGCCTTTAACGAACTATCGATCAACAGACAACGAATCAGCCGTTTGTCCGAGGTCATGGAAAGTGTAACAAATAAAGTAAATTACTTAATGGAAGTAGACCAAGAGAAGACTATTTTTGAAAATTTACCACTGAAATGACTGGCTCAGTTTTTCAAGACCTCTGCAGAAACTGTTTTTTTTGCTAAAGCATTTTATAGGTGGCGACAGGTCGTATTATTAATACAATTTGAACATTTAATTGACGCGTTAGAAGGGGCGATCAATACTTATCAAGAGGCCCGGGGTCAAATATTGGCATCAAATTGCAACATAGGAGCTAGGTCGTCTTACGGAAGAGTTATTTGGACTGGACGATTTGAATGCCATTGACAAGCAATTTACGACCGAGACACTTCCAAATTCGCCCATATCAGAATGTTATAGTCCGTCCCTTCTGGAAGGACACAGAAAGTCTGATTAAATGCGTTGAATACATAAATATGGCTTAAATTATTTGCCATGCCTATGTGTAAGCCTGGCCATTCTGTCCATCGTCGTATAATCTGTAATTATTACCCGAAAAGGTCGGTAATTCATACCCAGCCAATGTCACGGTAGTGACCCGAGAGTATGTTATGTAAATCTGTTGTTAGGCACAGCGCATACACCCTGCATAACACGCCTATTATCATCAGAGTCCTGAATGAGATGTGTGTGATCGAGTGGATACGATCTAATGACACTAGCTTTAATGTAGTTGAATTACGCTACAATATGGGAATGTACTGACAGATAGCATATTAACGGCG
This sequence comes from Chaetoderma sp. LZ-2023a, assembly GCA_034401795.1. Lineage (NCBI taxonomy): Eukaryota > Metazoa > Mollusca > Caudofoveata > Chaetodermatida > Chaetodermatidae > Chaetoderma > Chaetoderma sp. LZ-2023a. The sequence goes on from CM067375.1 coordinate 93,662,091, forward strand.
AACGTCATAAACGTGACATCATGTCATGTTCCTAAGCTGTTGAATGAAACCCCGGTGGTTGAACATTTTAGAAGGGACCCATGGTTGGAATTGAAAGAGATTTCAAGAAGCTGTAGATATTGAAACAACTGAGCCTCTTTAAGTGAACAATTTAATGATTTATATAATTACTTCAATATTGATATTTACCTTCGTGATGTTTGTATTGTACAGGCTGAATATGCGTTATACTATTTTTAAATATTGTGCAGGAAAACGGCAGGGGGCACATATATCCATTGTAAACATACCTAAATCCAAGCGAACGGATGCTATAGAAATGGTTGGCGTGGGTAAAATGACGCCTAAGCTGGGAACGGATTCCCATCCGGTTCCGATATCAATTAAACATTTAAATTAGATCAAGTTTGGATATTGTCGTGATCGGGCAATATGCGTTCTTGGCCACGAGTCACGATGGCCGGAATTTAGCTTTGCGCCAAGGACAGGCTCAATGCAATGAATTCCGTACACCGTGTCTTGTAGGGTTCTGGAATTGTTTCAAGAGATGTTTGGAAAATACAGCATCTTTATATGTAGTTTCCACTTACACACGCGCGCGTGCACATACACACGCGCGCACGTCCCACGAGAGACCCAAAAGAAATGCTGTTTTGTGATAATTTAGAACCATATTGATCAGGTATGATCTACAGTGTGACGTATTCTGCCTAATTATGATTTAACGTCACGCTCTGTTGCTAATAATAATAATGATAATAATAATAATAATAATAATAATAATAATAATAATAATATATGATGATGATGTATAGTATATTCAGGTTTTTGTGAATACGCCACAGAGTGGTCGTGGTGTAAAGGTGTATTGGCAGAACAGTAATTGTTAACGTACACAAGCTAATGGTCTGGCAAGTTGAATATTGTCATTTCTGCTTAGCGAAAGCGTCAATTGAAATAAGCAGTTGCAAACCGCGGCCATGACGAAATTTGTTATAGTCAAAACGTCATTGCCTGCAATGATAACCACTATTAACCACTATTGAGTTGTAATCGATGTGTAAGTAGAATTAGTAGATGATGGATGGAAGGTTGATATGTTTGGTGGGAGAACCAGTTTTGAAACGCTTAATAGTTTCTCTCCATGTAATTGTCATCCCCGTAGAGACACTGTGGTTTCAAGTTTAAAGGTCAAATCGATTATTTTGAGAAACTGACCATTGAATATACGAGCATATAATCATAGATGGTTACAAGGTCCCTATAATTAGGAAGGGCAGAGGGGAACCACACGTAGACAAAGCAAATTAAGTGTTGCAATGGCGCTGTCGCAATGGTTGTTTCATTTTACAGACCAAGTCACAGATACGCAATTATGCCCTTATAAATGAACTATAGCTATAGTTCATTTAGACTATGGCGATAACTAATTTGGAGATATATAATGGAATGTCAAATCATAACGAACGGTACTACAAAGCGAAGTAATAAATTCGCGTAATGAGCCGATAAACTGTTGGTCACTTCAAAAGCCGCAAATATGCAGCTGTGCAATTAACACGTTGTGAGTTTGTGTGGACTTCTATTAATGGCAATAGATTTTGGCAAAATTATTTTGAATTATACAGACATGTAATTCTGAGGCGTGCGACGAAATGTCAGTAGGCGCTCCATGTCATAGCTATCAATTACCAATTTGGACAATCCCATTGCGAAACATGTACACAATTCTTACTGTTTATCATCCATAAATTAAATGATAAGTATAAAATAAAGACGAATAGCGTAATGGGCATTTCGTATGAGGTCTGGATTACTGAGCGTTGTGAAGAGATGTAGAGTGAGAAGGAATTGACCATTGGAACGGCCTGAAATTCCAAACTAGTGATTCCGAATACATCGGAATGGCAGTTTGCTCTAAGCAGGAGTGATGATAGTCAAATTCTTCTTTCTATAGCGAAGATTAAAAACTATTAGGGACTTGAATGTAATCTACCTTGGAATGAGTTAAAATCACATTCTAGTGAATGCATATTTTAACTTTCCGGTGTGGGAGGTATGTAAAATCTGAATTATTCAAAGTGCAGATTTTGGATATAAAAGATTACTCTGCATTCTGATTTTGAATTCAGGATGAGAATGGCTATAGGGTCAAGCCGTGGACACAGCCACTACGTCGCGTGCCTTTGGTGGCGTACAACAAAGGTCAGCCAACATAATGGTTGGACATTTACTGATGGTAGAGACCATTGATGTTATCGTTGAAACGAACGTTGCACAAATTAGTCATGAATCATTATGGCCGTTAAAGGTCATAATGGCGCTCGAGTGCACGGATCGATCAATAAGATGACATCAGTGATGTCTACCACAGGGTTAGGAATGATGGTGTGCCGGGCCAGGATTAGTTGAGGCGAGAGTTGATGAGCGTGCTATATATTTGCATATTTTGTGCAAAAGGGATCTACTTTTTGAGATCACCCTTTAGATCACTTTTTTGTTCACTTTTCGGTCCACCTTTTTATAGCATAAACATGAATGTTAGATATTAGTTAAAAGTTTTAGTTAGATTATGGTTATGATTGTTATAGATAATAAATTCACAGTATGATATAAGTTTGAAGTTGCTGTTTGTCGATACAAGTATTAATAGCTAGATTGATGCAATAAGACCAGAGAGAAACACTTTGGCACGAATCTAAGAATCTTCGATAAGTCAGATGGCCCGGGGACGGATATAAATATTTGATCGATGAATCAAAGGCGAGCCGTGTCCCCCACTTGAATTCAGATAAATTTGAAAACCAATGAGCTGCTGCTGGTCCATAATTTATAACAGGTAAGCTGTTGAATATTTTGAAACTAATTTGACTGGGTGCTGTTGCTGTTTATTAAATAGCAAAGAATTACAAATACATACAATTCATACACCGTGTCGGACTGTTTGAGATTTGGTGATGGTCTATATGGAACCCTTTGTGACCTAATGATTGTGACGTCATCATACACGCGCTGAGCTGATTATGACGTCATACGAGGTCAGATGATGGATGGATACTCTGGAAAAGGTGAATTGTAAATTAGGTATCATGAATCTTAAATCATATTGTAAATGTCTTGTTTTCTATGTAAGGAGTCCATCACGTTATAGTAAGTGACCTTGATGGACTATTCATTGACATTTGTAAATACTAACTATATGCTGTGAATAAAGAACATCTGACTTGAGCAGGAGAGCTCTGTTATTATCTCGTGACATTTTGACCAGAGAACATGTACGACCTAAGTAATTGTGTTTGAAATATGTTATCCTAAGTCATTTTGTTGATATTCTGATCAGCAAACATGCACCACCCTAGTAAATCTGTTATCCTAGATGGAGTATGTGTACCCAGCTCACGGATGGTTACTCTCTAGATATGTCTGCGGAATAATATCCGACATTCTCCAGAGGTGTGATTATCTAATCCTTCCTTGGTGAAGCCAACCAACCGCGTTCCCTGTGGTGCTTTTGACGAAATTCCATTTGTCGTCCAAGAAAATACTATGTTTTTAACTTACAATTGGAATTCCAATGGAAAATTTAAAAAAACAGTCTTCTCTGTGCCTGCAAATTGCCATACATTAAGCAAACATTTAAAACTTAACTGGCTAAATAGCGGATAGTTGACTGTAAATAGAACTTATTCCAGTGCAACATAAGTAACATAGCAAGTCTTGTACACACTGGTATTTTTTGTGCATTGTATATAAGGGGGCATGTAGTTATTAATACTGATCTAAGACACTCAGATAGCAATCTTATACGATGTAAGGTGACATATACATATTGACAATCATCTAAGCCACTCAGATAGCAATCTTATATAATATAAGGTGACATATACATCATTGACAATCATCGAAGGCCCCCCGCACCCCCACCCCACCCCGCGTGCATGCATATAAAGTAAACGCGATAACATCTTATATGATACAATATTAAAATCGAAAATGCAATAAAATATTTTATATAATTGTATGTGTATATTATAAAAAGCATTACATAAAAGCAGGCTAACAATTAAAGTGCAAGAGAAAGCGATAACATAGCATGCATACGAGGAGATATATATATATATATATATCTATACATGGACCTTTCCATGTTTTATTCACCGACAATCTCTAGCTAAGCTCCACCACGTCCATGTTTCCAGAAAACTATACATGTAAGATTTTGAATATTTTGAAACTATTGACTGGGTGCTGTTGCAGCCTATGGTTAAATTAGTTTCAAAATATTTAACAGCATGTTTCGTAAAGAGGAAAAACATACAATTCTTACAAAGTGTCGGACTATTAAGCGTTAGAGACGGGCATAATCGAATCATTCATAACGCATACACGTCGCATAGTTGATTATGACGTCATATGATTGAGTGAGGAAATGGATTGATGAATTAACAAGACAAATGCATCTTTCTTAAAATCTGAAGCTCATTTTGAATAGAATGATCTGACACAGAGTTGAGCATAGAAATATGTATTCCTCGCAATGATCATGCTCTATCATCAGCACAAGGTTGACCTTTTTATATCAACTTAACCCTTTCATGGTCAAGTTGGTCAAAGACGACCTCTGCAGTGATCTTGGGAAATGTCCATTTGCAGGCTAAGATAATATTTTTGAAAATTTACCTCTCGAATGACTGGCTCAGTAACCGAGCCAGTCATTCCATGGTAAATTTATTTAACCACTCTTCTTGGTCTGCAATTTGACACTGACTAAGCAGAAATTTGAATTTTCTTGACCATCACACTTTTGATGAATGTCCATTTGAAGGATAACAGAAATTTATTCTTTTGTAAGTTTTCGTTATAAATTTACAAAAACAATACTCCTTTTGGCTGCAAAAATCAAAATTTCCTTGAAAAGCATTGGCAACTAAATCATCAATTGAAACAAATAGTATTTTGAGCGCTTTAATACGCTGTTGACACAAGAGGGGTTAAACTTGTCTCGGTAGCAACAATGTTGACAGAATCAAAGAAAGGGAAAATTTAACCAGATGTTTGTTATTTGCAGACGCTTTTACAGTAGTTTATATTCCATTAATGATTAAGCATGGTAAAACTGGCGTTTGAGATTGTCTTTAGCCATCTCCTTTTTGGAGGCCAAGAGGTTATTGTGAAATCTTACGCTGAAATGATTATCTCTGTTAGCGAGCCAGTCATTTCAGTAGTAATCTTTCTTCTCTTGACCTACAAAACAAATATGGCAATTATCTTGATAAGTCTTTGTGAATTCATACACTCCTAACATAACAGGAATAACAGTTCTCGCGAATCTTTATGTTTTCACATACTTTAGCTAATAT